>CAKOAT010508487.1:661239-822877 GCA_932364175.1 Eruca vesicaria subsp. sativa
TTCTATTTTTGTTTTTTTTTTTTCTTGTTTGATTTAAAAAAAAAAAAAAAAAAAAAAAATTAAAAGGAGCCAACCGCGGGCCACCACGTGTCACGGGGCCCGCGACACAGAACCAAATACGTTTCTTATTCTGCGACAAAAGGCAACGTATTTTCGTTATTGGTGGGACCTACACCAACTTTTGTCCCAAAAAACTCGCGTAGAAACGAGCGATGAAGATGCTCTAAGAAAACAACTAAAAAACCGAGCAGAAAAACAGAGGTTTTACAAGCTCTTGTTTAGAGAGAAAAAGCTGTAGTCATGGTGATCGTGAACATTAAGCTGTTTCAGCCATGACTCCGCTGCTCTTCCAAGATAAACTAAACGTTCTTTGTCTCCAGATTCTTGTTTCCCCCACAAACCTCCTTGCATTTTGTATGTAACTAAACCAAAAGGAGCCAAAGGGAGTCTCTTGGTCACCATTGGTTCATCATCACATGACAATGCTTCTTCTTCCATACTTTTGTTGTTCTCATCGTCTCCCTCTACCAAATTACCTAGTATATCAAACATCAAAAGCTAGACGTTTCAACATTTTGTACCATGTCTAAAAGCTAAAATATTTTATTACAATTTATGTATATACCTTGCAATGCCGAAGACAGCGTATGATAACTCAAGAAACACGTTGATAAGTCTTTATCTGTCTTCTGAGATGGAATATGGTATATTGGATACCTAAAACAACAACAAAGGTTGAGAACTTTGTCACGATCAAGGCCGAAGAACACTTGCATACAGAGATCAAACAAGCATCATTTCTAGACTTACCAAGCAATGGCCATCCAACTTGCTGGAGACAAATCAACACTCCTTAGAGTCATAACTCTCGGATACTTCTCAGCCAATTCATTTATCTAAAGCAAACCAACATAAGAGAGATTTTTCTAAGTTGTTAGGTTCTTTAGGCACGATAAAGAACATAAAGAACATAGAATCGCTAGAAATGAAAACCTTGGTGGTAAGAGGAACTCGCAAGTGCGGTTTAGCTGACTCAAAGTACTGAAACTCAATGCAACCAAGCTTATCTTGCATTGACAGAGGAGTGTCATAAGCCGAGTCATCAGAAACTGAATCCCATATCTTGCTAGAACCACTACTGGTTGACCTTGACAACTTTTCAATCTCACTATCATCACTCCAGCATTCACTCTCAAAATCAACTACATCACTCTGGTTCCTGCAACCCAACCATAGATTCACTCCTCAAGTTTTGTAACACAAAAAAACACTCTTGTCTTCAACTAAGTTCACTATAATCAATCTTACCTGGAAAAGGCTGGAGACTTGCTAGTGTAGAGTTGAATGGCCGATAGATACGGAACATAGTATTGCATAACAGATTCACCATTGTTCAACTCAACCTTTGATCCAAGTCCATACGCACTTAGCTCATCAAAACAGTCCCAAAGTTCACTGAGCCTGAAATATTCAGTCTCATCTTTGCTATGTTGAGTCCATAAATTATTCAAGACATTCTCGCAACTCTGCAAATTAACAACGAATGATCAAACTTGGAGACTAATAGTAGCTTACAAAGAGTTCAATCCCTCCACGTATTTAATGATAGTGTTAATTAATGTCAGTGTATTTCAACAATGGTATTAATTAAACCACATGCTATTAATCACGCATTTAATAACAATAATTGCTGAATGAGACAGCCAGCCATCTAATGATATAAAGATGAAGAAGACACCTTCAGAGGATATACCTACCTGTCTAGAATATCCATACCAATTTCAGTATTAGATATTTTATATTAATTAATTATATAGATATCAGAGTATCAATTTTTTTTTGTAAATATATTAGAGTATCATTCTCAATCACATATTGATGTCACGAATTTCCACGTGGTGACGGAAAACTTCACGAAATGCCATGAAATTATAAATTTATCTGTCATTATCCGTAAAATTCACCAATTTAGTATAGAAGATTTGGTGTAAAAAAATATCTTACTAAAATAATTAGTTGAAAACCTGAGAATATGCTTCACATGGATCCTCTAACATTCTCGGAAGGTAAAAAATTTCACTGCAAAATGAAAACAAAAGAATTGTACCTTCGATAGAGAAGAAGAAGGAGGTTTTGGAGTGATTCCTCTAAGAAACCTCTCTAGATTTGATCGGACTTTCGTCGACGATGATGACCACCACCACATTCTTGTACTGGATTTTATGAGGACAACCTAGAATTAAAGAAGAAAAGAAAACAGAGAGACTAGCTACAGAAGCAGCTTAGATGGGTTTGTGTTTTGTGTTGTTTTTTTGGTTTGTTATAAGAATAAATAGTCTCTTACAAATTGAAAGATGAAAGGGAAAATTTAGATGAATTGTTTAGCGATTCCTTGGGGAAAAAGAGGGAATAAAAGGTTGCAGCAGAGTGAAGATTTTTGAAGTATGATTTGCTTCTATTTAATGGAAAATGAAACATGACCAAACACTTCCCTCTCTCTCTATTTCTCTCGTCCTATTCTATTTTTACTATTCGTTAGGTAATTAATTTAGTCATTGACTAAAAGCTTCTTTTTTTTCTTTCTTTTGACAACTAAAATCTCCTTTTTGCTTTATCTTTTCTCTGTATCTTAAGATCTTATCGTCAATCTTTTTTACCTTTGTTAGGTAATTTTCTGTTAGACATTTTTAAGAATATTTCCAAAGTAAAACTTCATCATTTTAAAATAGAATAAAATAGAATATGGAATAAAAATGTTATAATCCCAGTATATTTCTTATTCTATAATAGAATAATGAATAAACAAAAAAAAAATTACTCTTTTATGAAATAAAAAACTCTATTATGAATTAAAAATAGAGTAAAATTGGAGTGTTTTTACTTCATATTATCTTTTACTCTATTTTAAAGAAACAAATAAAATTGGATGAAAATGCACTAACATTACAAAGTTTATATTTTAGCCTGTAAAGCTATTTTCTGTATGTTTGTAAATCAATTCGAAAGCAAAATGGCTAATATATATATTGATATGATTAAATTGTAAGGATTTTTGTTTAGAATTTTGTCTTTAAATTTCCTGCGTGAACATATGTGTCTTACAATTTAGTAATTAGTATCAGAAAACTGTAATTTTACTTAATTAGAAGGTCGAAGTTACAAGAAGATTTTACAAATGAGCTTAATCTTCAACACTTCACAAGTTCACAACCGTATAATATATAGAAACATATGAATGCAGTATGTCAGTGGATTAACTTAGTATTTTTTTTTTTGATAAAAACTTAGTATTCTTGAATATCCAATCTGCATGAATTAAAAGTCTTCTACGAGCATTTCAATTTTGTTAGGCAGATTTTCCGTAAAAAGCATCACATATATTTATATATCACAAGCCAAAATATTCATAAAGTGTAATTACAATACATGATGCCAAATATGATGACCATGCTCAGTTATCAAACTCCCATAAAGAATAGTCAATACATTAATCTCTGACCATTGAGCTAAAAAGGACAATAAACATTTTAGTTACATATTTTGATCTAGTGAGGAGTTATATATGTGAATCGTGACCTTACAGTCGTCGTAAGAGAAAAACAATGCAAGAACCGTACATCTGTAAGTAGGGGTGGGCACGGATCGGATATCCGGGTTTTTTAAGATATTTGTGATTTGCTTCGAATGTTACGGATATCTAATTTTGGTATTTGCTTTGCTTCGTAAAAATACGGATATCCGAAAAAACGGATATCCAGAAAATAAATAAATATTTGCGGATATTTACGAATATTTACGGATATCTCATCTATTTTGATTAGTACAAATAATCTAAAGATTCTGATACAAATTTGCTTTGCAAAAATATTTTTTTGCATGATATATAAAATAAAACTTAAAAGAACTAGTGAATTTATAGATTTTGTAATTTTTTAAAGTTTAAATTACAATTATAATAACACAAAATTTAAGAAAAAATAATAATTGTCAAAAAAAATTCTCTCTTTTTATGTAATACTTTTATATAAGTAATAATTTGAATAGAATTGTTCAAAATCATGTGCTAGAATAATAATTATATAAATTTATACATTTAAAATTTTAAATATAATCAAAATATACATATATTTATATATTTACGGATCGGATCGGATATCCGCTTTCCAAAATTTTAATATTTGTGATTTGCTTCGATTTTGACGGATATTGAATTTTAGTATTTGCTTCGATTCAAAAGTTTACGGATATCCGGAATTTTCGGATCGAATCGAAACGAATAACGAATCGAATCAAATATAACGGATAAAATGCCCAGCCCTATCTGTAAGTCCAATGTAATGTCGTGTAAGTGATGGCAGTGATGAGTCTTTCTACTTGCCACGTATCAAGAAAGCTGCGTCGATCTATCGCGTTTTGCTTCTCTCATTCTGTTTTGTTTTCTACCTTATCTTGTCTCTTTTTTTTTAGCGACATCATTACTCGCAGGTGATAATTACCGAGTTCGCACAAATTAGTTGTGGTGCATTATTACAAGATCCAGAGATTCCGACATGGGGTCTATCCCGAATAATAAAGAAAATAAAAAGAAATGAAACAAATAAAGTTTACACGTGGAGAGGTGGCTTTGTCAAATTAAGTCAAGTGTTCGGTTTCTTCTTGTCGTTTACCTCATTTCTTGTACTGTTTTTTTGTTACCAAAGTATGTTTTGAACCATACGATGCGACGAGTACATGTACTAGCAACTTTTTGAGATTTCATCATCTTTTGTGTGTATGATAATCTCTGATTTCCAAATTAGGATGGGACATGTCCTTATACATAATCTATTTGCTTACTATTAAAAAGGTAAGTAACAGCTATTTTGTCACGGATCACATTATGCATTCAAATTAAAACAAAGGAAAACAATTGGTTAGAGACCATTATCACCATTCCCCGCGTTCCATTTCTTTGGGCCTTAGCTAGTTTGTCACACATTTGTTGATCCAACAAGATTTTTTTATACATTATCCAATACAACAACGTTCGTTCAACGTCTCAGCCCAATATGATTTTTTGAAGAATGGAGGGAAAGAACGTTCCAGTGTTGTTTTATACAAGCGTTTATATAGCTAATGACACTTGGACCTACGTAGAATGGAAGGGTCCTTGTTAACAAAACAAGTACCAACAAATCAACTATAGACTCGTACTCTTGTCTAATATTTCGGCACTTTTCTGTCAACATTATTTCTGCATTTAATTTCTTTACATGTTTTACAATCAGAAGACATTTTTTTCCATATGATGGTCTTGCACTCCTATCTATTTTCCACACCGAAATTTAGATGTAATATAACCTTTTTCCGAAATAGCAAGTCATTAAAAACATATCAATTTTGTAAGATGTTATTAGAGCTAAAACTACTATTCTCTCCATTCCATTTTATTTGTGTTTTAGAAAAAAAATTATATTTCAAAATAAGTGTTGTTTTATAGTTTCATTGCAAAATTTATTAGTTTTATATATTTTCTAATTTTCTCTTGATTAAAACGTGATTAGTTGTATATGTAATTGTGTTTTTATTTTTAAAATATTTAAAATTAAATGATTTGTTAATCTATATGCACAAATTTAAAACGACAATTAAAATGAAATGAAGAAATAATATTTTTCACTGCCACTAAAGCATAAATATAAAAATCTATTTATATTCTATCTAAACAAAACAAAATAACAATCTTACAAAGTTCGATCAAATATCTTTCTCAATGAAAAAAGTAAATCAAATTTGGGGCGGTCTATTGATACTTAATGCAAGTATGCAACCATCTATCTACTACCAGCCTACATTAAATGTTGCAGCAAAAGAATAGAAGGAAAAAAATTGGACCCCACTTCCATCTTAATTTTTCATTCAATTCTTCTCCCAACCATCTCTTTGCTGTCTTCATAACTATCTCATTTCTTGTTTGAACCAAGAAAAAATATTCAAGAACCAGTTATCTTCAAGATAAGAGGAGAAAATAAAGAAGAAGTGTTTTGTTTGTTTCAGTCTTTCAAAAGTTCATGTGAATAGAACCGAGTCCAAGTTTGTTGTTCATGCAACTTTTCTCACGACTCTGTTACACCAAAGCTCTTTTCTCCTGAATCTCTCCTACTTAACCTGATCCAATAACTTTCTTTTCTTCCAAAATCCAAACCTCACACCTTTTCCATTTTCTCCACAAACCCTTTTCTCACTTTTCTCAGATTCTGTTTTGGTTTACTAAATGGAGATAGAACCAAGCAGACAACAAACCACCGTACCGGTTTCCGTTCCCGGGGGAGGGAACTTTCAGGTTGGTGGGTTAAGTCCGTTGAGTGAAGCCATATGGAGAGAGAAAACACCAACGGAGTTCGTAGGAGATGTGTCAGCGAGGCTTACGTGGCAAGATCTGACTGTGATGGTGACTATGGGAGATGGTGAGACTCAGAACGTTCTTGAGGGTCTTACCGGTTATGCAGAACCGGGATCTTTAACCGCTCTCATGGGTCCTTCCGGTTCTGGAAAATCTACTATGCTCGATGCTCTTGCTAGTCGCCTTGCTGCTAACGCTTTTCTCTCAGGAACCGTTCTTCTTAACGGTCGCAAAACCAAACTCTCCTTTGGAACAGCTGTTAGTAACCAACTCATTACACATTTTTTAATTCTAGAATTTTCAAGTTCATAGAAAAAAAAAGAATCAAAAGTGTGTCAACTTTATAAAAATAAGTACAACTTTTCAACCTTTTATAAAAATACATATTTTCAGACACATACATGCTTATGCATAGGTTTCAGTAGTTGCTTGTCTTGATATAAAATAATAAGAATGTTCTTAGATTTTGGATCTTAGCTATTCATACAGACTATTAAAAAGAGTATAAACCTAAGCAATCTTGTATTTTTTTTTATTTGTTTGCTATTGACTCATTTAGTGTGTTTTTTTTTGTTTGCGCTGGTAATTATTTTACAGGCTTATGTGACGCAAGATGATAACTTAATCGGCACGTTAACTGTGAGGGAGACTATATGGTATTCAGCGAGAGTTCGTCTTCCTGACAAGATGTTACGGTCGGAGAAGCTTGCTCTAGTGGAGAGGACAATAATAGAGATGGGTCTTCAGGACTGTGCTGATACTGTTATAGGGAACTGGCATTTGCGTGGGATTAGTGGTGGAGAGAAGAGAAGAGTCAGTATTGCTCTTGAGATTCTCATGAGACCTCGTTTACTCTTTCTTGATGAGCCAACAAGTGGTCTTGATAGGTAAAGTTTACATAACATTATAACAATAACTTTTTTATGTTGTATAAAACCAGTTAAACTTAAACCTAACTGCTTGTGTGTGTTTTTTCTGTGTAGTGCTTCTGCTTTCTTTGTGACTCAGACATTGCGTGCACTATCACGAGATGGAAGGACCGTGATTGCATCGATCCATCAACCGAGTAGTGAGGTCTTTGAGTTGTTTGATCGGTTGTATCTTCTCTCTGGAGGCAAAACTGTTTACTTTGGTCAAGCTGCAGAAGCTTATGAGGCAAGAAACCTGACCAAAACAAAACATCATTGTCTGGAGAAAACTTGAAAACTAATTTATGTTTTTTTTTTTTTTGCTTTGGAATGCAGTTCTTTGCACAAGCTGGGTTTCCATGTCCTGCTTTAAGGAACCCTTCTGATCATTTCCTGAGATGTGTAAACTCAGACTTTGACAAAGTTAGAGCCACTTTGAAAGGTTCCATGAAGCTAAGGGTATTGAAACATCTTCACCTTTCAACTGCTTTCAATTCTGTAGAAGTCTGACTTGCTGATCAAACTTGTTATTCTACTTCTCAGTTTGAAGCAAGCGATGATCCATTGGAGAAGATTACAACTACCGAAGCTATTAGAGTCCTGGTAGAGTATTACCACACTTCTGATTACTATTACAATGCAAAGGCTAAGGTTGAGGAGATATCGCAATATGTAAGTACTCTCTGTTCTTTTCTCAATCTTGGGTTGTGTCCCTGGTCTTTTTTAACCTGTTTGCACGCTACAGAAAGGGACTATTCTTGACTCTGGAGGCAGTCAAGCTAGCTTCCTTCTCCAGACCTACACTCTAACCAAGCGATCCTTCATCAACATGTCAAGGGACTTTGGTTATTACTGGCTCAGACTTCTTATTTACATCTTGGTCACAGTCTGCATTGGAACCATCTATTGGAACGTTGGGACTAGCTACAGCGCCATTCTGGTAATTTTCTCATATCATCTATTACTGAAGTTTTAATCTTACCTCTCACCATGTCCCTTTCTTTTGCTGATTGTGTAATCAGGCACGAGGGTCATGTGCATCTTTTGTCTTTGGCTTTGTGACATTCATGTCAATTGGTGGGTTTCCTTCGTTTGTTGAAGACATGAAGGTAAGTTATCTCCTCCCACAGTTGTCTTGAACCAAACAGGTTTGTTAAACTGAAAGTGATTGGCAGGTCTTCCAAAGAGAGAGATTGAACGGTCACTATGGAGTAGCTGCGTTTGTGATAGCCAACACATTAGCTGCAACACCGTTCTTGATCATGATAACTTTCATCTCCGGGACAATATGTTACTTCATGGTGGGTCTGCATCCAGGATTCACTCACTATCTCTTCTTTGTTCTCTGCCTCTATGCAAGTGTCACTGTTGTGGAGAGCTTGATGATGGCTATAGCTAGTATTGTTCCCAACTTCCTCATGGGTATCATCATTGGAGCTGGTATTCAGGTGCTTCCTCATACCTGAAACCTTTCTTAAAAGTAGAATTAGAAGCTCTTCTTGAATCTATTGCTTCATTGTGTACTTTTTGTTTCAGGGGATCTTCATGCTGGTTTCTGGATTCTTCAGGCTTCCTAATGACATCCCTAAACCTTTCTGGCGTTACCCTATGTCATACATCAGCTTCCACTTCTGGGCGCTACAAGTAAATAACATTGAAACCACATTTCATATCAGCTTATCATCATGTGACTATAATCTTAACTTGTTTTGTTTGTTCTTCAGGGTCAATACCAGAATGATCTAAGAGGCTTGATGTTTGACAGCCAAGGGAGTGCTTTCAAGATTCCAGGTGAATATGTTCTTGAGAACGTCTTCCAGATCAACTTGCACCGATCAAAATGGATTAACCTCAGTGTGATACTCAGCATGATTATCATCTACCGCATCATTTTCTTCATCATGATCAAGACCAATGAGGATGTAACTCCTTGGGTCAGAGGCTACGTAGCACGAAGAAGGATGAAGCAGAAGAATGGAACTCAGAACACTACTGTTGCACCAGATGGTCTTACTCAGTCTCCTTCTCTGAGAAATTACATTGGTACACGAACCAATGGAGCTCCCAGATGGTAAGAGTTTGAGCTTGTTCAGTGTCTGAGGAGAAAGTTGTTTAAAGCAAAGCCACCATATTTCACTAGGCCTGCAGTATCAGATATCTCAATGTAATGTGAGAGCAGAGAAACTTGAGTGTGTTAGTTATAGCAATACTGAAACCACGGATTTATCTAAAATAATATCTTCTACATCTATTTTTCTACTTTGTTAATTGTTAGTAGCGAGAACCATCATGTTGCATCACAGTTTGCTTTGTGCTGCAATTAAAGCAGATATATTAAGATGTGAATTGTTACAAGCTTTATTTGTACATTAGCTTATGCTTCAAGAACCTCAAAAAAATTGACTAATACTTCTTCCTACATTAGCTTATGCTTCAAGAACCTTTCTGCATTTGTTGTGTTTCACATCTGATCACTTGCCCATTGTAGAACAGACGAAACATCTTAACATCACAGAGAGATGTAGTGAACATAATTTGAAGTGACAAGGCATGAGTATCAGGCGCATTTTGATTTATGAATCGCGATATATATGCCATTTTTCATATCTCTTTAATCCATGCAAGACAGGTCTAAGTCTGGGAGCAGTAATGCAGTCTGAACAGCAACATCCCTTCAAGTCGACTACACATTCTGCACAGCATCTGAACCAAAGATAGACAGTAAATTTAGGAAACTTCCTTTAAGTCATATTTTTTGTTACGAGACATAAAAAGCTGAAACAGAAGCTATGATGCAACTCACAAGAAAAGCAGATTGCAGTCAAGGTTAGCACAGTTCCGATGTCTTAGTTCCTGAACTTGTGAATCACAAATATAGCATCTTGCAAAACTTGTATCCACAGGCGTTTGTGGAGTTATTCTGGTTTCATCCAAGGCGCTGTTACTACTATAGGCAGCAGGTGGGAGAGAGAGACGAGAGTCAAACACAAAAAGATTCCCAACCCATTCAGATGTGCCTTCTTCCTCAAGATAATGCGAAACTCCACCCTTCAGTGTATACAGGTTCTTGAAACCCCGCTGTCTGAAAAGAAATTTGACTTCTCACAAGAAAGTTATTTGGGAAAACATTTTTTTGGGAGGAGATGTTAGTATGAGAATGGAGTAAAGAAGCCATAGTGCTACCTCAGAACTGTTGAATATACATCGCAACGTATTCCTCCAGTGCAGTACATTAGTATATCTGTCTTTTCCTTGTCAACATTTATCAAAGGGTCTGAAGGAGCTTCCTATAGTGTGGAAGCACAGTCAAAATTATCCAGTATTAGATATATCTACCTTCTAATACGTTACAAATATGTAACCTATGGATAATACTTGTCTGATCACTTTCTCTTAGTCTAAGTAAGAAGTTCACAGTTTAGTATTAAATGTACCTTTTCATCAGATAGTCCAAAAGAAGTGTTCCGGAAACAATCAACTTCAGGTCTACGTGCCCCACGAAAGTGACCAACATCCCACTCATAACCTGCTCAAATAAAACACCAGAAGGAGTGATCAGTCATGTAGTTACTAGATAATAAGAGAAATCGAGACTGTTCTGTTACTTTAGACAAATGTAAAGTAAAAAGAAATACCGTTTCTGACATCCAATAATATGCAGCTTCTGCCACTATCCGAAGATGAAGCTTCACCGTCATCCGTTAAGTCTTTCAGTTTCTCTTTCCATTCAGATGGTTCTAAGGGTTTTGCTCGCATCGGTGGATCAAGTAGAGGAAGGTGTGAAATCCCTCCCTCATACTATAGAACAAAAAAAAAACAACCAATGTTGAGTAATCTTATACTATACTACATGGCACTGTACTATCACGCATGTGAATAATAGAAACTTGAATCCAACAGAACATAAAGTGGCGTTGAAGGGATGTGTATCTTACCTGTACTAAGGAAGGTTTGTTCTGTAGCTTCAACTTAGGGAATGCATGCCTACCGTTAGCAGGAGACATCTGGACAAGTATATCCGAGAATCTCTCATCTTCTTTCAACCATTCAACATATGCAAGAGCGTCTTTAGATGGTCCACTGTACTGCAAAAATAAACAAGAATTACACAAGTAAACACACAAGATTTCGTCCTAGTAGTAGTCACATCATAAAGCTCATAAAACGATACCTGTGCGTTGATTCCTTGTTCATTAAGATATATCCGACCACGTATATTCAAATCCTGGATAGTTAAAATAACAAAAAAAAGAAAGCTTTCAATCAATATATGAAAAAAAGACCGAACTAGTCCAAACTAAACGGACCTGTAAGAAAGAGAGGTGCTTTGCAATCTCAGCCTCAGGATCTTGGATTGATACAAAGCGATAGAAGTTGACCACTATAAAGTCTTCTCCTTCATCATCGAATTTCGCGTGACTGTTTCTTCCTCTGTTTCGGCATTTGCAGGAGAAGCTCCATCGTTGCTTCGAGAGGAGACGTAGTGGTCGTGAGAAGATTTGAGTGTTCGAAACATGTTGTTTGAATCGAAGAGGTTCTCCGGAGAAACGAGTTTTGGTTGAAGCAAAAGGTAAGGAGAGTGATGAGAGTATTGCTGCCGGAGAAGCTCTCATTATCTTCTCAGCTTTGGGACAAGGCACACTGAGAAAGAATCATTTCTTTACACTGTAAAGTAAACTCACTTTGGGTCTTTATCTTAGCAGATTTATTTTTTATAAGGCCTATATAAGCCCAATTAAGCCCACTTTTATTTTTTCTTGTCTTTGTTGAAACAATATTACATCTTACCATTCTATCTAATGCGGATTAACCCTGAGATGTGGATCATCCTAGGCACATTAGCACGGCGTATTCCTCCTGTTCGAATCGGGGTTTGAAACCAAACTTCTCCTCAAGAGGATAGATGGAGCGATTCAGGTGAGATCCAATGTAGCCGCTTTTCTTGAGGAACACTCTATTTTTGAGTTCCTTAAATTCTGGGGCCTCTTTATCACGCTCATTTAGAGCACTTAACAGGCGGTATAACTGCTCCAAAGAGTGCTCTCCCGTGGTGGTACGGGGATTGTCGAGGGCCCAAGTTCCCCGCCCCATCCAATCCCGATTATATTGAAAAAGACCGAAGCCGTGGTATCTTTTCACTCAAGATTGGGTCTTACTGCCAAGTATTCTACCTGTGGTTTCAAGGGGTATTCACGTTTGGCATATGCATTCTTTAACCGAAATCTTTGGAGATGATTATGTGCTACAATTTGGTGGTAGAACTTTAGGCCACCCTTGGAGAAATGCACCGGGTGCCGTAACTAACCGAGTAGCTCTAGAACGCGAATACTATTTTTAATTATTATCAATAAAGATAATATAATATATTTTCTAAGAATATATTGAATTACTAAGATAAAACCTCTTATTATTTGAGCAAATAGAAAGTTGATTCTCTTTCACTGCATCACCTAATCTTATCGATATTTTTTGTACTATGTTGAATATCTCTTATAATCATTTTCTCTTATAATTCGTCGTTCGTCTTCTCTGAAAATTGAAACCTATAAATTACTTAATTCGTCATGTTGCTTCCACAAATTTTCAATTTTTATTAATACACTGGATTTCGTCATGGATGATCGAAATATGACGTCATGACACGTGAAGCTTTGACAATTCTCACGTCAACGAATATGTTGTGCTCGAGCACCAAGTGTATTTTTGATCAAAAGTAGATGTAGTTGACTTTAACTTTGTAAGAGATATGCACGGCCTGCCTATAAATAGAATCTCCTTTTTAATCCGTACTCAAAAGGTTTCCATAACAAGAAAGCTTGCAACAATGTCATCATCACTACTTCTCAATATCTTCCTCCTCTTAGCCGTTTTTATCATCCACCACGGAGCCACCACGGAAGCTGCTCTCGAGCCCGTAACCGACATATACGGTAGCCGTCTCATCTCAGGCACCAAATACTACATCTTGCCTGTTCTTCGCGGTCGCGGCGGTGGACTAACCATGTCCAAACCCGAAAACAAAACATGTCCTAAAAGCGTTATCCAAGACCAATACGAAGTCTCACAAGGCCTACCCTTAACATTCTCACCATCAGATAAATCAAGAATCATCCGTGTCTCAACTGATCTCAACTTCAAATTCTGTTCGGCTTCGGTCTGGAACTTGGACAATTACGATGAAGCGACGAATCAGTGGTTTGTTACAGCTTGTGGCGTGGAAGGGAATCCAGGTCAGGCAACGGTTGATAACTGGTTCAAGATCGAGAAGTACGAAGATGATTACAAGATTGTGTTTTGTCCAACTGTTTGTAACTTCTGCAAGGTTATGTGTAGAGATGTTGGTGTGTTTGTACAAGATGGGATAAGAAGACTTGTTCTAAGTGATGTTCCATTAAAAGTTATGTTCAAAAAAGCATAGCTACAACAATGTAACCTTCTACAATAATAATTGAGTTTTTTTTTTTCTACAATACTTGTTTCTAGAGACCATCACCACGGAAGAAAGGTCCATTGAAGAAGGAAGTGGAGAAAGTACCACCAGTGTTGGGGAAAAGAGTGAGGAAGCAGATGAGTCCAAGGACTAAGCCCCAAGCGAATCTATCATCACCAAGAGGGGTGATTTCATCTTTAGCAGGTGTTTCTTCACCACCACGGAAGAAAGTTGCAAAGAGTCCCCAAGCTAAACACAAGACGCTTCCGCTGAGACCTCCGATAGCGAGAAGGAGAGACGTTGTGAATGAGAGGATTGCAGCTGTGCTTCTTCCAAACATGGCTTGAGCGATTCGACCTCCTTCTAGTCTCCCACATGGTAACAAGTTCAGTGAAGTCACTACCATACCTGAAACGAGTTTAATGAAGTTTAGAGAATGATCACAAGTACTAACAAAAGAGACAAAGTTATGAAAACTTACCTAGAAGACCAGCGAAAGCGAGAGGATCAACAGGAACTCCAACTCCTTCAACAGCGTTAGGCAATACATTGCCGAGATCATCCGCATAAGGACCAACAACAAATTGGATGAAAGAAAGTAACGGGTTATTATCCAAGAACTGTGGCCTTATATACCTGTAGAGAATGTTTGAAACACACACATGAGAGACAAAGTAGTACATAGAACAGTTACTGAAAGAAAAGAGTTCTCATTTATGAGTCCTTACAAAGCGTTTTCTCCTCCGTTGAAACTACCATCAGATATAAACGCAGCAGCTGCAAGAAGCAGCGAAGTCAAGTAAGCACTAGCTGTACGCGCCACTGGGATATCAAACAACGCCTTTTTATTAGGAAGCAAGGACTCGTAGTTGTTCATTACTCCTAAGCAACCAGTCCAGTTCGATGGCACTAGAAACGAGGGACTTAGTTTGACACCGTGTCGTGCAGCTGTTACTCTGGTTGCTATCTGAAACAAGCAATTAAAGGTTTTAATTCACACTTGAACATCACAGTAATGTGTAGCAAGCAATCTTGAATATACTACAAGGATTACCTCTGAGACGCCTAAGATGGAAAGGAACCCACCAAAGAGAGGAACTACATTAGCAATGTAGTCATCAAAGGTAGCGTCAGGTTTAAGGAAGAAGCCACTCATGAGAGCTATAGTTCCAAAGGTTGTAACACATAAGCTGATTGCAGCGATATATCCCCAAGGAGTGCTTAATCTAGTCGATTCAAATTGAAGATCGATTTCGGCTTTTGGTTGTACCATACACACCTATACAAGCACAGAAAGAACAAAACAATCCACAAGGTCAGCCTTAAACCTGAGATCAAGAACATCAAAGTTAAAGAATCTTGAAGTCTTATTATTACCTGTTTTGTAATCTCATTGGACTTTTCTTCCATGAACCAGACGACAACATCACGCCCTGCAGCTTCAGAGAGCTTTGCTTCAAGCTTAGGTGTGACCTCATCGATGGGTTTCCTCAGATTCCCAATGAAGATTCCTCCATCTCCAAACCGACGAACGTCCGTAGCGAAAAACGTATCGAAACCAAAACAGCTCTTTAACTGTAAACAACACAAACACTTTCAAAACTACGCAAATACAAACATTCAAGAAATGAACACAGTTGTGATGGTTAGTTTACCTTGTTGAGATCAAGAGCTTTGAAAGCCTCTTCTGCCTTCTCAAGCCTTTCTTTCTCTCTGACCAAACTATCACGAGCCAAGCTGTTGAATATTCTGATGATTGGATTCTCATTATTGCTCTCTCTGTTCAGCTCTTTCAGCTTACGATCAGTTCTCGTCTTCTCAAGCTTTATAGCAGCTTCTATTGATGGATTCCCCATGAACTTCTTGAACTCCTCGTCCGTCTTCCAATCCATCTCTTGCTGCTTAGATTTCTCTTCATCTTCTTCATCAGTGTTTCCCGGAGAAGGCGGACCATTGTTGTTGGAGTGATCTTCTTTGTGCTCCTCTGCTAACGCCACCGGAGAGGAAGCATCGTTTGCAGGTTCACGAACTCGATCATCTTCAGCAGAAAACCTCAATGGACTGCTGCGTCTTGTACTTCGCTTCACCACAGTTTTCGCAAACTTTGGAGATATTGGACTGTAACTGCTACGGACATGTGAACTGTGACAGGAGTGGAGAGCCAAGGAAGATGAAGAGGGAGTAGATACAAAGATGGAAGCCATGGTTTACAAAAAAGACAGCAAGTTTGAGATGTGACGCAGCATCTCTCTAAGAAAGTATTTGAAGAGAGAACAGAGAAATGTCTGGAACGTTTGAGAAGAAACTCAAACATTACAAGTGGAATAGATATGCAAGAAAAGTGACAAACGTGTCACATCAACATCTAATCCAATACGAGAGAACCATATCAAATAATCAATTAGATAAAAAAAAAAAACTTCATTATCTGGGGAAAGAGGAATCCGGTCGGAAACACTACAAAAGAAAAGGAATGAGAGAACAAACATATATAAAGAGATGTAGAAATCCAAGTGCTTATTTGTGTCTAGGAAGAGGCAGCAGCAGCAACTTTCTCTTCAGCAGCAGCAGCTTCGAATGTTTCACCAGCTACAAGTTCTGGGACATCATCGTCATCCTCCTCTTGAATGGTTGCTGAGGCATTACCTTCGCCAGGAGGTTGCTTCTTAAGCTGCTCTGCTAGCTTCCTCAGATTGTCCATGTTGTCTGGTCCTGAAATAAATCACAGTAAAACAAAATTTCAGAATCTTTAATAAGGAGTTGGGTAAGAACATGTAACAATGACAACTACATGCAACATACCGAGTTGGCTGAGGATCTGAGGAAGGATATCTTCCAATTCTACAGAAAAAGCAAAAAAAAGTTTCAAACTTTAATCAGAAACATGCAATGAAGAAGAAACAAGAAAGTAAAGATGATGAAAAGATGCAATACTTTTGGTCTGAGGAGAACCGCTAACAACCCATGTGTTTGCAGCAATTGAAGCTTGAACTGTAGTAACATATAACACAATGATCAATAACATGACAAAAGGTTTATCATGTAAGAAAATATGCAAAAGTTAAAGAATTTTACCCTTAGGGTTGGTGAACTGAATAACAACATCATCCTTAAAGATGTTAACTTCTTCAATAGCAGGAATGGAGTTAACTCCAATTCTCTTCAAGGTGCTCTGAAGCTTCTTGTCATCAGTTGTATTGGTCTTGTGCACAGCCTTCTTCTTCCTGCATTGAGAAAGATCAAAATGGTTCATATAACAACAAACCAAAGTTAACACTTAAAGGATTGAAAAAGGTAAAAAGAGACAAAGTTTCTACCTTCTTACTGTACCCTTTCCGCCAGTGCGGACAGTGTTAGCCATCTTCATCAACTTCTCCCTATTCATCTGTGTTTGAAAACCATACAAAGCCACCAACATTCATTACACCATTCATCAGATTCAAACGAATCTCGTATATTGCAATTAAAACTATGGACTATACATTCACAAAAAAAAAATCAAATGAGATATAAAAGTGACTCTTTGAAAAGTTAGATGCGTATGAAAAAAACTATGAATACGAGCTAATGGTACTATTAGGATTAAACTAAGAATCAATCTAAGTACTCTCTTTCAATCAAAGATATATAGAAGCTGAAAAGTAATAAAGAATGTCCGTTTAAAAAATGAAAATCAGACAAAACCTTTAAGAATAAACGTTAAGACACAACAGGAGAGAAATGGATTTACCTTGAGATTTGATTGTTAAGGATTAGTTTCTCTACGAAGAGTGCAAAGGAGATAAGAAGAAGAAATAAACAGAGAGGACGCGGGCGGCGGAGAGAAGAAGGGTTCTCTTGCCCTCTTTAACTAGATGCTATTCGGAGCAGAGCTCTTCTGTTAAATCCAACGGTTAGTATCGTATGATCCACAAAGAAGACTCAATCTCTACCGTTGGATCGTGTAATAAGTCTCGATAAGATTAATGGGCCGATCATTTCCCTGATCATTAGGCCCAAACTTAGCTAGGCTTTCACTATTTTTACCTGTAAGCATATCGTTTACCGCGTTTTATAGCGGTCCGTTTTGCACATGCCATTGGAACGTTTTTTGTTATCAGTGATTCAGTGATCAAATGCGTTTGCTGACCATCTAAAAATTGAGTAAGAGTGAAACAATTTTTCAAACTGGTTTTCAAAAATCGATTTAGGTGTTCAAAAAATCTATCTAGACACCCCGCTTAAACAATAATCCTTTATAAAATGCCTAATTATCTTCCGAATTTTAGAACATTGGTAAAAAAAATTTACTAAAAATTAAATAAGGTTTCGATTTTATTGATAATCTCAACATGGGTATATGAAATCCATGAATACAAAAGTTACATTAGATATAGAAATATAGAAGCCAAAACGCAAAACCATAAAACACTAGCGTTTAAAAACAAACGCAATCACCTGAAACGTTTCTCCTTTTACTGCTTCTTCTGCACAACATTCTCCAAATACCAATCATAAGTCTGACGCAGCCCATCTCTCAAAGAAACCTTCGGTGTCCATCCCAAAGACGCAAGCTTCGAGCTATCCATCAACTTCCTCGGCGTCCCATCAGGCTTACTACAATCCCAAACAAGCTTCCCTTGAAACCCAACAACCTCCTTAACCAACTCAGCCAACTCTTTAATCGTAACTTCCACACCACTCCCAACATTAACATGCTCAAACCCACTATACCTCCCCATCAAAAAAACACAAGCATCAGCCAAATCATCCACGTGCAAAAACTCCCTCAACGGACTCCCACTCCCCCACACCACAACTTCCTCAGCGTCATTAGCCTTCGCCTCGTGGAACCTCCTCATCAGAGCAGGCAACACGTGAGAATTCTCGGGGTGGAAATTATCGTTCTGGCCGTAGAGATTCGTCGGCATGCCGGAGATAGCGTCCCACTTGTGCTGAATCCTGTACGCTTGGCACATCTTGATCCCCGCGATCTTCGCGATCGCGTACCACTCGTTGGTGGGCTCTAGTGGGCCTGTGAGGAGAGCGGATTCTGGAATGGGCTGAGGAGCGAATTTCGGGTAGATGCAAGAGGAGCCGAGGAAGAGGAGTTTTTTGACTCCGTGCGTGTAGGCGGAGTGGATCACGTTGGTTTGGATTTGGAGGTTGACTGCGATGAAGTCGGCCGGGTAGGTGTTGTTGGCGTGGATCCCACCGACTTTTGCCGCGGCGAGGATGACGTAAGCAGGCTTTTCGGTTGAGAAGAAGGATTCGACGTCGTTTTGGTTGGTGAGATCTAGCTCGGAGTGGGTTCGGAGGATGAGGTTTGTGAAACCGGATTCTTGGAGTTTTCGGACAATCGCGGATCCGACCAATCCTCTGTGTCCAGCGACGAAGATCTTTGCGGATTTTTCCGACATGAACGAATCTGGTTTCATGTCTGAACAAAATTATGTTTTTTTTTTTGAAACATTAACAAAATTATCGTAAAATTATAAAATCTACAATTAATTTTACAATCATGTTCTCTAGCATATTACGAAGGGAATGTATTTGAATGAGATTTGAAGAGTGAACGTACCGGATCCTGTGGTGTCTGCCATCGTATTGGATCGGGATAAAAGGGTTTCTGCAAAGAAGACGAGATATAGAGAGAAAAGAGGGTTTGACTTATATAGCCACGAGAAGTCAACGTACAAAAACGTAGATTTGTCGAAAAGTTACAATCTTCGGAGGATGTAACGTGGGAGATCTGAAACTCCGCCGGCAATCTGATACGTTGTCGCGATTGGATGAGCCATATCATCAGATTAGTATTATTTTGGCCCATGGGCCTAGAGTAGTCATCTCAGTATTGGCCCATTTATTTTATTCCCCATCGTTATGGTGGTATGTAGTTAACCGGTCCAGTTTCTGGGCATATCTGGCAATGAGGTGTCTGAAGAAGACATAAAATTGTCAGATATGAGAGATTTTCAGGTGCAAGTTCAAATTTACTGTGCATAAAAGTTTATATATAGGCGATTCGTGCAGAACAAAAATTCATGGAGTGTAAGTAAATTCATGGTGATCTTTGAGTTCGAGTTATTATTTTGTCAACGATTCTTTATGTAAGTTTTTTTAGTTAAGGCTTGTTAAGTTTTGTGTTCTTTCTGTTAGCACTGTTGTTTTGATACATTGATTGTGTTTCAGAGACACACTTATTAGTTTCATTGCTAGTATCATCACATCATGAACAAGTAGTAAAAAAATAGTTTAATGGTGATA
Organism: Eruca vesicaria subsp. sativa; assembly: GCA_932364175.1. Lineage (NCBI taxonomy): Eukaryota > Viridiplantae > Streptophyta > Magnoliopsida > Brassicales > Brassicaceae > Eruca > Eruca vesicaria. The sequence continues at coordinate 681,206 of CAKOAT010508487.1, forward strand.
ACATATTGAATTAATTTAGACAAGACCAAAGTACCTTAACAACTGTAACTAGACAAAAGAAAACAAACTGAAGTCAATGCCCGAACCATACAACTAGAGCATGGTGCGTTCTTGACTCCCCCCTTCCCACTAGATATTCCCATTTCAGACATACAAAACACACAAAAAAAAGGACAAGAGAGTGAAGAGGAGACAAATACTCAGAAGAGTAATGACTTCTTACACACTTTGCTGGAATTAAAGGCAAAATAAGTAGTAGTACTACTACTTAATAACTTTCACTTCTCTGATCATTGAAGACCCTTCTCAGAAATCAGATGGGAAAATGAGCTATATTAATGGCGTCCTCAATTAAGCAGTTGAAGGAGAATTCAAGGTGGTTTTAATTTGGTGGACAGTAGTACTGATGAGATTATTAACTGTTTCCATTGACTCCATATTCAATTTCCCTGACTGCAAACTACTCACCATTATCTGAAACCCAACCGTTATCAATGAACCTCCTCCTCTTCCTTCAGCTTTAACCTCTGTGGTTTGGTTATTCCTGCCTCCCTCTGGTAAAACAGCAAAACCAGAGGGTAAAATAGGAATATAAGAAGTGTCTTGACCGCTCATTGCCATGTTCAGAGATGGTAGATCTACTGGAGTGTAGACCACAAGAGAGCCTGATGAGTCTACGCAGGTTTCTTGTAGAATCAGCATGTTGTTTTGTGATGATGATGCATTGAAACCCTTTTGATAAAAAAAAAAATGTATATACCAAATTATTATTAGTCATTAGAATCAAGAACCGAATGATCTATTTAAGTTTTAGAAGAGATTGGCTTACACGCAGAACAGAAATGCAGTTTCCAGGGTGTGATCCGTTTGCAATATGAGCAACTTCTTGAACCGAGTTTCCATCCAAAAGAACGTCCCACTACACAACCAAAACAACGAAACATCAAGAAAACCGAAAATTATGGTACACGAAATGATCTCTAATAGTACCTGAGGTCGTGTTCTTTCATCTTTGAGGAAATTAAAGACGTCTTGTGGAGAAACTGGGAGCCAGAAACTAGTGGCTGCACATAGAACCATTCCATTTGGTTCATGCTGGCTCTTATACGAAGTCACACGGATTCCAAATGCATCCAGTCCCGAAACAACAGGTGTCCGAGTGTTGTTAGATGTGCCAACGCTCAAGCAGAAATTGCTAACCATTCTTTGAGCAAGTCTCGTTATACTTTGCTTTCCTTCTGGCGATGGAATCACTGAGTCGTTTTCAATTGTGTTACTTGAAAGCATATTAAACTGATTGATTAAGATACTGGGCCTTAAAAATTTAAACGTACCTCCTTTGAGATCACGGGATGATGTTGCGGGTTCAAGTAGAGCAGTGAATCTCTCGCACATTCTTTGGAGAGTAGCGATCCAACGTTCAGCTCCAAAAGCTATTCCTTCACGGACATTTTCTTTAAACATCTCATGAATAGGTTCTTGCTCCTCGACATCAACATGTTCAACCCAAGTAACCTGTTGTTACACATTCAAAGAAACAATCAAATGATCATTGATGCGAATCAAAATGAAACAAAACAGAACAGTTACACACAAACCTTGGAATAGCCATTTGACAAGTCTTGAATCAAGCAACCAGAAGGAAATTTATATGACCGAGAGTGAGATATAAACTGAGGAAGCTCATAAGAGACATTTACAATAGCCCAAGTTCCATGTTCGATTTGCTGACAATATCTTATCACACTAAACTCACGAGTAGGTACCAATGGAGAAAGCACTTGAAGCTCTTCAAGCATCTACCACAAGCCAAAAGCAAAGTTACTAAAGAGTTTCACACACCAAAAGACTCAAGAATTAGGTGTTATCTTCTTACCAAATGCAATGCATCTCCATGTGAACCACCCATTCCAGATGAAATCACCGCAAGTGTTTGAGACGATGCAACAACTGAAGAAAAAAACTCTGAAAATTTGACCTGCAAGATGGTGAAACAAAACCCCCCACATGAGCAAAAACAAGAAACAACTTGTGAAAGAACTAAAGGTTTTTGAGTTTAGCTACTCACAGAGTCCATGAGCATGTCCACAAGTGTCATTGCATTAGTGAACACAACGCCAGAAGATCTAGTTGCTTCCTTTCTAACGTTGTGGTTCTTTCCTCCATGACTACTTGATCTTGGGAACATATTCTCATAGCTTTGCAGATTGAGAACATCTCTGCATCCACCGGTTCTCATCCATAGAGGCTCATCCGTTTGTGTAAGCCTAAGCAACTCTTCCATAGCGGTCACAGCAATGTTGGTCATAAGAGACTTATCCATGTCTGATAAAACCAAGTTTGGTTGAGATGGTAAAGTAGGAACGGTCATTGAAGAGCTACTACTTCCTGGAAGAAGATCAAAATCAAGGGAAGGGCCACTGTGAAATGGCGAAAGGTGCATTGGGTTGAGTAGTGGTGGGAGATGAGAAAGTGGTCTTCCCATGAATTTAGCTGCAATGCTTGAAACCCTTTCAAGCTGCCAAAAAACACATCAAATGTTTTAAGCTCTAAAGTCAAACAACAATGCATGAAGAATGTTTAAAGAATATGAAGCTAGAACCTCTTCTCTAAGGTGTGCATTTTCGATTCGAAGCTTCTGTTCATCAAAGTAAGAGTCTTCATGAAGAGGAGCATCACCACAGCTAAGGCAAATGGCGTGTTTGATAGCTTCCCTAATAGCAATGTTTTCGCAACGAATCCTATCATTCTCTTCCTTGAGTGCACAGTTATCAGCTCTCTCGTGTTGTGCCTGCAAAAATAAACGGTGGTCAGGAGACAAAAGAGAGGAAGAGAAGAAAGTTAGAGATGAAAACCTTCTTTTGAGTTCTTCGGTTCTGAAACCAAAACTTGATCTGTCTTGGAGTTAAACCAAGTTCTTTGCTAAGTTGTAACCTTTGTTTCTCATCTGGATGTTGACACTCATTAAAAGTCCTACAAACAAAATCATCAGAGAACCTATAAGAAAGAATAAACAAGAAAACAAGAAAAAAAGGAGGGATAATACATACGATTCAAGGCGTTGGATCTGGTGAGGTGTGTGACGGTGAAAACGTTTCTTGATCTTCTTCTTGTCAGTTTCAGAGCTGTCGCCAAGAAACTCCATCTTCACTCGAAGTATAAAGTCTAGTAGACAAAGAAACAGTAACTCCTCTACTCTTTTAAACCAAACAAAGTAAACTAGCTAGCACTGGACCATCACACAACTGTCGTCATTAACACAACACAAGAGTAAAAAAGAAAGTAATGAACTCTGAACAACCAAAGAAAAAAGTATCTTTAAGATCACAAACGTTTTGATTGTGTGTGAGAGAGTTTAAAAAGAAGAAAAAAGAAAAAGAAACGGAAGAGAATCTGATAGCCGTAATTATGTTTCTTGTCGTTCTACAGAGAGAGAGAGAGAGTACTTGTATCTTGCCGCCATTAGTGCTTTCTTTTCTTCTCTTCCACATTTCACTCCTTTTACATTCATTACAGATTCCTAAATCTCTCTCTCTCTCCTTACCTGTCTCTCTAGAGAATTCGCGTAACTGATACTGATGGGGTGTGTGTTTAATGGTGTTTGACAGGAGGTGAAGAGAGAGAGGTTTATGGGTTTTAAATTCTCTTGCTTCTTTCTCCATTACTCCTCCTTGTACTCTCTCTCACACACACCATTTTCGAGGTAAAGAGAGATGCCTGAAACCAAACCAAACTCATCTCTACTTCCATCTGTGTAAAACATTGGTTAAGTCGCCGGCGAGTTTTAAGTTAGAGTTTATCAACTTGCCTATTTTCTCTGTTTCGTGTAATGACAAAACTGAACTTTTTATTTGGGAATATTCTTTTGGTCATATGTTTGGAACACTGAAATTTATGCGATCAACTTTGCATAATGTTGGACATAATTTACAATTGTGACATCATTTTACTATTTTTAGGAAAGTCTTCTCAGAGTTCATCAGAATGAAACATTTTGTTCGGTAAACTATTGTCTACAGATTAATGGGTGCAGATCCTTTTTCCTTGCAAGGAATATATTAATGGGTTCAAACCTGTACTAACCTTAGTTTTCTTTAAATGATGGTTATGCAAAATACCATATTTATCTCGTTAGCTAGGAACCATCACATACACGTTAAGTATCTACTTTATCCAGTTCATCACTAACTGAAATACACTGGTTAGAACACAAGCTTAGCAAAAAACTATGCTGAATATTTATAGCCTCTCAAGTGTTCTTAAGATTCCAAACCAAGATCTCTATTTATAAAACTGAAACAATTATCAAGGGTAAAGCATAAACTCAAGTGTTGATGGGACTTACGTCTTCTGTCTTCTCCAAGTCAATGCCTAAGCCATCTGAATCAGCCAGAATAAAAAAGAGAGGATCTCTTTATTTGTGTCTTCACTCGCTACACTCAGGTTGTTCCTCTCTTCGCTTGCGCTTATTTGTTGTTGGAGCTTCATACCAATCTCCTACTCTCAAGGCATTTGACATACACATCACTGCTTCTTCAACTGCTTCTCTCTCCTCTGGATGTAAATCCTCTAACGCCAACGTTGAAGCCACCTCGTCGAATTGGAGTATAGCAGCTTGCTACAAAAGAAACAACATATAAAAACGCAATCTCCAAGATGATTTATGCATTGGTTAACCAATATTCACTTACCACGTTCATTATATCAGCTTCGAGACTTGTATCCCTGTGAAGCTTTGGGACTGTGATGCTATTGAACCACTGCATATATTCAGTTTCATCAGCATTGCCTCCGACACTCTCCACAATGTTTTCCCTTCGTCTCATCCATTCTTCATCCGCTGTGTTAATGTCTTCCAGTAAGTCTTCGTCGTGGGTTTTCTCGTTTTTTCTGTGAGGAACTTCTCCGGGGATAACTTGGCAAAGACCAAACTGCTTCATGCATCGATCTGGCAAGTGCCATTCCACTACTTTTGGAGCAATCAGTTTTGTTCTTGACCTACCAAGTAGTAGATTATCTTTCAAGCTTTCAGGCACAATGTCAAGATCTCCTTCTAAGGGACACCAAGTAACCTGAACAGAGTTCAGTAGCAACAAAAATCCATAAGGGATTCACCAACATAAATAATGCAATCATAACTCTTACATTTGATGGATCTAGATCATCAAGTGCCTTGCGATACTTAAACAAATCATTCTTGGACCGACTCTGTTGCCTTCCTTTCCACAAAAGTGCCAGGGGAAACTGACGTGTGGTTCTCTTTGGCCGGTCAATATTCAGATGGAAGTAACTCCAGCACTAAAGATTAGTAACCCAATTAGTGTAAAGTCTACAAGAAAGAATATAAAAGCTCTTAAAAGACAACAAAGGGAAACAAAAACCTGTAAGAGAGTCAAACATCCCCCAATAATACTCTGAGACCGTTGAGACGCATTACCAATCTGCCTATACAAGAAAGCCAACGCAGCAGCCCCCCACGCATACTCTCCAGCCTTCTCAAAATCCTCAAAGAGCATAAGATAATCCACAGAGATCTTACTAGGATCCGTAGTTGCAAAAACCGTACTCCCAACAAGGTATATAAGATAAGCACGCGTGTGAAACTCAACCTCTTCCTTCGACGCTCCCTTAGGACACTCTGCGAAACCCTCCTTCAACCACCTCGCAGTCACTCTGTTCCCACTCAACTCACCTTGCGGCATCTTCCCCAAGAGTCTCTGACATACCTGAGAAGGGTCTTCCTCTCTTTCTTTAACACTAGTAACAACAGGCTTCCCGTCAATAGGAAGACCGAGAAGCAATGACACTTCATCGAGAGTGATTGTCATTTCACCACAGGGGAAGTGGAACGTGTTGGTTTCTCTTCTCCAACGCTCAACGAGTGCGGAGATTAGTGAGTTGTTTAAACTGATTGATCCTATTAGTCTGAACCAACCAAAGCCTGCTTTGTCAACTAATTCAATCTGTTCCTTTGTGAGTTTCCAGTGATGGAGCAGTGAGGTTCTTTCTTGGCATCTAAGCACACCTCTCTCCTGGAAAAAAAGACAAAACAGAACAGTTTTATTCAGACAAAACAGAACAGTTTTATTCAGACAAAAAGACAAGAGTTTTTTTTTCAGTTTCAGACAAAGATAATAGAGATGGAGATTGAAACTGAGATTGTTATTACTACCTGTCCTGTCATGATAGCGGAAGATACGTGCTTGTCTTGCTCGTAAAGGACGGGCATGGTCACTAATCCAGTGGATTTTATCTGATTTATTCAATTGTAATGGTAATCCAAAATTAGGGTTTCTGTGTCAAGCGAGATTGATTCGATACAATGGTTTCATGAAACTAATAGTGGAAAGAAGAGTATATATAATCGACAAAACGAAAACTTACGAACTAGAAACGAAATTAGACGGGGAAGATTGGAGAAGGTTGCTTCGGAGAAATTTGAGCCAGTGTGAGATTACTGCGGCGCAGAGCGTGAAGAATCCGTTTTTTTTCTTTTAACAACAGTGAAGAATCCGGTTTGTGTAAAAAAAAAGTATTCTTTTTTGTACAAAGTCGCCGTTTTTAACTTTTTTTTGGGATTTATACACATTAGCTTGCTTTTTTTTTTGAATTTATTACACACTATATATTACATCAGATATTAATTAAAATTTTAATTCGAACTCGTTAATTTTGGTTTGTTGACAAAAAAAAAACTCATTAATTTTGGTTTAATCTTAAAAACGAAAATTAAAAAGATGTATTACGAAAGCTCACATTAAAGCTTTTTATAAAATGAGTATTTAAATAACTTTTAAATAACAGTTATTATAACTAAATTTTAACAGCTTCTTGTCTTGTTAGACATTTTTCTTCCTCTTAAGTAAAGAGATTCCGACTTCTTCGTAGCACAGCACATATTTGGAATGAAGCACTGCCCGAATCTGTCGACCTTTGTAGTTTTGTCTGAAACATATCTGCATCATCTCTTCTATATTCTGCTTTATTCCAGAACCTTTTTTTGGCTTCTCTGATGCTTCAACTCCAAGTCAAATAATTATCTTTAGTACATTGTCACATCTCCACCAACTAAAACATAACATAACTGATAACCCCACCATTTGCTTGAAGTGTGATTATTAATACTGGAAATAACAAATATAATACTTTATTGCAGAAATTTATGGTTCACATTAGTATACAAAGATCTCTCTCTCTCATGTAAACTGATCCAAACCCAGTTTTGCAGGCAATCATTGGAAACCACTCATCCTTTTGCTCTCTATAAGGTTACACAGTGTGTCTTTTGATTGCTCTTGTTTGAAACGTTTTGAGCATCTTCAGATTACGAAGATTCAACCAGAGGAAGTTGATACTCATCTGGTTTTAGTGCCAAAGCGAAATCAGGAAGTGTTGGTGCCGTCTCCATGATTCTGTTATTCAGAGAGCATCAAAAACGAAGAACTCAGCTTTATATGTTCTTGCAGAAGAAACAAAGTCAAAATAAAACTCACTTTTCATAAGAGTATAGATCACGGTTGATCCTGACTTTACTCGAAGTATCTTTCGGGATTTTCTCTGTTAGATACTTCATTGTCCCGAAAAGCGGTGGTGTCCTGCAGTAAAACAAATATTAGATCTTTAAAACGACTGCTAAATCTGTCACCAAATGAGCACAGGAGAAAGAATATACCTTGAAGTAGGTGAAGAGGCGTTGAAAGCTTCTGATGCTTTCTTACTTTCTTTGAAACATTCATCTGCAGCTTGTAATGCAGCAACTGCCATGCCATGTGATTTCTCTGTGTTTCCTTCATCAAGAATCAAACCGTGATAGTAGTAAGCCGCAGCCTGATCCAAAATATTCCAGAAGATGAAACATACCATTAGACAAATGGACCTTAACATGACATCAAGTGAGGGACTTTATTATGTGTCTTATAGAAACAGTGAATTTAACAAGAGCATAACACAATGCAACCAAGGCTCAGGACCGTAACTGAAAAGAATCAGACAAGTTTACAGAATGTAAGGAGTAATAGATCAAGAAAGAGACCACAAAACAATACCTTAGCTTCAACATACTTCCACTTAACGAAGAGTCTATGCTTCTCTCCCCAACCATTTGCTAATGGAAGATTCATTAAATTATCTTGTGCCTGTTTTAGTGGCAACCAGCAAAAAGAATTGAAGCATAAACGAAAAATTCAGATGCTTGCAAGACGTGGAAGCCACTTAGACAGTAAAATAGAATAAGAATAAGGAACTTACCTGCTGCCAATATTTAACCATTTCACATGCAAGTCTTCGTTTGACTGCAAGAGTGGCCTTAGAACTATCAATTGCCATGCCAAGTTGGATATCAACACCCTAAAAAGAAAAAAAAACAGTAACTTGAAAGATGTTAGATCACAGAAGAGGGAAAGAAACCACATGTAAGCAACTTAACCATATCCGTTTTACCTGGCCTAGTGCTTGCAAGCAAAGAGCCCTTAGAACTCCTTCCGCTAGGTCAACCGGTAAACTTCTCCTGAAGAAATGCAAAAAACAAGGATTGTGCCACTAAGCTCAATTCAGAATTACCAACAACTAGAGTGAACTGATATTAGAAAAAAAAAAAATTTATCTATAAACCTTTGCTCAGCAGAAAACTGAGGGAGAACATTCTTAACAGCACAATCAAGATATCCAGCTGCCTTTAAGAAGATATCAATCGAAGCTCGTCTGTTTTCTATAGTCAAAGAAACAACGAGACTGTTCAGTGTCAGGGACCTAGCAGCAACATTTAGTTAACAATTTTTTTTTCAAAACCATCAACTAGCATAACACCTAAGAGATTTAACACAACAGAAAGTATGAGAGTTCTCCTCAGGCAAGCAAAGAAACCTAACCTTCTGATACTTTTGGATGGTTGTGGCCATCACTAAACCCTCTTGGAAGAAGCAGCAAATTGGCTTGTGACATTTGTAGCATTGCCATTAGATGCAAAACAGACAAAACTTCATACCAAATGTTTGACATTGCTGTTTCCTGATTATAAGTATATATGTAAAGAGAGTCGTCAGTACAGTATGATGAACAGTTAATGAAAACTGCTCTGATTATTATTACTAACCTCTTCTTCATCCTCTTGATTTACCCAAATAAAATGTACGTTAAACTGTAGATGGCTACCTGAAGAACATCACAAACATTGTAAGGTCAGAATAAATCTCTGAAACCAAACAGATCTTTTAATCTATTAACACATAACAGGATATTACCGTCTTTAGTTAGTTCCAAAAGAACAGGAAGATAGTCAACCAAAGCTTGATGGAGATCTGAGAGCGTGGAACCTCCTGCCAAGAAACAATTTCCCCTTAGAGACGTAAACAGTAGAAAGCAGAACAAAGAAAGAAAACATACAAAAGATCTTCTCAGACATATTATAAATACCATGTTGTGTCTTTCTCCTAGTTCTTGTTATTGTAGGACCTTCTTGATTAGCCATCACTACTATACGCGTTCTTAAAGCTGTCAAGCGTTCCACTAGAGTCTTTGGCAATTGATCACCAAGTGCCTGTGAAAACTCAACAGGTCTCGGTATCCTTAAACCGGGTACATATACTGAAACCTCACCGATGCTTGTTGGCTTTCTTCTGTTCCCACCAGTGTCTTTCGGAGTTGATGCAAAGCATCCCATTTTCTAAGAAATCTACAAACCGGAAAGACAAATCAAACACTGTAAGTGCCAAAGTTTAATAAAAGGTTTGGCAATGAATCTTGTTTGTGATTAACAAAACAATCAGTGATGATGAAATGATCAAAGGTAGAAGAAGAGAGAAGAATGATTCAAAGGAGAAAACTTGGTAAATATTAATGGCCAACCAAAAAAAACAGCTCAACTCCTTCCTCCTCCACTAGATTCATAAGGATAAAGTTAACACCCAGCTCACGAGCTATCTGCCATTACTTGCTCATTCAACGTGACAACGTGACTAGAAGAACTCTAACACGATTTTTTTAAAACAATAATCTACTTTACGACCGAGGAAAGTCCAAGCAGAAACAAACAAGCAAATGACGACGTTTTAAGAATATTTACCAAAAACATGTAAAAGAGACTAGTTTTCTCACCTTCACCTTTACTCAGATGATTGGCTAATAAGCTATCCAATGCAACTGCGTTTCTGAAATAAAGGAAAAAGCATGTGAGGCACGGAGAAAGCATGAAACTTTAAACAGCTTCCTCCACTAAGAAGGATGTTGAAAACAAAACGAAACCGCAGAAACAGATAAGAAACGAAATACCCATTACAAAAAAAAAAACAAAAAAACAAGGACTTGTCAAGGCTGCTTAAGCAACTTGACTTAAAAAGACAAGACTTTGAGTAAAGGGTCACCAAGACTTATAAAAAATGAATCATAGAAAGGGATGTTTCATCGGAGCCGAAAAAAAAATTAAAACTTATACATGTGAAGAGACGAAAACCACCAGCTAGAAATCTACAAACCTTAATTTCACCATTGAATCGTTCAAAATCGTGTCGAGTATAAAGATAAACGAAGTCAATCTACAGTGAATCGAAAATAACAAATAGATTCTTACCAAATATATATTAAAAACCGTTCCTTTATATTATTACCACAGATGATTAGTAGTCAGAAGTAGAAGAGGATGCTTCTTTATACTCGAAGATGAAAGATGAGAAAGAAAGAAAAAAAGGAGAATGGAAGATGAGATGAATTTCAACGCGAGAAGAAAAAAATGCCCTCCCTAGTACCTCACTAGTCACTGTATAGCTAGCTAACTACCAAAAAGACAAAAAAATATCAACAATATAATATCGTTACTTTGATATTTTCTTAATCACATCGTAAATTTTACAATCATTAGTCTATCATCATACGTTAATCAGCATTATAGTATAGCTATGTACTGTGAAAAAAAAACACATTTATATATGAATCATATGCAAGTAGTTAAATTAAATAAGAAATTTATGCCATATCGTAAAGCAAACTTAGGGGTGGGCACTTTGCATGATACCCGAATTCGTACCCGAATTAAAATATCTGAACCGAAGTAGCAAACTACCCGAACGGATATTGAGTTATGAGAGTTTGGATATCTGAACCGAACTAGCAATACCCGAACGGATATTGAGTTATGAGAGTTTGGATATCCGAACCCGAACGGGTATCCGAAGATAACCGAATATATGTATATAATACCTATTTATTCCTAATTTATTTGTCTCATTTTATTAAAAATATTTATATTGATGTTATATATAGTTTAAGATCAGATAATATACATACAATTGTAAAAAAATGATATGTTACTCATTTAAAATGTATATTAAGCTTCTTATTTCATATTTTAACAAAATTTGTATCCGAAATTTGAAAATAACAATCAAAATAATGATTTTTATTTTCAGTAATTTATTTTCAACTTATTAATCGTCTAATTTATTAAACAGTTAAACAGTTAAATTTTAAATACATAAAACTTAAGTAATGAAGAATTTGAAATTTTTCTTTCAAAATCTAAATATTCGAATCCGACCCGAAATAACCGAACCCGATATGTAAAAATAACCGAACGATCCTAAACCCCAATACCAAAATACCCGAAATATCCGAAACCCGAAATATCCGATCCGAACCCGAATGGGTACCCAAACGGATATCCGAACGTCCACTCTTAAGCAAACTTATGATTAGTAATTTAGTATTATGCCGTTTATTAATAAAACAAAATTTAAATGATATTATCTTCCAGGTGTGTAATTCCTAGTGTGTGGAACTAATGTATTCAATGATTATTAATTTTTTGGACGTGTTGGCATCATTAGCTGTCCATAGGCCACATTCTCACAACGTCTTGTACTCTTGTAGATTTCCTCTCAAAACAGCTTTATATTCTGTTTTCTACATTATAAAAACGATCCTATCCTTATTCGCTATTTTATAATACGTTTATTCATATCATGAACGCCATAAACAGTCTAATATACTATAAGTTTTTTTTATATCTAATTAACAATACATCGTTACATGGCTTTAATGAACGGTGTCGACAAGCATTCATTTTTTACTTTACAGAAATATCTAAACTGTAGGAAGCTGTTAACGTTTAAACATCATATTGTATAATAATGTGATGCTTATATATAGTAAACCACACGTATAAAACTAAAAAATAAACATCATTAAAAAACATAAGTATCGTTTAGATTTTTGTTGTTGTTGTTGTTGCAAATAGAATAATAATTAACGAGGGACAAAATCCTCGCCGGCCTGAGACGTTATATAAGGTGCATAGCCACTCCACGTCCATTCACACTTGTTCGTTTATGTCTCCGTAATTAATGCGCCGGTGGCTTCTCTTCTCTGCTGCAAGGAAACTACAGTTATGTCATTGTCCACGTGGCTGCCTTATTGGGCATGTAGACGTTTACTATACATGTTTTTTTGGTAGGGCTCAAAACAAAAATAGTAACCAGTGATATTATTGTTTTTGTGGGAACCACTGGGCAGGTGTCGAGACCTGAGATTGCTAGACATCGCGGCTGTCTTTCACCGCCCAACGGTCCGAATACTTTACAAAGCTGGCAAGGTGGTTGGTTCTCAATTATTCCGTTATGTTGAAGGTATCTTCTGCTTTTTTCTTTTCGTTTTCGTCTACGGCTCTTGACTTTTATAGAGCAGTCTTATATTTCTGTGAACTGTATAAACAACAAACAATATTAGAGGACTAAATTAGAATTATTATTGACTTGCTATTCATGTTTTAATCATTAGCTAACAACAAAATGCTATAAGCATAACATCGCGGAAAAAAGGCCACTTTTAAGCCAGCGGGTTTTCGCGTACCATATTAACATAGTTAATCCATGGTAATGGGCATCTTTAATTAAGTTCTGCGTAAGTGGAATATTGTACTAATATGTTGAAATCAATTTATATTTGGATAAGCTTTCTGATTGCATGTGTATATTAAGTTATTAACTCATTACATTTATAAAATTTGTAAGTGTGTGTAAACAGTCTAAACTTCTGTTGAATATGTGTTGAATAGTTACTATTATGAGATTAGGGCTGGGCACGGAGTATGCAAATACTCGGAGTTTTTGTTATACTTGTAATTCAATTTGTCCCGTTCAAGTATTAAAAGTTTTGCCTTATACTTGTATTTGCTAATATCAAGTAATTAATTAAGAAAGTATTCATTCATATATGAGATACTTGCAAGTAATTTGATGTACTTGTACTTGCTTATCTAAAGTAAATTTTTTATGTATTTGAACTCTTACAATAGAAATTTTATTCCAATGATTTTAAAATTAGGTGATTATCTTTATTTATAACAAGAATATTTGCTTGATTTTTATGTTACAGCCAATGTGAGATAATATAAAATAGAATTTGATGAAAAAAAGAGAATTATTTGATTCCATATGTTTGATATATTATATAAGTATTAAACTAATAACAATGTAAATGTTATAAAATATTTTTAAAATTAAGTAATGGATCAAAACGAGTTAAGGCTACAATAAATATAAGACTTGTTACTTTGGTTTAGATTTGCAAATTATCAAATTTGCTAACTTGTTATTTCCCTTGATTATCACAAGTACTTGTGTTTGCGGGGCAAATACAGGGCAGGTAACGAATTTAAGACGGGTGACGGGTATTTGTGCCCAGCACTAGATATCCTGAACCGAAGGAAGTACACAGTTTGTAAGCGAGCAGGTTCTATATGTCTGTTATTAATCGGTTTGTAATTGTTAGTTTAACTAGCGTACTACTTGATACCCCAAAGGGGAGACTCGAATATGTTTCGAAATCGACAATGAAGAGCAGATGAAACTGGACTTTGTTCTAATCTGAAACCGTAGAAATTATGGGTTTATATGTATAGTCCTAAATTTATTCATTACAAAAAAGTTTGATCGAATTGGTTAAGTGTATGAGTTGCAGATATAAACTGAAGAACTAAACCATGCAAGATACTGCATTTTCTTTCAGTAAGAGTATGTCATACGAGGTAGGTTTCTCATAATAGTTTACAACTTTGTCCTCTTAACTTTATTGAATGTATTTGCATGAGTTTGGTATGGAATTAATTATGTGAATACTGGACAAAATGAAAGCTAGATACACTCCGTATCACATACTCTTACTGAAAGAAAATGCAGTATCTTTCAGGTAAAGTCCAGATTGATAATGTTCGTGTTTTCTGATGGCAGGATGAGTATGAGAGAGAGAGGGTCAGGTTTGGGAATTAGAATGTGAGCAGTGAGCACTATGATTACTTGGGGTACGTGTTGCCTAGAGACGTGCACTTTAATCTGAAAAAAAATCACAATAATTAAGTGGCTTAAAGTAATAATAGCGTGCCGCAAGGGAGAGGTGGAGATGAGTCAATGGTTTAGGCTTTTGAGCCAAGTAGGGGAGAGTGTGGAACAATTCATTGATCACAGAAGACTTGACAAATCAACTGCAAAATCTGACAAGGGTTGACGCAAGACCTTCAAAGCCAAACCTCTTTAATGGAGCGCCATAAGCATTACACAAGTCACATTACTGACCACAAAACTCAAGAAGAAAAAAAGAAGGATGATCTATTCTCGTTTTTAGACTTTTGAGCCAAGTGAGGGGGAGTGTGTGAGACAATTCATTGATCACAGAGGACATATCAAATCAACTGAAAGTTCGTCACATGTTGACGCAAGACTTTCCAAGCCAAGTCTCTACAAAAGACCCCATAAGCATTAGACAACTCATTACTCACCACACAAAACTCAAGAAAAAAGAAGAAGGATGATATTCCGATCCAATCTTTTTTCTTCTTTCTTTCCATTATATTCAACACTCTTGCTTCTCCTACTCTCCAAAGGGATGCTCTTTTGGAGTTCAAAAATGAGTTCTCGTTCCGTGCACCAGACCAATATGATTATTATGATTTCTCTTTAAGTTCAAGACATCAAGCGACTGTCATTAGTCAATCAATCTGCATAGAAGCCAAGACTATAAGGACTATCTAAATCTTACCTAACATATATCTTTGCCTCTCTGAAACTCTCATGCCATAATCTACAATGTAGTTGCAGAGACCTTATGACATCATATACAAGCATAAGCAGGAGTAATACATCATATACATGTTTTATTATGAAAGATAATCAAGCAAAACGTTGAATATTGTACAAATATGTTGAAATCAATTATATATGGAAAAGATTTCTGATTCGATGTGTATACTATCTAATCACAGATATAAATTTTATGTGTGGCTAAACAGTTTTAACTTTTGTTCGGTGTTGAGATTTATATTTGTTTTATTAATCAGTTTTTAATTGTTAGTGTGATGGTGAAACCGTGATGACCAAGTTACTACCGTAGACAAACAAGTCAAAAATCTCAAATTATGTCTTAACCATGGTCGATGTAAACTGTACTATGGTTGAGAATGCTTTTGGAACCACAACAGGAGGAAACAGCTACACTGCTGGTTCGGCGTTCGTACAACTTATCTACACTCTGCAAACGCAATCAGTGAGCTGTTAAGCGTCCAAAAAGAAAGCCTCCGCGTTAGGTCATGAAGCAAGTGGTTCCAAGTTTCACTATAAGGAAGGGAAGTGTTGAGAGAGAGAGAGACAGTGTAATAGATAGAGAGAGAGTAGAGAAAACTTGTAATAGCATAAACTCATTAGCTTGTTTTTTCTTTGCATAAGAAACATTAGAGTGAGTCTCAAGTGCTAGGGAAGGGCATTGAGACGGGTCACTTAACTTTCTTGTTGTAATCTCTATCTGAATCTAGTGGGTTCCGAGTCAAGGACTCGGCCCAGACTAACACCCTAGTTAACGAGTGTAACTGCGTTAACAACTCTCTTGTGTGCTCCCTTTACTTGCTCTGTTTTACTTTGTCTTCTTCATAATACTCTGTTTTTCATCAGTCCTCTGTTTTGTGTTATCTCTGTTCGTGGTTTGTTGGGTCTTCTCCGAAGGAAAGTCGACGTCTTTGGGGTAAAGAAGTCTTAACAGTTGTTTAACCAGCGTATTACTTGATCCCCCAAAGGAGAGACTAAAAGAGATTTCGATCCCTGCAATGAAGAAAAAACGTAGTTAAACCATGCAGCGAAGCAGATGACGATGCTATGGTATAGTTGTGTAATGGGAATGACAACATAATCGCCAATCACTTCAACAACTTGAGGTTTGATGTTGATAGTTGTCATATGAGGTATTACATCGAATTAGAGTAATTTCAGACTTGCTTTTAACATCTAAGAAAAGCAAATAATATAATATCATTTGTTTACATATAGTAAGAAGAACCCTTTCAAGTAATTTACTTCTAGAATTTAGATAAGCTCTGAGATTCTTGGCAATAGAATTTAGATAAGCTCTGAGATTCTTGGCAATGTAGGAGAAGCACTATGATTTACTTGCGCCAAACGTAAAGTTCAATCTGCAAAAAAAGAAAATCACAATTATTAAAGGGACTTAAAATAAATCTTAATAAATGACGAGCTGCAAGGGAGAGAGAGGAAGGAATGAGTCAATGGTTTAGACTTTTGAGCCAAGTGTGGGACAATTCATTGATCACAGTGGACATATCAAATCAACTGAAATTTCGTCACGAGTTGACGCAAGACTTTCCAAGCCAAAGCTCTACAAAAGGAGCCCGATAAGCATTACACGACTCATTACTTACCACCCAAACTTACAAAAAAAAAGAAAGATGATGATACCGATCCAATCTTTTTTCATCTTCCTTCTTTCCCTTATAGTAAACACTTTTGCTTCTCCTACTCTCCAAAGGGATGCTCTTTTGGAGTTCAAAAATGAGTTCCCGTTCAGTGCACCATCATTCCCAGATGATCCTTCTGCTTTCTCTTTAAGTTCGTGGAACACGAGCACTGATCACTGTTCATGGAAAGGTGTCACATGCAATGCTAATTCTGGTGATGTGATATCACTCTTCCTTGAGAACAACTATCTCAATGGCTCTTTGAAAGCAAACACTAGTCTTTTAAAACTCCAACATCTTCAGCACCTAACCCTTTTTAGTTGTGGTCTCATAGGAGAGATTCCTTCTTCCTTAGGAAATCTTTCTCATCTAAAAAGTCTGAAATTTTCCCAGAATTTTGACATGTCAGGTGAAATTCCATCTTCACTAGGAAATCTTCCTCATCTCATGTATCTTGGTCTTGATCAAAATCACTTGGTAGGTAAAATTCCATCTTCACTAGGAAACCTTTCTCATCTGAGAGATCTTGAGCTCTCTCATAATGATTTGGTAGGTAAAATTCCGTCTTCACTAGGAAACTTGTCCCATCTCACAGTTCTTGATCTTAGTGAGAATCACTTGATAGGTGAAGTTCCGCCTTCAATTGGCAACCTAAACCAGCTTTCATTCTTGGGCTTAGAATCAAACAACTTAGTGGTAACATTCCTAGTTCATTTGCCAATTTCAACAAGCTTTCCATTTTATCTCTCTCAGAAAACCAATTCTCTGGTGGAGATTTACCTTTTATACTATCAAATTTAACCAGCTTGTCTGAATTAGACATTTCCAATAATTACATCAAATCCATGCTCCCATCTAACATGAGTGGACTCCATAACTTGGAGCATTTTTTAGTGGGAGGAAACTCTTTTGTCGGGAATTTCCCTACATCTCTGTTTACAATTCCTTCATTAAAAGATGTTTCTTTGAGTGAAAACCAATTTGAGGGAGCCTTAGACTTTGGGAATACATCATCTTCTGAGTTAAACTCTCTAGATCTTGCTTATAATAACTTCTATGGACCAATCCCAAAATATATATCTAGATTTCTCAAACTCTTTGCTTTAGATCTTAGCCATAACAGTTTAGTTGGAACAATCCCTAGTTTTATGTCCAAATTATCCTCCCTTAGACATCTATATCTCTCTTACAATAAGTTGGAAGGTCACGTACCAAGTTTCTTGTGGAAGCTGTATACCTTGAAGCTTTCTCATAATTCTTTCCATAGCCTCGAGGAATTATTACCGGAAGCTGTCGTCAATGGAAGTGACTCTGATCTTATGAGTTCAAACTCATTCCAAGAAGACATTTACTACGTTGATCTTGGTTCAAATGCACTCCAAGGACTATTTCCCATACAGATCTGTAAGCTTACATCATTATCCTTCTTAGATGTGTCAAACAACCAACTCTCTGGTTCCATTCCGTCATGTTTGATGAATTGTATTGCTTCTCTTGGCGATATAAATCTAAGAAACAACAAGTTGAGTGGCTTCCTTCCAGATATCTTTATCAATGCCACCGGGTTACGATCACTAGACATTAGCCATAACCAGTTAGTGGGGAAGCTTCCAAAATCATTGATCAAGTGTGAGTCCATGGAATATCTGAATCTGAAAGGAAACAAGTTCAAGGACACTTTTCCATCTTGGTTGGCTTCTTTGGGATCATTACGTGTTCTGTTTCTCGGATCAAACGCATTTTATGGTCCAATCTCGTCGAATTTTGGGTTCTCAAATCTGCAAATCATTGACATATCGCATAATAGCTTCAATGGAACATTGCCACAAGATTATTTTGTGAAATGGCATGTAAATATTGTGTGGATGGATGAGACCGAAGGGACTATGGACAAAGGAATTCCAGGTTTTGGATACATGGGCGACCCAAACGGTTATGAAGATTCGATGGATATGATGTATAAAGGTGTAAACAGAGAGTTTCCACGGATATTAGTTACGTACATAGCCATCGATTTTTCTGGAAACAAATTCACAGGACGGATCCCTAAATCAATTGGTCTGGTGAAGGAATTGATTCTTGTCAACTTTTCAAGAAATGCATTTACAGGCAGTATCCCTTCATCTTTGGCAAATATAACAAATCTCGAGGCACTAGACCTCTCTCACAACAAGCTTTCGGGTAATATTCCTCGTGATCTTGCCAAACTCTCCTTCGTATCATACTTGGACTTCTCCCACAACCTTCTTCAAGGTCCAGTTCCGAGAAGCACTCAGTTTCAAAGCCAGCATTGTTCTTCATTCGAGGACAACCTTGGACTCTATGGTCTCGAAGAAATCTGTGGACCGATCCATGTTCCTCATCCTACACCGGGAGATTTACAGCAGTTTGAGGAATTTTCATCTGAAGAGTCAGAGGAAGTGTTGAACTGGATAGCTGCTGCAATAGCCTTCGGACCTGGTGGGTTCTGTGGATTGGTGATCGGATATATCTTCTTCACTTCACACAAATACATATGGTTCATGAAAAAGTTTGGCCGAAACCATCCCGGTAGGATCATCACTGTTCGCTAAGCCCATCACTCTCAACTTTGTGTCTCTAAGCATCTTGTAAGTCTGTACTTCTAATAAATGGTTCATCAAAAATGTTGTGTGTTTGTACCGTTCGTTCTGTTAAACGTTATTGGTGTTATGGTTGTAATGATAAACTTTGAGGCTATATTGCTTTTATTTAAACTCCCTTGTGCACTTGCGTATATCATTTGATAGAATTTTTTATTTTATTACCAAAATCAAAAGTGTCTTCAAGCTCCTCTGTTTCTTTACTAGGAGCTGGAGAAGTGACTATCTTATCCATTGGCTGACTCTCTAGTGTCTCATTACTAATACCAGCATCATTCTCCGGTGGATCCTTACTGATGGAATCAGAATTACCATTTGTACAATAATCGTTAATATGACTTGAACAGCAAGAAGAACAATGTGAACAGAAGAAACATTTGTCAATAGTGAACGAATACTTGCCATGAAATTTGGCCCAAAAACAAAAAGAATGCATTTATTCGTCTGTGAGAATGTGACTTGGGAGTTAAGTAACTCAATCTCTTGAAGAAGTTTTCAGGACACAAAAAGCGTTTTGGGTCCATAGACATGAACACATTACATAAATCTTATAATTCTTATCCAAACTGAGTGTCGCATCTAATTAAAGTATTTCAGATTTGCTTTTAATATCTAAGAAAAGCAAACAATATAATCGTATCCTTTTACATAAATAGGAAGAACCCTTTCACTTAACTTCAAGAAATTAGAATAGCTTTTGATTTTTGGCAGTGTAGGGGAAAGCACTATGATGACTTGCCATAGGTTTTTCGTAGAGACGTGAAGTTAATAATCTTCAAAAGAAAACACAGTTTATGTGGTTTCAAATAATGGCGTGTCGAACGTCAGAGGAAGAGTGAGTCAACAATTTAGACTTTTGAGCCAAGTGGGGGAGAGTGGGATAATTCATTCATCACATGTGCAGAAAACTTGACAAATCAACTGAGAAACCTACAAGAGGTGACGCAAGAGTTGCGAAGCCAAAGCTCTTCAAAGAAGCCCCATAGGCATTACACAACTCATTACTTACCACACAAACTTCAAAATAAAATAAAAAGCAAGGATGATGATTCCGAGCCAATCTTATTTCATTTTCTTTCTTTCCTTTATTTTAAACACTGTTGCTTATCCTACTCTCCAAAGGGATGCTCTTTTGGAGTTCAAAAACGAGTTTCCGTTCAGTGCACCAGACCCATCTGAAGCTCCATATTATACCTCTTTAAGTTCGTGGAACACAAGCACTGATCACTGTTCCTGGAAAGGTATCACATGCAATGCTAATTCCGGTAAGGTGATATCACTCGTACTTGACAGCATCTTTCTCAATGGCTCTTTGAAAGCTAACACTAGTCTCTTAAAACTCCAACATCTCAACCACCTAACCCTTACCAATTGCTATCTCAGAGGAGAGATTCCTTCTTTACTAGGAAACCTTTCTCATCTCAGGCGTTTTGACCTTTCTAACAATTACTTGGTAGGTGAAGTTCCATCTTCACTAGGAAATCTTTCTCTTCTCAACCATCTTGACCTCTCTCGTAATGAGTTGGGATGTGAAATCCCACCTTCAATAGAAAATCTTTCTCACCTCATAGAGCTTTGCCTTTATAGAAATAACTTGGTAGGTGAAATTCCATCTTCACTAGGAAACTTGTCCCATCTCACAAATCTTGACCTTGCTGAGAATCACTTGATAGGTGAAGTTCCACCTTCAATTGGCAACCTAAACCAACTAACAACTATGGCCTTGAGCTCAAACAACTTGACTGGTAACATTCCTAGTTCATTTGCCAGTTTTAATAAGCTGTCCCGATTAACCCTCTCATATAATCAATTCACCGGTGAAGATTTACCTGGTATACTATCAAATTTAACCAGCTTATCCGAATTGTTTCTTCATAGTAATCACTTTTAATCCACAGTTCCATTTCTGTTTACGCTTCCTTCTTTACAATTTGCTTTTTTGAGTCGAAACCAGTTCGAGGGATCCTTAGAGTTTGGGAATACATCTTCATCGTCTGAGTTAGTCACCCTACACCTTGCTTCCAACAACTTTAACGGACTAATCCCAGAAGATATATCTGGTTTTCTCAAACTCAGGTCTTTAGATCTTAGCAACAACAGTTTCACTGGACCAATCCCTGGATCTATGTCCAAATTAGTCTCCCTCCAGTCTCTAGATCTGTCTTACAATAAGTTGGAAGGTCAAGTACCAAGTTCCTTGTGGAGACTACACACCTTGTCACTTTCTCATAATTCATTCAGTAGCCTCGAGGAATCACTTCACGTTGTTGTCAATGGAAGTCACTCTGATCTTAGTAAGCGTGCATCATTAGCCTTCTTGGATCTGTCAAACAATCATCTCACTGGTTCCATTCCTTCATGCTTGATGGATTTCACTGCTTCTATTCGCGTTATAAATCTAAGAAACAACAACTTGAGTGGATTCCTTCCAGATATCTTTACTGATGCCACAAAGTTACGTTCACTAGACGTTAGCCGTAACCGGTTAGTTGGGAAGCTTCCAAAATCTTTGATCAACTGCAAGTCTATGGAATATCTGAATCTGAAAAGAAACAAGTTCAAGGACACGTTTCCACATTGGTTGAGTTCTTTGGGAGAGTTACGTGTTCTGATACTCGGATCAAATGCATTTTATGGTCCACTCTCTTCTTCACATTTTGGGTTTCCAAGTCTGCGAATTATTGACATATCAAACAATAGCTTCAATGGAACATTGCCACAAGATTATTTTGTGAACTGGCTTGAAATGTCGACTGTGGTGTTGGTAGATGAAAGCAAGCATTCGGTATACATGGGAGAACTGTACGGTTTTAAGAATTTGATGGAAATGATGTATAAAGGTGTAAACACAGAGTTTCGTCGGATCTTTCTTGCGCACAAAGCCATTGATTTTTCTGGAAACAAATTCACGGGATGGATACCTAAATCAATCGGCATGTTGAAGGAACTGCGTCACATCAACTTTTCAAGAAATGAATTTACAGGAAGTATCCCATCATCGTTGGCAAATATAACAAACCTCGAAGCACTAGACCTCTCTCATAACAAGCTTTCGGGTAGTATTCCTCGTGATCTTGCCAGCCTCTCCTTCGTGTCATACTTGGACTTCTCCCATAACTTTCTCCAAGGTCATGTTCCACGAAGCACTCAGTTTCAGAGGCAAAGTTGTTCTTCATTCAAGGACAACCCTGGACTCTATGGTCTCGAGGAAATCTGTGGAAAGATCCATGTTCCGGATCCAACATCACAACAGTCCGATGAATTTTCATCCGAAGAGTCAGAAGAAGTGTTGAACTGGATAGCTGCTGCAATAGCCTTTGGACCTGGTGTGTTTTGTGGATTGGTGATAGGGAATATCTTCTTCGCTTCAGACAAATACATATGGTTCATGGAAAAGTTCGCATGGAACTATCCGCGTGGCATCATCACTGTTCGTTAAACCCCATCTATCTCTCAAACTTTGTTTCTTTAAGCGTCTTGTAAGTCTGTACTTCCAAATAACTAGTTCGTAAGTGTTGTTTTTAGTTCTATTAAACATTGTTGGTGTTTTGTTGTAATGGTAACATTTGAAGTTGTATTTGACAGACTTTTACTTGTCTGTGAAGGTGGAAAAACTTTTTCTGGACACCGAACACATTTTGGGTCCATACACAAGAGCACATTGCATAAATCTTATCCAAACGAGTTTTACATCGAACTAAACATATATAGGACTTGCTTTTAGCATATAAGAAAAGCATATAATATAAAAATCTTAGTTTACATAAAGTAAGAAGAACCTTTCAACTTGACATCTCAAATTTGGATAAGCTCAGAGATTCTAGGCGATGTAAGCAAAAACACCATTATTACTTGCTGTTGGTTTTGACTAAAGACGTGAAGTTTAACCTGCAAAGAGCAAGCAAACATTCTCAGACCCATGAAGTAAGAGCAATGGAGTGGTCTGGATGCGTCTTGAACATCATGTGGCTGAGGGTGACATTGAAGCATGTCATAAGTACGTCTTTAAATCTAAGAATGCAATGTATATATCCAAGTCAAATAACCAGTGATTCTATACACAGGATTTTATATCAACTGAGAATAAACATGAGTTCCACTTTTAGTGTGAGCTGTCTGAGACGTGACTTAACCTAGCCTTTCAACTTTCTTAGATCATCGATAGTTTTTATAAGCTTCAAAGAATGCAAATGGCTCAAAAAGGGTATCTAAGTCAGCTTTGTTTGCTTCCATAGCCTGCAAGACATTAAACGACTGTCATTAGTCAATCAATCTGCATAGAAGCCAAGACTATAAGGACTATCTAAATCTTACCTCACATATATCTTTGCCTCTCTAAAACTCTCATGTCATAATCCACAAAGCACTTGCAGAGACATTATAACTATCATATGGTCATCATATACGCGTTTTAGTATGAAAGATAATCAAGCAAAACGTTGAATATTGTATGTTGAAATCAATTATATTTGGAAAATATTTCTGATTCGATGTGTATACTATCTCATCACAGATATTGAGATTTATATTTATGTGTGGCTAAACAGTTTTAATTTTTCTTCGGTATTGAGATTTATATTTGTGTTATTAATCGGTTTTTAATTGTTAGATTAACCAGCGTACTCCTTGATCCCCCAAAGGGGAGACTAGAAGAGATTTCGAACTCTGCAATGGAGAAAAGATGTAGTTAAAGCATGCAGCTAGTGTGTATAATATAATGCTGTTCGCTGCAGATGACGATGATATGGTATAGTTTTGTAATGGGAAGGAGAACATAATCGCCAATCACTTCAACAAGATGAGGTTTGATGTTGATAGTTGTCATATGAGGTGTATTACATCAAATTAGAGTAGTTTCAGACTTGCTTTTAACATCTAAGAAAAACAATTAATATAATATCATTCGTTCACATATAGTAAGAAGAACCCTTTCAAGTACTTAACTTCTAGAATTTAGATAAGCTCTTAGATTCTTGGCAATGTAGGGGAAGCACCAATGATTTACTTGCCGTAGATTTAGCCTAACGTAAAGTTCAATCTGCAAAAAAAAAAAAAAACACAGTTATTAAAGGGACGTCTTATAATAAATGACGAGCTGCAAGGGAGAGAGAGGAAGGAATGAGTCAATGGTTAGACTTTTGAGCCAAGTGTGGGACAATTCATTGATCACAGTGGACATATCAAATCAACTGAAATTTCGTCACGAGTTGACGCAAGACTTTCCAAGCCAAAGCTCTACAAAAGGAACCCCATAAGCATTACACGACTCATTACTTACAGCACAAACTTACAAAAAAAGAAAAAGAAGGATGATGATACCAAACCAATATTATTTCATCTTATTTCTTTCCCTTTTATTCAACACTCTTGCTTCTCCTACTCTCCAAAGGGATGCTCTTTTGGAGTTCAAAAATGAGTTCCCGATCAGTGCACCAGGCCCAGATGCTCATTTTTATACAAATTTAAGTTCATGGAACACGAGCAGTACTGATCACTGTTCCTGGGAAGGTGTCACATGCAGTGCTAATTCCGGTGAGGTGATATCACTCGAACTTGTAAGCATCTTTCTCAATGGCTCTTTGAAAGCAAACTCTAGTCTTTTAAAACTCCAACATCTTCACCACTTAACCCTTGCCAGTTGTGATCTCAGAGGAGAGATTCCTTCTTCACTAGAAAACCTTTCTCATCTCCTGCAGCTTGACCTTTCTGATAATTACTTGGTAGGTGAAATTCCATCTTCGATAGGAAACCTTTCTCATCTCATGCAGCTTGACCTCCCTTCTAATCAATTAGGAGGTGAAATTCCATCCTCCATAGGAAACCTTTCTCATCTCATGCATCTTGACCTTCATGAAAATCATTTGGGAGGTGAAATTCCATATTCAATACAAAAACTTTCTCATCTCAAGCATCTTGACCTCTATTATAATAGTTTGGTTGGTGAAATTCCATCTTCAGTGGGATATCTTTCTCACCTCATGGAGCTTCACCTTTCTAGTAATAAATTGGTAGGTGAAATTCCATCTTCATTAGGAAACTTGTCCCGTCTCACAAATCTTGATCTTGCTTACAATCACTTGATAGGTGAGATTCCGCCTTCAATTGGCAACCTAAACCAGCTAATATTTTTGAGCTTCCACTCAAACAACTTGAGTGGTAACCTTCCTAGTTCATTTGCCAATTTCAATAAGCTGTCCCAATTATCTCTCTCAGATAATCAATTCTCTGGTGGAGATTTACCTCACATACTATCAAATTTAACCAGCTTGTCCGAACTAGACCTTTCCAATAATAACTTCAAATCCACACTTCCATTTAACATGAGTGGACTCCATAGTTTGCTGCGGTTTGGAGCAAGTGGAAACTCTTTTGTCGGGAGTGTCCCTACTTCCCTGTTTACAATTCCTTCGTTAGAAGAGATTTCTTTGAGTGAAAACCAATTTGAGGGACCCTTAGAGTTTGGGAATACATCCTCATCTTCTGAGTTAGGCGCGTTAGACCTTGCTTCTAACAACTTCTACGGTCCAATCCCTGAAGATATATCTCTATTTTTCAATATCTTTGCTATACATCTCAGCTATAACAGTTTTATTGGGCCAATCCCTGGATCTATGTCAGAATTAGTCTCCCTCCAGTTTCTAGATCTCTCCTACAATAAGTTGAATGGTCAAATACCGAGTTTCTTTGGGAGGATCTTTAAGTTGAGGCTTTCTCATAATTCTTTCAGTAGCTTCGAGGAATCACCGCAAGTTGTCGTCAATGGAAGTGACTCTGATCTTAGCTCAGATACATCCGAAGTACCACACGAAATTGATCTTGGTTCAAATGCACTCTATGGATCATTCTCCCGATGGATCTGTAAGGCTACATCATTAGCCTTCTTAGATCTGTCAAACAACCATCTCACTGGTTCCATTCCTTCATGTTTGACGAATTACACTGCTTCTCTTCGCGAGATAATTCTCAGAAACAACAAGTTGAGCGGATTCCTTCCAGATATCTTTACCAATGCCACTGGGTTACGGTCACTAGACGTTAGCCGTAACCAGTTATCGGGGAAGCTTCCAAAATCTTTGATCAACTGCAAGTCTATGGAATATCTGAATCTGAAAGGAAACAAGTTCAATGACACGTTTCCATCTTGGTTGAGATCTTTGGATTCATTACGTGTTCTGTTTCTCGGATCAAATGCATTTTATGGTCCAATATCTTCTTCACATTTGGGGTTTCCAAGTCTGCGAGTCATTGACATATCGCACAATATCTTCAATGGAACATTACCACATGATTATTTTGTGAACTGGCATGAAATGTCAACAATGTGGGTGGATAAAACTGGACGGTCTGATTATCCTATATATGAAGGCAGTCCATATCCAGTAAACATGGACGAAATAAACGTTTATGATGATTCAATGGATATGATGTATAAAGGTGTAGACACAAAGTTTCCACGGATCTTTCTTGCGTTCAAAGCCATCGATTTTTCTGGAAATAAATTCACTGGCCAGATCCCTAAATCAGTTGGTATGTTGAAGGAATTGATTCTAGTCAACTTTTCAAGAAATGAATTCACAGGCTGTATCCCATCATCCTTGGCAAATATAACAAAGCTAGAGGCATTAGACCTCTCTCACAATAAGCTTTCGGGTAATATTCCTCTTGATCTTGCCAAACTCTCCTTCCTGTCATACTTGGACTTCTCTCACAACCTTCTCCAAGGTCCTGTTCCAAGAAGCACTCAGTTTCAAAGCCAGAATTGTTCTTCATTCGAGGACAACTTTGGATTCGATGGTCTCGAGGGAATCTGCGGAGATATCCATGCTCCTCATCCTACATCAGGAGATTCACAACAATCTAAGCAATTTTCATCCGAAGAGTCAGAAGAAGTGTTGAGCTGGATAGCTGCTGCAGTAGCCTTCGGACCTGGTGTCTTCTGTGGATTGGTGATGGGACATATCTTCTTCACTTCACACAAATACATATGGTTCATGGAGAAGTTCGGTCGGAACCATCCTAGTGGCATCATAACTGTTCGTTAAGCCCATCATTCTCAACTTTGTGTCTTTAAGCCTCTTGTAAGTCTGTACTTCTAATAAATTGTTCATCAAAATGTTGTGTTTTGTACCGTTCGTTCTATTAAATGTTATTGGTGTTATGATTGTAATGATAGAATTTGAGGCTATATTTCTTTTATAAACCCCCTGTGCACTTGCGTATAACATTTGATAGAATTTTTTATTTTATTCCTAAATGATGGCTTATATATATCATTCCAAAATCAAAACAGTCTTTAAGCTCCTCTGTTTCTTGAGTAGAGCTGGAGGAGTGGCTTTCTTATCCATTGGCTGATCCTCTGGTGTCTCGTTACTAATAACAGCAACATTCTCTGGTGGATCCTTACTGATGAGATCGGAATTACATTTCTAAAATAATCTTTCAAAGGACTTGAACAAATGGATCCAACATATGGATTCGGACTCCCTTTTTCACCATTTTCTAAAGGCACTGAAACAGCAACGTGTTTTGGAGTTCCTTAACTCATCAGTGAGTCTCGCATCCTCTCGCCCTTTTCTCTTCTTACCATCTCCTTGGACTGTTAGAACCACCTTATACTTTCAGAACTCGCTTCATTAGTAGCAGTAGTAGCTGCACTTGCTGTAACAGAAATTCTGTGCTCTGATATACTTGTTCGCTTTTTATGGCTGACACTTATCTCCACAGCATGCACTTGTTAAAAGTGTGTTTTAAGCCACCCGTAAATCCGAATAATCTTATACTTGGTTCATATTACTTTGCTGTTTTGTGATTTAGCAAGTCGCAGTTATGTGTTTTCTTGATCTTGTTTTTCTTTGTTTTGCTTATTCACATGAGTGAAATATTCCTGTATCACTTGTAAAAAACATACGATCTACGGATTCAGCTTTTTTTTTCTTCACACTTAATTTCATACCATTCAATTTTGGAATGTATTTGTTATTCAGTATCACAAGTGAGATTAATGATGGAAGGTAGGGCTAACATTTTTATCCGGGATCCGGATTTGATCCGAGATCCTCTCCAAAATTAGGATATTCGGGGGTGTCCGGATCCAAATTCAGATAGTAAAATCTCGGATCTGTGCAAACCGAATCCGGATTTCTTAATTTTTAGGTCCGGATATCCGTATTTTTAAAAATATATTAAATTTTTTATTTTATTAGAAATTATATCTGATATATTAATATTTATACATAAAATAAGTTTAAAAGTATTCTATTTTTATATTAATAATATTATATGTCATATGTATATTCATAAATTATGTTTAAATATTTAGTTTATGTATTATTTTTAGAATTTTTTATTTTTTTATTTTAATTATTTTTACGGATCCGAATCCGGATCCGGATATCCGCGGATATCACAATATCTAGACGGATATCCGAAGTCTGGATATCCGGAAGACACGTACCCGAATCTAGAGACGAAAATCACGGATTCGACAAATTCGGATTCGGATACTTCAAATTTCCCGGATATCTGAATACGTCCCATCCCTAATGAAAGGTGATGGATGACGATGCGGACCCTCACCTAGTCAAATTTAACAAAATAAAAAAAAATTAAAAAAATATAAGAAGAACAATGTGAACAGAATAAACATTTGTCAACAGGGAACGAATACTTGTCATGAAATTTGGCCCAAAAACAAAAAGAATGCGTTTATTCGTCTGTGAGAATGTGACTTGGGAGTTAAGTAACTCAATCTCTTGAAGAAGTTTTCACGACACAAAAAGCGTTTTGGGTCAATAGACATGAACACATTACATAAATCTTATGACTTTTATCCAAACGAGTGTTGCATCAAATTAAAGTATTTCAGACTTGCTTTTAAGCAAATAATACAATCGTATCCTTTTACATAAAGTAGGAAAACCCCTTTCAACTTAGCTTCAAGAATTTAGATTAGCTATTAGATTTTTGGCAGTGTAGGGGGAAGCACTATGATGACTTGCCATAGGCTTTTCGTAGAGACGTGAAGTTTATAAACTGCAAAAGAAAAACACAATTTATGTGGTTTAAACTAATGGCGTGTTGCACGTCAGACGAAGGAATTAGTCAATGATTTAGACTTTTGAGCCAAAGTGGTGGAGAGTGTGGGGACAATTCATTATTGATCAATGATCAAAGAAGAGTTGACAAATCAACTGAAAATCCAAAAAGAGTTGGCGCAAGACTTGCCAAACCAAAGCTCTTTAAAGGATTCTCCTACCCATAAGCATTACACAACTTATTACTTCTTTAAAGACCACACGAAACTTGAGAGAGAAAAAAACAACAAAGAATGAAAATTCGGAGCCAATCTTTTTTCTTCATCTTCTTTATTTCCATTATATTCAACATTCTTGCTTCTCCTACGCTCCAAAGGGATGCTCTTTTGGAGTTCAAAAATGAGTTCCCGTTCGATGCATCAGACCCATATGCTCCTTCTGAACCCCCTTTAAGTTCGTGGAACACGAGCAGTGATCACTGTTCCTGGAATGGTGTCACATGCGATGCTAATTCCAGTGAGGTAATATCACTAGTCCTTGAGTACACCTATCTCAATGGCTCTTTGAAAGCAAACACTAGTCTCTTAAAACTCCAACATCTTCAGAACCTAACCCTTTACAGTTGTGATCTCATAGGAGAGATTCCTTTTTCACTAGGAAACCTTTCTCATCTCAAACATCTTAACATTTCTGATAATAATGGTTTGACAGGTGAAATTCCATCCTCTATAGGAAACCTTTCTTATCTCAGTTTTCTTGACCTCTCTCATAATGATTTGGTAGGTAAAATCCCATCTTCACTAGGAAACTTGTCCCGTCTCACAGTTCTTGATCTTAGTGACAATCGCTTGATAGGTGAATTTCCGTCTTCAATTGGCAATCTAAACCAGCTAACAATTATTAGCTGTTACTCAAATAAACTGAATGGTACCCTTCCTAGTTCATTTTCCAATTTCAACAAGCTCTCTTATTTACTTCTCACAGGTAATAAATTCTCCGGTGGAGATTTACCTCTTATACTATCAAATTTAACCAGCTTGTCCTATTTAGACATTTCCGTTAATCACTTCAAATCAAAGCTCCCATCAAACATGAGTGGACTCCATAACTTGGAGGTATTTAGAGTGAATACTAACTCTTTAATCGGGACTTTCCCGACATCTCTGTTAACAATTCCTTCCTTAAGAGAGATTTCTTTGAGTGAAAACCAGTTAGAGGGACCCTTAGAGTTTGGGAATACATCCTCATCATCGTCTGAGTTAGAAGTGCTAGACCTTGCTTCTAACAATTTCTACGGACCAATCCCAGAAGATATATCTCGATTTCCTAAACTCGAGTTTATAGATCTTAGCAATAACAGTTTCATTGGACCAATCCCTAGATCTATGCCCCAATTAGTCTCCCTCAAGTATCTAGATCTCTCTTACAATAAGTTGGATGGTCAAGTACCAAGTTTCTTGTGGAGGCTACACACCTTGACGCTTTCTCATAATTCTTTCAGCAGCTTCGAGGAAGATGTCGTCAATGGAAGTGACCCTGATCTTATGAGTTCAAATTCATTCCAAGGACTATCCAAAGTTGATATTAGTTCAAATTCACTGCAAGGATCATTACCCGGATGGATCTGTAAGTGTACATCATTGAGCTTCTTGGATCTGTCAAACAACCTCCTCTCTGGTTCCATTCCTTCATGTTTGGTGAACTGTACAGCTTCTCTTGGCTATATACTTCTAAGAAACAACAGCTTGAGTGGATTCCTACCAGACATATTTACCAATGCCACCGAGTTACGATCACTAGACGTTAGCCGTAACCAGTTATCGGGGAAGCTTCCGAAATCTTTGATCAACTGCACGTCTATGGAATATCTGAATCTGAAAGTAAACAAGTTTAAGGACACGTTTCCGTCTTGGTTGGGATCTTTGGGATCATTAAGTGTTATGTTTCTCGGATCAAATGCATTTTACGGTCCAATCTCTTCACATTTTGGGTTTCCGAGTCTGCGGATCATTGACATATCGCACAATAACTTCAATGGAACACTGCCACAAGATTATTTTGTGAACTGGCCTGAAATGTCATCGATGGTGGGAAACGAATATTATGAATTGAGTGACGGCATAGACACATTTATGTCACGCATGGGGGGTTTAAGCTATGAAGATTCGATGGATATGATGTATAAAGGTGTAGACACAGAGTTTCAACAGATCTTATATGTGTTCAAAGCCATTGATTTTTCTGGAAACAAATTTACGGGACGGATCCCTAAATCAATTGGCTTGTTGAAGGAATTGCGTCAAGTCAACTTTTCAAGAAATGAATTTACAGGAAGTATCCCATCATCCTTGGCAAATATAACAAACCTCGAAGCACTAGACCTCTCTCACAATAAGCTTTCGGGTAATATTCCTCGTGATCTTGCTAACCTCTCCTTTGTGTCATACTTGGACTTCTCCCACAACCTTCTCCAAGGTCCGGTTCCAAGGAGTACTCAGTTTCAAAGGCAGCATTGTTCTTCGTTCGAAGACAATCTTGGACTCTATGGTCTCGAGGATATATGTGGACGGAGTCAAACACCCGGAGATACGCAAGAATCCGAGGAATTTTCACCAGAAGAGTCTGAAGAAGTGTTGAACTGGATAGCTGCCGGAATAGCATTCGGACCTGGTGTGTTCTGTGGATTGGTGATCGGATATATCTTCTTCACTTCACACAAGCACCAATTCTTCACGGAGAAGTTCGGCCGAAACGGCATCAAAACTGTTCGTTAAACACTCTCTCAACTTTGTTTCTTTTAAATTGTCTTGTAAGTCTTTATTCCAGTAATTAATTGGTTCGTAGAAGTGTTGTGTTTGTTACTTTTGGTAACATTGTTGGTGTTATAGCTTGTAATAGTAAGAATGTATAGCATTTGTAAGTCCTTTTTATAACTTGTGGAGAATGGAGTTTCCAAGTTTTTCTCATAACGATTTTCACACTGATTTATACTCAAACGAGCAATAAACCGTGTTCCTAACCATGACCCGATTTTAGATCCGACTCCTTTAATTAAATAACCCGAACCGATTTGAAATCCGTGTAAAACAAAAATGTAGGGACTAAAAGGAAATAAATTGATATTATGTGTGCCAAAAGTATAAATTATTGCAACTCCGAGGTTAGTAATAAGTTAAGAACTTGTCTTAACGAAACGAACCATCGCTATAGATTATTTGTCGGGAGCGAAGGGGGTTTTGCTGCAAATGGAGAAACTGAACCAGAAACACGCGGCTGAGGATTTGATCTCTCTACCGTCAAAGAAGGCTAAGAAGACAGAAGAGACCGGATGTGATACTAAAGATCCGAGAATCCCCAGTGGGGAGAAGCTTGAGATTCTTGGAGGTGGAGAAGCCATATCGTCCGTTGCTAATAGAGTGGTGGAAGAAGGTGACTCTAGCTGTGTAAGTGAAGAGAAGAAAGGATTTGTTTTTGAAGCTGATGTTGCTGAAGACAAAGGAGCTAGACAGACGATGGAAGATGTTTCGGTGGTTTTGCCCGATGCTTCTCTGGATTTTCCAGGGAAACTAAGGTAAAAAAAGAAGTAACTTTCAGTATGAATCTAGTTTGGTAATTAAGAACACATCATCAAGCTTGTTTTGTCAGGGAAAATTTGAGAAAACTTATAGTCTTGTTGTGCTGCTGCAAAAGTGAAATGCTTGGTTCTTCTGTAATGATGTTATATTGTTATGTAGGTGTGGTCATTTTGCAATTTATGATGGGCATGGTGGTCGTTTAGCTGCAGAGTTTGCTAAGAAGCATCTTCACATTAACGTTCTTTCCTCTGGCTTACCACGTGAGTTGGTCTGTTTTACTTTGGTTCAGATTCATTATTTATGTCTTTTTCTCGCATAGTTAGACTATTTTGGTTTCACCTCAGTAGGTCTAATTTCACATTTTTTCTCGTTTTATTGTTGCTTCAGATGGACGTCAAAGTTGCTAAGAAAGCTATACTTGATGGTATATATGTTCGGTCTATACGTCTTTTTGCAGCTATCTAATCATTTTATTGTGGCTATTAACACTTCTTTGTTACCAGGTTTCCGGAAAACCGATGAGTTGCTCCTACAAGAAAGTGTTTCAGGTAATTTGTAACATGCTTTCTCTACACGAATGTCTGAGTCTGTAGGCTGTTGATTTCTTTGTTAATATCTCCTCCATAGAATCGTTGAGTTTATTCAAATTTCTTCTTCTCCCTGAGTCCTGACCTTTGTGTCTGACGCAGGAGGATGGCAAGATGGCGCCACAGCAGTTTGTGTCTGGATAATCGATCAAAAGGTATAACCATGGGATGAAGTCGTTCCTCCTTTGGAATGCTATATATTGACTCTATTATTACATGGACTTCACTAAGTTACTCAAACCTCAAGTCCATTATTGACACCCGTAAACGTTGATGCATTCTAGGTTTTTATTGCCAATATTGGTGATGCTAAGGCTGTTTTGGCACGATCCTCTTCTACCGAGGAATCAGGGAATCATACAGAAGCATGTACTCCACTCAAAGCAATCGTTTTGACGAGAGAGCATAAAGCAATATATCCACAAGAGCGTTCTCGCATTCAAAAGGTTTCTTTCTATGATGAGCAAGACAGTGATATCCCAGTAAATCGAGTACCATATGCTCTGTTAATAACTTAGTCTGAGTTTCGCAGTCAGGTGGTGTTGTAAGCTCAAATGGACGTTTACAAGGGCGTCTTGAGGTTTCTAGAGCTTTTGGTGATCGTCAATTCAAGAAGGTAATGTGATCATTTAGCTTCCCACCTTGTCTTGAGTTCATAATCATTCTGACATTTAGCTCTTGTGTGCAAAATCTTTGCGACATGTGTTCTTGAACCTTAGCATTTGTTAGCCTAGACATTAGTCTTGACTTGCAAATTATATGGGTTACTCGCATCTAACAAGAGCTATTGCTTCCAGTTTGGTGTCATTGCAACTCCGGACATTCATGCGTTTGAATTGACTGAGAGAGAAAACTTCATGATTCTTGGTTGCGATGGATTGTGGGAAGTAAGCTCATAGTACATCCCTTTCGTTTTTTATAATTAAAGTTTGCTCATATTATTTAACATATTGCCTCCGTTTTCAGGTTTTTGGACCAAGTGATGCTGTTGGATTCGTTCAGAAACTCTTGAAGGTAAACCATACACGCTGGTCAAGTCTCTGTAATTCATTGCACACTCTTTATCTACATGAGCAGAAGGTTTTTTTGGTAGCCATGTGAACTAATGTGTTGAACTATGTCCATACAAGTGTAAAGGGCAATGAGAGATTACTAAGAGCTGTGATTTTGCAGGAAGGGTTACCTGTAAGCACAATTAGTCGTCGTCTTGTAAAGGAAGCTGTGAAGGAGCGTCGTTGCAAAGACAATTGCACAGCAATCGTGATTGTCTTCAAACGCGGATAACGAAAAGAAAAGCCTGTGGGCATCTGCCTTTTTTCATGTAATACTCTTTAACATGTCAAATGGATCGGTGACAACCACTAGAAGGAAAAATGACTGGGAAGACTAAACACATCTCTCTTTTGATTATGTAATTTCATCTTTCTTCAATTCGAATTCCTCTTTTGAACGATGATATTGAAACAACTTTCAAAATTAAATTCCAGTTTAAGCTGGTATAATCATAAATAACGCCACACACTGCTTCACTGTAAGGTTCAATCCTTATCCGATTTACGCAATACTGAACTTACAAGCACGCACTTGTCAAAGGACCCAAATCTGCATCAGTCAGGTCGCATGGAGCAAAGGCAGGAAGAAATAAGGTAATTTTAAGACATCATTAAGGAACAAATTGTGTTTCCTCAACTATTTAAACAGCAAACTCCAATAAGCCGGAAGACGGATTCAGCAGCTAAAAGGTGATAACAATAGTATTAGTAACTGTAAAACTTGACTTTAAAAATAAGTGAAAACTCTCTCTCTCTCTCTCTCTCTCATGTTCATCATAATACTCTTTCTAGCTTTTAAATTTTTCAGAAAACGGTCTCAGGTTACACCTCTATGTAGCAGTAACTCTCAATCCTCACCATACAGATGGAAATAAGAATTGAGTTTACGGAACTCCAGATTCCTTCGTCAGAAGCATTTTCTTAAACCCCGCTCTTGGTGCAACTCGAAAGCCATCTCCTGCGGTTCAAAAAACCATAAACCGTCTCATATTTTGGATGTTCCTTCAATTTGGTGGTTCCAATAATTGAAATCGTAAGAGTAGCTACTCACCTTTTTCCTCACAAAATTGGGATCAAGCGCTTGAGGAAGCACCTGAGAGCGCAGTCACTTTTCCAACAGCAATTGTTTTCCCTGTAGTGACCCCAAATAGATTTGTAAACCATGCACATAAATTAAGATGCTAAGATGAGTGATCATATTCTGCACTGCATTTGACATAGTCTCGGCAATCTTTACCTTCAGTTCGTAGAGTGAACCTTCCAAGTTGTGGGAAATCTGAGAACTTTTCAACACAGATTGAATTGCTAACCTGCAGAGATGCAGTAACGGATAGTAGAGATTAGGATTAGAAAGACTAATCTCGTCTGGATTCTCCCAATGTTTCTAACACCGGTATCAGTTTTTACAATCCATCAACCGGAAAACGACGGAAAACATTTTATCACTCTTGACAAGTAGCACACAAACACATCCAAAACAGGTATGAACACCAATACATTGTACCAAGCTCAAATGAAATGAAGTGATATTTCATACTTTTTCTTAGACTGGCATAGGAACATATGGCTATAAATAAAATATTGATGGAAAGAAAGGCAACAGAAAGAGTCCAGACCTGTATACGGCAGACAACAGCAGCACCATTCTTCACAAACAGAATTTTCTTTTTCATGGGTTTCCTCGTCTTCATATCAATTTGGCTTATCAATTCAATTATCTCACATTCCTCAACAACCGCATGAATGTGGAGAATAGCCTTGTAACCAGCTGTAAAAATAGCCTACAGGAGCAGAAAATAATGATGACTCAAGGTATTAAGATTCCGAATATATTGTAAGACAGTAACACCATTAAGAACTGCATAAACTCAAAAGTTGACATTCCATAAGAAACATGTGCTTACATTGTCAAGCAGCTCAAGGATTTGTAGTTGGGCAACGAACTCAGTAACGGCAGGTACAGGCTTTACTGCAAAAGAAAACAAAGAAAAACTACAAATTAGTACCACTACAAAAAGCGACGACTATGATTCGGCTTATCAACAAAAACCACGTTAAAAAGCATCACTCACCCGTGCTGGATAAAACAAAACCTGCAAGGATATCCTCGTCTTCAATGCCAGTTATACGAACTCTCAAATTCTCGCCCGGTCCAGCACGCTTAACTTTATCTTCATCGCAATATATAGCAACAACTTTCACGTGTTCCTACATTGGTAGATGATAGTATGAGCTGGCAATTATATATAACTATGCGAGAGAAGACAATTGGAAAGTACCTTATTTGGCATAACAATCAAGGAATCACCCTCCCGGATGCTGCCAGATTCTACCTTTCCCATGACAACAGTTCCCATGTCTTTGAATTTATCAATAATGGGCATCCTATAAAATTCATAATATCAATAAGGGTTAACAGTCAAAAACATACAAAGATAAGTCTACAGACAATTAATCTCATTTCAACTAAAAGAATGAGAAAGAAACTATAGAAGACATTTCATACTATGTGGTGCAGAAAACGGTGCGGAAAACGATGCATATGGACGATATGGTCAAAAAGCAATATGGATTAACGGGATTTCATGATTGCATCAACTAGTATTTTAAAAAAGCACACACCCGAATGAAAAAGAATAAGAGAAGCGGTATTGAGGTTTCACCTGAATGGACCATTAGGATCCCGTGGCGGAACTTCAATACAATTGAGGACTTCAAAAAAGCTGGGGCCACTGAACCAAGGACAAACTTTTGGATCCATCTTCTTGTCTATATTAATCCCCATTAGACCAGATATGGGCAGGAAGACAACATCTTCAAAACAAAAGAGTAAAAAAACAAATTAATCATGCAATTAGACCATAGCTCATCTGTAACGTTTACTGTTCACTGCGTACCTTTCTTTGTGTTGTAGCCCGAGGATTTTAGAAACGGCACCATTTTTTGTTCTATTTCATTGTACCTGCATAAGAGTACATAAATACGAAGATGAACAGAAAGAGATTTGAAAATCAACAGTGCCAGGGATTAGAAAGGTAGAAAAGCTTTTTCAGTACCTCTCTTTCGACCAGTTAACAGTTGGGTCATCCATCTTGTTCACAACAACCACCAGCTTTGACACGCCCAATGTTTTTGCAAGTTGAACATGCTCACGTGTCTGCCCACCCCTCTCATATCCTGTTTCAAATTCCCCTTTACGAGCCGATATCACCTACAACCGACGAAGGTATGGAAATTAATAGGTTTCCAACAAAAGGCAAATGATACAAAACGGAATCAGAACAAATTGACATAGTAATGACGAACCAGCACACCAATGTCCGCCTGAGATGCTCCACTAATCATATTAGGTACATAACTCTTGTGACCCTGCAAGTTCAGAAAAGGAAAAGAGAATGGGAAAAATATACTTGACATGAAAAACAAATGAACAAAAAACTAGTACTTTAGGTTGATCCTTACCGGAGCATCCAGAATTGTAAATCTGGTGGTCTCAGTTTCAAAATGAGCCCTTCCAACTTCAACAGTTTTACCCTGTCAATGTAGCATGTAAGCCATACCACATAGCAAAGTTCAGAATTCAACATAAACATTGCTGGGAATACTACAGACACATAAATTCTGTCATCTCTGCCACATTTAGCAAACAAAGGAACATAAATCAAACCCAGGAAGTACCTTAGCCCTCTCTTCTTCATTTGTATCCATTATATATGCCATATACCTAGAATAGAGGATAATAGCAAGTTTATGAAAACAGTAATTAGCACATAAGCATCCTTATCAGTCAGGATTAGAAATGCTTACCAGCTTTCTCTACTTTTCTCTTTTGCTTCCTTTTCATACTTTTGGATTTGCCGGTCGTCCACCTGACCGCTAAGGAAGAGGATTTGTCCTCCAATTGTAGACTTCCCAGCATCTACAATGGTAAGAGTAGCCAAGATAGTATTAAATCAACTAGTTATGAAACCAGGTGTCTACACAAGGCAGCTTTCTTACGACCTAAATTGTAACAGATTTTCCAGAAACTACAGAAGAATTATCTATTAAGAAAACTGAATTGACGGGAAAAAGCATAACGTAGATGGCCATACCAACATGTCCAATGAACACCACATTCAAGTGTCTCTTTTTGTTTGCCTCTGCCTCTTCTTCAGCTTCCTCTTTGGCTGCCTTCTCTTGGGCTGCCTTCTCTTTTGCTAAATTGATTTTAAAAAATGAGAGATTAACAAGTCTTCAACCAGACAACACGATTACAGAAAGATGAGAAACGAATAGTATAAGAGATATAAGAACCTTTCGCTGGGTTATGCACTGGATGGAGAACTTCCTGATCATGATCCTCGGAAGCTGAAACCACCAATGTCCAGGAAAAGAAAAAAAAACGTCACCAACGAGGTATACCTCAAATAAATTTAACTACCTTTTAGGGAAATTAAAATAAAAAGAAAGGAACATAAAAGATCTATCAACCTTGTTGCAAATCAGGGACTGGCGCTGATTCTTGAACCTCATCTTTCAAGTCTGTAAAGCAAGGATAAATACCTAGTATTAGAATTAGTATTCAATCTCATGACAGCCTAAACGTTGCACCCTCCCTCAACCACAAGCTAATATCATACATATGTAACAGACACAGTAAAACAATAGGATTAAACCGAACCCACAGATGGCCAAATTCAAACAATGTAACAGCGAAAATATAAACATATAAGTGTCATGCAACACTGAACCTTCTTCCATTTTATCCAATATCTCAACTCCATCAGTGTTCTGATCTGCCGGAATGACAACTCCAACTCCATTGTTTTCTTCTGCATATTTCAACACCAACGTTTAGCACCAATGCAACTAAGAAAAGAGAATGTTAAGCCTATCATCTCCAAGGAGTTACCTGCGGAATCAAGCTGTAATGCGCGGATATCTTCCTCAATATCTACATAATTTGACAAAAGATATAAGATGGAAGGTAATGTTAACAA
Organism: Eruca vesicaria subsp. sativa; assembly: GCA_932364175.1. Taxonomy (NCBI): domain Eukaryota; kingdom Viridiplantae; phylum Streptophyta; class Magnoliopsida; order Brassicales; family Brassicaceae; genus Eruca; species Eruca vesicaria. Next base: position 720,780 of record CAKOAT010508487.1, read on the forward strand.
ATAAGAGACAGAATAACTCATAATTGGCACCCTATGAACATGTTGCAAACTTGTGAACTCAACGGTTAAACGAGACAAGTAACAAACAATCAGCTTCTACATAAAAGGAAGACTACTCGTGACTCAAGGTTAGATCAATTAACAGAAACACCCCCACAAACAACTACTCGATCACCAAAAATAACAAACTGGTGTACGCGAAAAGGGAAAGTCAATCAGGTCAAAAAAGTTCCCATATACAGTAAGCCATAACATAATCCGAACCCTAATTGCTACAAACCTAAATAGATCCGCAAAACACCAGATAGCATAATAAATCAACAAATCTCAGTTCTAAACAGCACATTAAAGTCAATCCAGTGATTCAAAACCCTAAATCCGAATACTAATTCTCACGCCGAAGTTTCTACCACCCGAGCAACGAAACCATCGGCTCGAAAATCGATGTTAGATACAAGCACACACACATAATAGAGAGAGAAGGTCAGATCGAGTAAGAACGATAGTCGGAATAGGAAAAAGTCACAGAGATAAACGGAGCTTGAGAAACCCTACCCATGGCGGATGATGGTGGAATAGAAGGAGAGGAAAGGTATTCTAGGTTTTATTAAGAGGCTGTAAACTTCGCCCAGGTGGAAGTTATATATATTCCGTCGCTGTTTCCTACCTTTTTCTAGTTTTCAGAAAATGGTATAAAGACTTACGTAATGAAATTAAATTTCTTTATCATCCGAAGCTTCTAGTTTTAAGCCACGTCGTCAAAATAAAATAAGCCCATTAAGGATGGCCCGTTCACTTTATAGCCCATTATTCGATGGCTTGTCTTTCTTATATGCATCTCTAATGAATTTAGCCTAGACATTTGGTCAAGTTCTTAGGCATTGGGTCAGGTCTTGATTATATATGATTAGCATCAAATTAGTCAACCACATATACCATTTGTAAACAATGTTAGAAATTGACAAAGAGTTAAATATGTAAATTCCAAGTAGTATATTAAAAAAATAGAAAAATATGATTATTGTTCTTCTAATTAGATCTGTGTACCATTCAGTCAACTTGTGCAATGAGATTTCTAATGAAAGCAAATCAGAAAATGAAAATGTTACTTCAAGTGCATCTTCCACACAAACATGGGCCAGAAAACATAAAAGCCCATTTATATTAGACTCACTTTTATATCTCATCACACAAGGCCCAAGTAAAGTAAACCCTAATCCACTCTGTATCTCTCATATAAATACCATCTTCTCTTATTTTCACGCCATTTCTTACGTATCTGCGCCACCACTGAACAAACCGATAACCCTAAGCTTCACAACCTCACCAACAATGGCGGAAGGACTCGTCTTGAAAGGCACGATGCGTGCACACACCGACATGGTCACCGCAATCGCCACACCCATCGACAACTCCGACACCATCGTCTCCTCCTCCCGCGACAAATCCATCATCGTCTGGAAACTCACCAAAGACGACAAATCCTACGGCGTCGCCCAGCGCCGCCTCACCGGCCACTCCCACTTCGTCGAGGACGTCGTCCTCTCCTCCGACGGCCAGTTCGCGCTCTCCGGAAGCTGGGACGGCGAGCTCCGTCTCTGGGACCTCGCCGCGGGAGTCTCCACTCGTCGTTTCGTGGGACACACGAAAGACGTCCTCTCGGTGGCATTCTCCCTCGATAACCGTCAGATCGTTTCCGCCTCTCGTGACCGTACGATCAAGCTGTGGAACACTCTGGGGGAGTGTAAGTACACTATCGCGGAGGGAGGCGGTGAGGGGCATAGGGATTGGGTTAGTTGCGTTAGGTTTAGTCCCAACACGTTGCAGCCGACGATTGTGTCGGCGTCGTGGGATAAGACAGTGAAGGTTTGGAACTTGTCGAATTGTAAGCTTAGGTCGACGCTTGCGGGGCATGGTGGGTATGTTAACACTGTGGCGGTTTCGCCTGATGGGTCTTTGTGTGCGAGTGGAGGGAAAGATGGGGTTGTTTTGCTTTGGGATTTGGCTGAGGGGAAGAAGCTTTACTCGCTTGAGGCGAACTCTGTGATTCACGCGCTTTGCTTTAGTCCTAATAGGTATTGGCTTTGTGCGGCGACGGAGCAGGGGATTAAGATTTGGGATCTTGAGAGTAAGAGTGTTGTTGAGGATTTGAAGGTTGATCTTAAGGCTGAGGCGGAGAAGTCTGATGGAAGTGGTACTGCTGCCACCAAAAGGAAGGTATGTAATACACTTAGTAGCTTCTTGTTTGATTATATGTTTGCCTTGGATTGCAAGTTTTCTGCTTTTGTATAGATACTTTGATGTTTTAGCTAAAATCTATGGTTAAGTATGTTTGTTCCTAGAGAATAGGACTATAAGCCTATTCTAGATGTGTTGTAGGAAGTTGTTTATTTAATGGATTGATGTATTGAAATATAAACAAATGATCATTTATATGGTTTATTGAAATGTGAACAAATGTAAATTTGTGATTTTTTAATAAGACTATTAAACGTGACTTATTTTTTTGTAGAAACTACATCTCCTAGTGTTTTAATCACTGAATGGAATTTGTTTGTTGATTTGTGGATAGGTTATTTACTGCACCAGCCTGAACTGGAGTGCGGATGGAAGCACTTTGTTCAGTGGTTACACCGATGGAGTCATCAGAGTTTGGGGAATTGGCCGTTACTAGTTTATCTTATCTCTTCGATGTTTTTCTTTCTTGGTTGCGGCTTTTATCTATCACTCTTTTGTTTTGTCAGCAAACTCATCAGTTCCATCATAAAGTACTCTGAAGGATGTTTTGTTTTATCTCAATTTAGGTTCGGATCTTTACTTGTTTGTGAGATTTTTCCATTCCAAGTTACTTCCTTTTTGCTAATCTGATTCCCATTGTCATTGAGAGTCTGGCATAATGGTCGAATAGAGTAATCACACTCTTGAATTTGTATTATTTACACTTGAAAATGAAATTATAGTAACAAGCCCACTTCTCAAATAATTATACAAGAAACTGCAATTTTGTCACTCTAATAACCTTCTTCGCCATGTATCATATGGTTATCCGGACAAGTAATCGATCACTAATTCCGATATCAATATAGATCTTTCCTTTGGGACCAACGGCGAAGCAATGGAATTTTCTTTTTCACCAAACTCTAAAGAAATTTCATGTTTCGGATGAACAAAAAGGTTACAGTAATTTTTTTCGAATTTTATGATTCTATATTCAAACAAGACTCTGAGAAGAACAGAGATAAGGAAAAATCCGAGTCCACATGAGAAGATAAAGTTGAAATTCAAGTTCATGTGAATATAACTACAAAAACAGTCCATGGAGCAAAACCTAGAGCCAAGAGTTTCGAAGTGAACGCAAGCTGTAGAGGTTCAGAGAAAAAAAGGAATGCTAAGATAAACAATAAAAGCAGTACTGTGTTAGATTTTCTTTCATCGGTTGTTTTGGTTTGATTTTATGTGTAATCTCTTATCTGCCTCTTTGTTAATGTATAATATAGTATATGATTCATATACAAAAAGATCACACCAACGAAAACCATATATTAACACCCAAGCAACTTTATGTAACACAAAAACACAAACATATTTGTATAATTATATATGAAACTATACATATATAGCGAGAACCGGAATAATATAAAATATGGTTTAACATATAAAAACCACATTTCTTTCCAGTCCGGCTTTTATGTAACACCCCTGAAAAGGCTCTCGTCGTTATTCTTTAGTTTTTTTTATTGGAATCAACGTCTGCGTGAAGCTGGCTCTTTTTGGGCATTGAAGTAAACTGTTGCCACTGGTAAACCAAGATCGAGATGGCCAGCAAACATTCGGGTGCTGAAATTCGCTCGAGAAGGCGGCAGCTGCACCATCGGACCCATCGGTGAGTTCTGCCGGAAAAGTACAAATATGTAACGGTGAATCCCCACCGGTGGTCTCGGTTCCATATATGGCAGTATCTCCTTTCCTGAAAAATAATTATACATGCAAGCAGAAATATTGATTTAAACGTTTATCGTGATACTTAAAATGAAAATTAGATAGTGGCTATTCTATGCCTAACTTGTAACTAATTCTAGGCTAATGCTAAATGTGTATATATTATGCAATTGCAACCTATCACATATGCATGTGAGAGTCTCCGCATATTCGTTTTTGAACTGTCACTATCTTGCCACAGTATCTTGCAATACGGAAATCTATTTCATATCAAACCGAAAGCACCACGTCGCAAAGATAATATGTTTAAATGAATAAAGAGATTAGTGTATCCTTTTTCCAGTTTGATATAAATATGTCATCATGGTTCATGGACATAATTAACCATTATTACATGTTTCTTAGTGACTTTCACACTAATGTCACTTTATTTATAAGCAAGATAACTAAAATATGATGCAAGTCACATTCATTGTTGTAAGAAAAGTATTGCAAAAAGAATACCGAATGCTCCGTATTAAGTTAAGCAAAGATTCATAAAATAGTCCAAATAAATAAATGTTTTTGACTCTCTTTTCCATACCTTTTGATGGGTTAGTGCCTCCGGGGATATCCACGACAATCCTGAAACATAAGAAATAGTTTTTTTTTTTTTTTTTTGACTCAAACATCAACTTTTCATTAACCATAAGAAATAGTTAAGTGTATTATGTTTGTTTATACGCTATATTTATTTGGTAAATATAATTACTAGATAGAAATTAAAAGAAAAACTCTATGTTAATGCATGAGTGCGTCAAGCGTACGCACCAATGGACCCATTCTCTCATGTTGGGCTCGCTCGGGCTAGGTGCGTCCGGGTCAGTCATCACCTGCATGCATCCATTATTTGCATTTATAAAAGGCCAATAATATTTTTTATTAACTCATGCATACAAAAAAATGTTAATATTATAGTAATCCAATATTCAGCTAAACCGTGCCTAACTCAAAAAAAAATTACGAACTGAAAACTCAGTGAATATACCAGCACATATTAAATAATGTATGCATGTTCCTGTGGGCTGGTATAATCATGATAGTAAACAATGAAACATGTAACGCATGCGTGCGTATATTCAAAGCTATGTTTGCAAGGGAGTTTGCACAGAAATGGAAACAAGTTATAAAGATGAAGAAATATACGAGGGTGTAAAGCTCGTCAGAGTTGCCGGAGATGTTGACTTTGGGAGGGTTGACTGCGGCGGAGGGTTTGATCTCGCAGCCGTTAGTGATGTGTTTGGGGCCAAAGTAGACAGACATGTTGGCAGTGGGGATGTACATGTCCAACACATCTCCGATCACTCTTCCAACCACCAAAGGATCAACGGAAGCTGCCATAGATCCACTGAAAGAGAGAGAAAGAGAGAAGTAGAGATTCTTTTATTTATAGAAGAAGAATCGTTGAACGCATGTCCTAACTCGGATGGACATCTATGTCTGGTTTATATATAGATAAATTTTCTCACAACAAAAAAATATATTTAAAACCCATCGACAAATACAATGAATTTGGACAATGATGCAGTCCATTTTATTTCATATTTTTCGCGGTAAAATTAAATATTACACTTCAACTGTTCTTTTTTTTTTGTGTTTGCGTTATATATGTGAAAAAATCTTGTATTTATTTACATTTTTTCATAAATATCTGTTGAGACATCCAGCACTAAAACATTAATTATATATATTTAGTCATCTAGAACTCATATATAGTTATGTATAAGGAATAAATGTTATTTTCCGATTGCTTTTCCGTATATTATCGTTGGTAGCTTGTTAGTATTCTTATACTATTAATAACAAAAATATCTCAACATAATATCATAACGCGTTAATTTGTCGTCAATGGTACACATATTACAAGACAATCCACTCGTGTCTTGTAATTCATGGTCAGGAACACATTCATCAAGAAGTTTACCATCAAAATCAATGCAATACTACCGTGAAAATAAACTCTAATAAATACTAAACCAATGTATATTATACTAAACAAATGTTGAGATGCTATCATGCTAAGTAAGTACATATGCAATCTTTCATATATATTTAATCTAATGTTTGGGGAAATATTAATAATCCGGTTCTCACTTAGTTACAAGCGAAAGAAGAAACAAAAAGGAAAAGGTTAAAAGAAACTTTGGATTAGTGTAACCTATAGGCCATGCACAGGCCATTTCACACTTCTTTTCATCCACAAATATGACACGTGCCGTATCTTGGTCTCAGCTGTTACCCACGATCCCTTTTGTTCGACCTGCCACGTGACATCAATTTTCCCGTCAGTTACGAGGATCACCCCTTGTACGTGTTGACAATCCTTGTGGTACTCATTGGTAAACTAATTTCTACTGGTGGTAACTCGTAGTGCATGTCACACAAGGAAAACCAACTGCTTGTAATCTAATACTAGGGCTGTAAAGGATGTAGGTACAAAATGCAACTCTGTGAAACCTACTCCTCGTTTGATTTCTGATAAAGAAAGCATAAAGAAACTTTTTTCATTTTCTTAACAATTTTATTTTCAATTTTTTGTCTAGCCAGTTGAAATGACCTTAGACCATAATTAACCTGAAGTTTTTATGATGGGGTTCTTAGTGTTTTAATTCATATTCGAAACTACGCTAGGCGCTAGTCGGGCGGTTACCCCATAAATAATAGAATTGTTCTCAGTAAATATGTTAATAATCTACTATATATATATATCTATAAAATGCATCATATATATGTAAAGAGGTACTCAGACATCAGCCTCTCCACAGTCAGATTCTATTGAAGTTTTCAGTTTGGATGTGTCATAACTCATATCCCATCCTAGATATAATAATGTTTTTTTATTATTTTATCAACAATATACTGTTTTGAGGAGCCAAAACATTGTTGGTTCTGACTAATATTCAACATAAGAACAAAAAAAAAGTGGAAAGCAAGAGAGTATATAACTTTCAATCTTCATAGGAAATGATACGCAAACCTTTCGCATCGAATAGTTAGGAGGATCACACTAACACGCGACGTTAGTTTGCTCTTTTCTAAAGACTAATTAAAGGTGTAGAATATACTAATCTCTTAACTTAAAACATCAATCACTTAGTTTAAAAAAAACTAGTAAAGGATTATTTTCTTCTCCATCATCTCTCAAGCAACTAACTAACAAATAATTATGGCAGGCAACTGTATTTCTGTCAGTCTTCTAGGGGTGTTATTGGTACTAATCAGCATCTTCTATAATCCTCTAGTCGTGGCTGCGATCCGGGGCGAGGGCATTCCGGCGGTAGGACTGTTTACATTCGGAGACTCATACTTTGACGCTGGAAACAAAATGTTTTTCAGCAAAAAACAAAATCTTCCCCAAAGCTATTGGCCGTATGGAAAATCACGTGATGACCCCAACGGCAAATTTTCTGACGGTCATATCGTCCCTGACTTTATTGGTACGTTACCAGCATACTTGTGTATATTCCTATACTAGGGTCGGCCCGCCCTACGGGCGGGAATTTATAATAAATTCTATTTTATATGAATTACATTGATTTTGTAAAACTTTTTAAAACATTATATAGAAAATAATATTATAAATAAATAAATAATGAATAAAATTCAGAAATCATGTTGTTACTTTTAATTAGGCCTACTTTTAATAATCATTTTTGGTTTGAATTAAAGTGACATTATCTTCTTTATTCTCTATTTTCATCGAATATACAATTAGCAAATTAATTTAGAAAATGTAATAATATATATCTTGTTATTATTTTATTTCAGTTTGACATGATAATAGAAAATATAAAGTTTAAATAAATATTACTGTTTTAATTATTGTTGTATTTAATTCAAGAAGTTTCATGTTTTGTTTTAAAAATTAAATAAATTAGTCGAACTCCAAACTAAATTGGTTAAAACATAAAAATGATAAAATAATTACATGTCAGTTGTAAAATAATATATAAATAATTTAATAGGATCATAAATGATATTTTATTTGTTTCAAATCATAATTATATACGGAATGAAATATACTAAACAATAAAAGAACTAAATGTAATGAATCATAAACAATTTGGAAAATCAAGATGAACTAAGCCCTTTCTCAAAAACAAAAAATCAAGATGAACTCAACCACATATAGATGTTCTTTTATATTCATTTCCTGAAGAATTAACTCTGTTCTGTAACTTTTAGTGTTGGCTGTATTTAACAGAAGCTTTTTTTTTTGTCGTGTATTTAACAAAAGCTTATAATTCATATTTCCTCAAATATCTCCTTTTCATAATTAAATAGAAAAATCAAAGAATATGTTAACTTTTTATTACCACCCACAGAGCAAGATGTATAGAAGAATATTTTCACTCCAAATATCGATCTCCTTTCTGTAGTTTTGTCTTGATATTTTATGAGCAACATATTAAACACTTTCGACTACTTTTTCTTTAAACATATGAACACACACATTTTCAATTAAAATGGCATAACTCGACAACAGTGTATGAGGGAGACAATTATTCACACTAAAACTCCCATAGCCTATATTTGAAGCTTCCAATTATATTCCAAAAGTTTGAAAAGAAATAGTTTCAAGATTGAAAAAGCTTGAGCTTGACCCGAGTTTCATAACATTGAGTTTCATAACATTTCCGAAAAAATGGATTAATGATTCTCTTTGGATTTCACAATGGCGACTACAAATGTTATTTCCTCCAAACTCAACTACTCATGTTCTTTACTTGGATATTATCATACAGTAATCACCATTGTAGACGTAAATTTGGTTGTGTTTTTAGGTTAGAATAGAGTCAAAACCTTGAATATTATCCCTTTTGAATTGTTTGACTCTCTGCGTAGACACGAACATGTGCCTGAGATGATATGCACAAAACATAGTGAGTTGCATAATGTGTTAGTTTTTTTAGTGAAGTTTGTATATCCTTAAAAGTTAGAAAACAAAGAAATGTAGAGCCACTAATTGATTCGGCTTTGGGTCTCTTTTTTATTATCCTAACGCTTGCCTTGCTTTATTCATTGACAATATTGTCATGTAAGGGAGCTTAAAAAAAAACTTAGGTCTCCAAAGGTTAAAGCTAATGCGACTTAATATTGTTATCTCCTCTAGACCATATAGTGGCAAAACTTTTCAATCACTAAGTATCAGTGGAAAGAATCGTAGGGTACAAAAGAATTTAACAGTTCAAAAACAAAAGAAAGCTCTTACTTGATCAGCTGGTTCGAGTCTTGTAATAGTTCTCACCGTAAATTTCTTGTAACCCTCATTCAATTTTTCATAGACTTCACATTTATGCACAAAGTTTAACACTTTTGAATCAGACCATGTGAATCTACAATAAGGACCAAGATGAAGAACATTACATATCCTGAGATAGTCTCAGAGGTGGTTTTCACTTTAGACTTAAACATCATGTGCAAAGCATAAGCTATATCCAAACTCAACCATCCTTTCTTTGTAGATAATCTCAGATACGGTCATTTTGTACGTTATATTTTATATGGGTATGTGATCAAATATACTTTTTTATTTGTTTTGACTTTTGAGTTGAAATGAAAACGGTGAAACCTTGGAGAAGAGCACCGTCGCCTAACTCACCATTGATGCACCATCAAAACCTCTATTCTTAACTTATTCCACAAAGATTGATGCAAAGACAATCACAACTTTTGTCTTAAATTTTTGACTCCTCCAGTTACTGATGATCTGTCCCAATCTCTTCTCCCTCTAATTCTTCCTCCAAACTACTTCTCCTGTTTTTTCATCGATCGGTTAATCAAAGTTTCAATTTATATAAGCACATCGAAGATAAATCTTTATGACTCTACAAACTCCGCCACCAAATAAAAGTTAACTGAAGATCAGTTCAAGTGACACAAAAAGAGTTTTTCAAAGTCGCCAAATCTTAACAACTCTCTTGTGTTTACAGAAAGGCGACAACTTTAGATTCGTGTGTTACTAAATGTTGTGATTGGTAAATGCAAAGAGATCTAAAATAACAGAGTGAGAGTGATTATGCTGACATGATGAACATTATATGGCTGAAGATGAAGCCTAAACACTTAACTGATATCATAGAGTGACTTCTCATTCTCTTTCTAGCACCCGTCGACTCTGGATTTGCTTCGCTCCCGACCAAGCGTTTCCAAATAGGCGTCCATGAGCGAGAAAATCTTCCTGCACATTAAGCGGCCTCCCTAAGGAGACTTTGCTTACATCGCCAGATTACAAATCAGGTAGGGAAATTTGGGATGTTGCATGGATGTTTACGACGATTTTTAAAAAAAAACTAATAGTTTAGGCGTTTGTAGCGATTGAGATTTCTGATTTCGACATAAATATTTATAGGAGATAAATTTTGAAATTTGTAAGATGGGAGAGGATAATTCAATGAGACTTGGTGGGAGAGGAGGGATGGAGGCTGTAAATGAGAATTTGATCAGATTGTACAATTATTTACAGAATACGTTACGAAGTTTCTTTTGGAAGTTGGGGATTGTAAGGGACTAAGGGTTGCGAAAGGAAGAAGACGCTGTAGGAACAAAGATATGGTTTGTGGGCTATTGTTAATAGAAGCTGAGCCCATCAGATTTCGGTGGAAAATAAAGTGATGCGTTTTGTGATACGTGACACGTGTAAGTGCGAGAGAGCTTGATTTTGTGACGTGTCCTTATCTTGAGTGAGTAAACTCTTCTTTATAATATAAGATTATACGTTCTTTTTCAACTTATGTACCGTTTTCCTTTTTAAATCTGTATACATACATAACTTTGCTTTAATTGATCCATATTCATTGATCAAAATTCGATTCTGCTATGTATTTGTTCTGAAAAAAAAAAAATATATATATATATATGGGGAGTCCACAAAATTTCGGAGATTACGTAAAACAATTAGTAAGAACATGATTAACTCTGGAATTGAAATTTTAGTCAGAATTTTTAATTTATGACTTAATATTTTTATTTTTTTTACATATTTTGACTAAGAGACAATTCTTATTCTCTAATTTAAGAGTCGATTCTTAGTTTATCTTACATAGAATCTACGAAAAGCTAAGAAATTGTCTTTTAGCTAAATTTAAGATCATGATTAACTCCAGTCTCTTAACTGAGATTTTTAATTTCGGTTAAATGCCGTTTTTTAGTTTTTCTTAATTTAAACTAAGAAAAACTAAGGACCATCACTTAAATAAAAAATATAAAAATCATCTCTTAATCGAAAAATGTAAAAACAAAAAAATATCAAATCATGAGCTGAAAACTCTGGCCAAGAGACCGGAGTTAATCATCTAGTTAATAATCATGGTCTAAAACAACACAAGAAATCTTACATACTATATACTATATACAGTAGAAATACATAATGACGTAAATGATTTACAAGGAAGTGAAATCAGATGTTAAAAGACATAATATAGTAGTTTGATTATTAGAAAATGATGATAATCAACTCTTCTTTTTGCAACATTAAAATATATAACTAATCATGCATGGTGGAGGGATCATATAGCTGAATTTATGGGCATTACGAAAGAGATCCCACCGGTGTTTAAACCAGGCGTTGACGTATCACGTGGAGTTAGCTTTGCCGTCGCCGATGCTTCTATTCTTGGTTCTCCGGCTGAATCCGTAAGACCTTCATCACTTAATATTTTTAATAAAAAAAGTATTACCATATATAATAATTCCACATACATAAATTTGTAGATTACACTAAATCAACAAGTGGCTCAATTCAGAAGTATAAAATCAAAATGGACCGACGATTTCATCGGAAAGTCGCTGTTTATGATCTACATTGGTACCGAGGACTACTTAAACTTCACCAAGAACAAACTTAACGTAGACATTTCTGCACAAGAAGCTTTTGTCACTTCCGTTGTTGCCAAATTCAAGAACGACTTAAGTGTAAGTTGTTAATAAATATGATAGTTAACATGTTACATTGATGTATACTATATGCTTTAATTTATGCATACATGATACATTAACAGTTTGAATTAATTTGCAGTTGTTATACTCTCTAAACGCGACTAAATTCGCGATTCAACTGTTAGCACCATTGGGTTGCTTACCAATCTCAAGGCAAGAATACAAGACAGGCAACGAGTGTTACGAGCCACTCAACGATTTAGCTAAACAACACAACGAGAAGATTGGTCTGATTATGAACGATCTCGCTAAAAAACATCCCGGTTTACATTTCACAGTCTTCGATTTCTATAACGCAGTTCTTCGACGGACACGTAGGAATCTTAGCTATAGTAAGTCATAAATCGCATTTACATGTCCCATGTAAAATTAAAATAATGTGGTATATATAATTAAAGCAGGGTTTTACGTGTCAAACACGTCATGTTGCGGTGTGGGGACGCACGACGCGTACGGTTGTGGTATGGGAAACGTGAGGTCGAAGCTATGTGAGTACCAAAGGGCTTACTTCTTCTTTGATGGACGTCACAATACAGAGAAGGCACAAGAGAAGTTTGCTCATCTCTTCTTTGGAGCGGACACTAATGTAGTTCAGCCGATGACACTTCGTGAGCTCATTGTGTATCCTTTTAACGAGCCTATGCGTGAGTTTTGGAAGCCCTCTATCACCACAAATGCTACTTGAAAACAACTAGTATTTTTCTAATATTTGTTTTCTGTTCATTAATTTTCTTGTAACTTCCCGAGTTGTAATATATGTAAATGTTTAAAAAAATTGATTTAGCTATCTATGTCACTAAAGTTGATTTATTTTTTCTGTTACAAATCCGTTTAGAAATCTATGGTTAAGCGTGTTTGGACTAGACTAGTAAATGAATGAATAACTTATCAGAAAATGATTTGCAATATTGTACGAGTGAGGTCAAAACACGTATCGTGACCTACAGGTTGAGAGAGCAGATGTGGAATGTTCATTAGCCATAAATGGTTGGAGTGTTATTTTCATTTACAAATATATAAAGAACATGCATCTCTAATATATGCCCTTTAGGGATAAACTCAAAGGATACACAATGTTCTCAGTATATTTTAAACTGAAGCAAATTGAATCGGTAGAAAGAACTTGAAAGATCAGTTTATATTAAAGAAAAATTAACAAAAAGAAAAAAAATACATGGAGATGGATGTTCTTATTTAAAGTTCTCATTCACAACCCCCAAACTATTAAATACAACAATTCAAACCCAACCACGAAGATAGCTGTGGTAGAAGGGAAAAGAAAATGGAGAATAACAATTTTTAAGAATCATTGAAGAGTAGAAACTCTATCAGTAAGCTCTGTAACTGCTTCATCATCTGCTTCAGCTATAGTGTCCTGCGAACAGAGAGAAAAGAACAACAAGTAAGTAAACTCCATCGTCATGTTACTTTCAACATTCTCTGTTTTCTTATTTCTCTCTCTTCACTATTAACTAACCTCTTTGTCAGTTTTAGATTGGACACCGATGCATTTAGAACCGCTGATACTGGAACTCTTCATGAGGTTACGAGCACTATAACCTCCTCCATTGTCCGCTTCCTCAGATTCCAAGGTTGAAGCCACAGCAGCTGCTGCTCTACTCTCAACACCACTGCTTTCTTCTGCAGTTTCACCTTTCTGAGCAGGAACTCTCTCTCTACAACACAGAATCACATAGAATGCTTTCAGAGAAAGCAAGAGAGAAGAGAGCGAGAGAGATTCTGTGAAAGACATTACCTTGGCAAGGAAGCATGATGTCTATGAAGTGCAGTACTTCTTCCTCCACCTGCTGCTGCTCCTGGCTTACCTTGATTTTCTTCAAGATAAGCAAATTGCCTCTTGAATCTATCAACCCCACTGCGTAAACAACAAAATATTTCTTCTGTTACACAACTTTTCTTTTGTTTGAGGCTTTTTGAGCTGTTAACTAGAGCTAACCTAGGGTACATGAAGCTAAGCTGATCACCACCACGACTGTATTCCTCCAACATCTGAGGATGATATTCCAATATCTAATGCATTTTCCAAAGATAAGTGATAGTCAAAATCAATAAAGAGCAGATAAACGAAACCAATGAACGATAAGATGTGAGAAAGGCTTTTTTTTTTGTGTACCTCTCTGTAGATTAATTCTCTGACATCATCTTTTGTTAACTTCTTTCTCTCAAAATCAAACTCAAGCTTTGAAATTGGTTGTGTTGATGGTTCACGGTCTGAATTTGACAGACCACTGAAGTATGGATCAGATAGTGCCTGTAAATAAGCAAAAAAGAACAGTGAACATAAGAGTTAAGTCTGTGTAAGAAAATGGGAAACAAACCAAGAGTAACTGTCTCTCTTACATCTTCAGCAGATGCACGATCTTTAGGATCAAAGGCAAGCAGGCGTTCAAGGAGGCGGAGAGCCAAAGGATCAGCTTTAGGGAACTTATGAGAGAAAGGGACTGGCTGTTTTTTCCTCATGCTGCTAAGATACCTCCTCGCCTTTTCATTTCTAATCTGTCACATTTCAAGATTGCAAAACAAATCATTACAGAAAATGAACTCACTCTCAAATATGAACATGTTTTTTTGCAACTAGTTGAGTGACTAACCCTTGATATGGACTCAGGAGGTGGAGTGCCAAGAAAATCAGTCATAAGATCCAATTGGTGCACCACGTTCTTCCCGGGAAACAAAGGCTTGCCCAAAAGCATTTCCGCAAAAATGCAACCAACACTCCAGATGTCAATCATTGGGGTATACTACAATATGAAAAGGTTCACTTAGCATGAGAGGTAACTATAGCAGTTGGGTTCAGTGGAAAAGAATCTTACTTTGGAGAAAAACGATCCACATAGCTCAGGGGCACGATACCACCGAGTAGCTACATAATCCTACCAAAAAAATACATAAAATAAGTGAGTTCACAAACAATGAAAGAGTTAAAAGAAAATCTAATGACCAGTTTAGTTGCTTGAAAGATAACTCACAGTCCAGAATATAGCAGTGGGGGCGTCATTGAAAGAAACACGAGCGAGTCCAAAATCACATATCTTCAATTTGCAGTCAGCATTAGCTAGAATGTTCTTTGGTTTCAAATCCCTGTGAAACACATTAGCTGCAAACAGAACACTTTAGTATGTCAATAAAACTAAAAAGAGACCATAAGGGTCGAAAGAGAACTAACCTGCGTGAACATATTTAAGACCACGGAGAAGCTGGTACAAGAAAAACTGATGATGCTCAGCAGTTAAATCATCGTTGGCCTTAATCACCTGATGAAGATCAGACTCCATCAACTCAAACACAACGTAAATATCCCGAAACTCTCTGCGAGAAGGAGGTAGCATGATGTGTTTGATCTCCACAACATCAGGATGACGAAGCAAGCGTAGCAGCTTGATCTCTCTGAGAATCCTAGTAGCATCAGAGACATGCTCAAACACATCGTGGATCTTCTTGATCGCAACTCTCTCACCAGTGTGTGTGTCTAGAGCAGAAGCCACAACACCATAGCTTCCTTTACCAACGACTTCTTGAACCTCGTACCTGTTTGCTTCTCCATACTCCGTGAAGAACTCAGCTTCCTGCACACCCTGAACAATTCAATGGAAATATCAAAGACATTGTAACTTTTTGTGGAGCAAAGGTAATAACACAGAATATTAAGTTAACAAATCAAGCAAGGGCAGACAAAAGACAATAACTTAAGTCTTTAGACCAAACTGCATCTTGTTTGATCAAATATCTAGTTTCAGACGAAACACCCATTGTAACTTTTTGTGGAGCAAAGGCAATAACACAGAACATTAAGACAAAAAAAACAAGCAAGGCAGATAAAAGATAACAACTTAAGACCAAACTGCATCTAAGTTAATAAAATCTCTAGTTTCCGACAAAACAGACATTGTCACTTTTTGTGGAGCAAAGGCAATAACACAGAAAATTAAGACAACAAAACAACAATTCACTCAAATTTCTAGCAAGGGCAGACAAAAGATAATAACTTTCAGACCAAACTGCATCAAGTTAATAAATTCTCTACGTTTCCGACAAACAGTCATTGTAACTTTTTGTGGAGCAAAGGCAATAACACAGAACATTAAGACAACAAAACAACAATTCACTCAAATTTCTAGCAAGGGCAGACAAAAGATAATAACTTTCAGACCAAACTGCATCTAGTTTAATCAAATTTCTACGTTTCCGACAAAACAGTCATTGTAACTTTTTGTGGAGCAAAGGCAATAACACAGAACATTAAGACAACAAAACAACAATTCACTCAAATTTCTAGCAAGGGCAGACAAAAGATAATAACTTTCAGACCAAACTGCATCTAGTTTAATCAAATCTCTTACGACAAAACAGTCAATGTAACTTTTTGTAGAGAAAAGGCAACAACACATAACATTAAAACAACAAAACAACAATTCACTCAAATTTCTAATAAGGGCAGACAAAACTACATCAAGTTTAATCAAACCATGTCTAGATTTCCGACAAAACAGTCAATCACTTCATCACCAAACATAAATTTGAAAGAAGAATGAGAAGGGTAAGAAGAAGAAGAAAGGAACCTTCTTTTGAGGATCCATGGGTAAGTGATGACGTTTAGGAACGTTAAGAAGCTTTAAGCCAGTAAAGTCGAAATCTTCAGTAACAACAAGCTCAGCGTCACCTGATTGATGATCTCGATTAGAAAAAGTAGCAGAGGAGAGAAGAATGGGTTCGTTTTGATTATTATTGGAAGAAGAAGAAGAAGGACGCTGAAAAAGCCAACGACGAACACCGTCGACGAGATTCCCACCACCACCCATCAACCAAACCACTACTCAATTTAGAAAAAGGAAAGATAAAAAAAAAAAGATTGGTAAATTTACGATATTGGGTTTTCCAAATTTCAGCTCAGCCAAACAATTAATCGTCGTTATCACAGCATCTTTCTCGCCGCGTCCTGAGGAGAGTTGGAGACCATGTTCTTCTTCTCTCTTTTGTCTTTCCTTTTTTTCTTTCAATTATTATTATTTCTTTTTACCCTAATCGAATGATTAGAGAGAGAGTGAGAGAGGGAAGAAGGTGTGTATATTTAAAACGTCCGAATTATTCAACGACCCAGTTTGAAATTACCGGTTTTATACTAACCGGCTTCTGGTTAACGTAGTGAACTTTGTGATTCGGCCGTGTGGGCATGCATTTTTCGTAAATGGGCTTTTGTATTTGTGGGGTGCATACAAGAAGTGTGTTACAGATCACGAAATCAAGAAGAAAAAATACTTCTCATTTAATAGAGGGGAAAAAAATACTTTATGTATTTAATCCAGAGTTCTTTTTAACAAAATAAGAAATTATTTCTTATCAAACACAAATTTTAAATGTGTGTAAGTTATTAAACTTGTAATTAAATTTTTTCTTGTTGTTAGAAATATTCTAATTAATAGATTTTGGGAAAATTGTGATGATTTTAAGGTGTTTTGCCATGAAATTTTAACTAAAAAAATAAAAATTCAAATCATATGACTATAAATGAATTCAAATTTTTTTTTAAATAAAATCATAATTTTTCTAATTCATCTTAAAAACATCTAAATAATTCACTCTAAATCAGATCCAGGGATGATAAATACATTATTGATTACAAAACTCTTAGGTCAAAGGTAAATAAATCAGCTTTGTTTGCCCATCCAAACTAGTTAATCTCTTTTTTTAAAAAGGAAAATAGTTAATCTTACGGATTAAATTCACTTGACAAGGTTCAAACTACTAAATGCAACAACATAACAAACTGAACTAGCAACAAATTAAAATACTCTTAGATAAAGCGACTAAACCACCCTTTTCTTTGTTCAGAGGAGATCAAGCGGCATCGTTAGAACCGGCACTGCTTGCTTGTTCCAAAGACGTGACGATGGTATCTTCATTTTCCATCAGGAGCTGAGCAGGAGTCTGGCTTGGCCTAAGGATGCTACCGTTAAAGATGAACCTAATAGCCCTGTAGTGTAAGTTTCTCCTTTCGCAGTAAGCAAGCATTAGTTTCTTCAGATGCACATGAGTACCCATTCTGTAGATATCCATCCCTCCATCCTCTAGGTTTGTGACCCGGAGAATGACCTTCTCTTGTGGAGCTCGACACCTCTTTGATGCAAAAGAAGTCGATGAGGACCTCATCATTGAATGTTTTAGAAGAAAAGCTTTCAGAAAGTTTTTTTTTTATGTTGAGTCTTGCAATGTAAATAATTAGAAACAGAAGGTGAGAAACTGTTGAATGTTAAGAACTGTTGAGCTTAAAAGGACAATCCTCGCCTACTAAAGACTACATAGTATTGGTCCATCCATCTCTTTCTTTTGTACTAGTGTCCTTTTTCACCCTTGGTCTTGGGCTTTGACTGAAAAGTGTGCTTTTAGTCGTCCTCACTTTTGAATCTTGTACGGACTCACAAGAGACACGCAACACTGCAACCGCTTACAAACAGAACATGTGTTTCATTTTCTGTATTGGGTTTGATTATTTATACTTAAGCATATTGACTAGGCTCCCTCATTAGTGTTCCCAAACCAAAACCAACAACATATTCCCTTAAGATGTAAGGTGCATGTAGATACACAGTATAGTCTCGAATATATTACGTACATATCAATGAAACTTGTTTTTGTCATGTCTCTGCTCAGCTTATATATTAATTTCCTTATAAATTTTAGATTTGACCATTAGTCATTGTTCTTGGGTATTTAGTTTGACTCATGGTGTCATGCAATCCGTTTTTAGCACCCAGTAAAGATCTTAGTTCTCTACTCAGACTGTTCAAATTATTTCTACTACCATATTCTCACTAACTTTGCAAGCTATTTGCATAACTTCCATTTTCAAATGAAGGCATGGGAAAGCAAGAAACGAGAAAGACACTAGTATATGAGAGCTATACGAAATATATAGAACGAGACTACAAAGAATGAAGAAGGTTCAATCTTCCTTCTATATTGTTATGAAAGACACTAGTATGTGTTTTTTTTTTTTTTTTTTAAAAAGACACTAGTATATATGAAGAAGACAAATATGAACAAGGTTTTTTTTTGTACATATAATGGAAGTTAATTATTTTTAATTGTCAACGGTTTTAGAAAGCATTATTTTTCTGGAGAGGAAGAAAACTGTTTGGTGGGATAGGTGGTCCCTGGCGGCAATGACGCCTAATTTGCCAATTGGAAGGCCAGAGACTTTCTCATTTATTTTCTCTTTGGATAACAATGACGTGGCAGTAATTTGACATAATCCAGCTGGTCTATTTCAAAACTATATATATATGGCATTAATTTGGAAGATTCATTTTATTGGTGAAGAAAACCTATTGATTTAAAAAAAAAAAAAATCTCGTTTTTTTTTCAATTTTTAGTTGTCATGAGAGTATTTTAAGGCATCAATCAAAGTGGCGATCCAAGAATTGTTATAGCTTAATGACAATTTTTATTTAAATGAACTATTTTCATAAATCAAGATACGCAAAAAAGGAATTATGAATATGGAAAGCACGATCTAAAATAATTTTGCTATTTATTCTTCTAATTAAACAGATTGCATAATCACTAGTATTTCATTAAAAAAAATGAATAGATAAGTTTTTAAATGGGAAATTGCTGTTGCTCAAAAAAAAAATTACTCAATTAGCTTTGACTGGTTGTACAAAATAGAATACTAGTATTTATAGGAATTGATTCTTCCTTAGAAAACTTTGATTTATTTCTGTTTTACACCAAGAAAGAGAAATGTAAACTTTTTTGTTAGTTTTGTTTTGGCTTTCCCTAAAAGTAAAACAAAATAGTTTTATCATGCCTGTAGTAAAAATAAAATAATTTTCTTTTTACAAAACTCAGGAAAAAGAGAAGTTACTCATAATTAATTCCAGTTCTACTTGTTATTCTAATAAATAACGTATTTTTTTTGTTATAAAATCTTTTAAAAAATTCGTTTTTTTTTGTCAAAACCAATCAAAATGAGAAAAAATGTGGAATGCTTTAACATTTTTGTTTGCATGTCAAAATAGTTGCAAAAACAAAACAAAACAAAACAAAACAAAACAAAAAAGAAATGAAAAGTCTCCAGCTCAAGATCCACTTCTCTAGTAATCTATCTATCCATCTACTCCTCGTCAGTTTTTAGTTGATTTTTGTCGGACTTTAAGAGAAAGAGAAAGAGAAAGTGGCCTATCGTGGACTTTCTCTCCAATCTCAACAGAGAGAGAGAAGCAAGAGAGGATTCGTTTACTTGCTCAAAGCTCGAAACTTTCTTCTCCCTTCCTCATATTTGGCTTTGATCAGCTTTTTCAAATCCGAACAAAAAAAGGAACTACCTTTGCTCTCTCCTCTCGATTTAAAAATCTGATCTTTCTTGAGGCGTCTTGCTCGATTTGGATCCCCGATTAGGATCCGACGGAGCTCCGGATCTCCGGGTCGTGTTAGCAAGGAAATTAGGGTTTTTTAAAGTTTCTTCTTCTCCTTCTTCTCAATGGAGAAGCTTAAAGGCCGATGCTTGCTTCCCTAGCATTCTCCCGAGTATGAAGATGAACATGAAGAAGTTTCTAAAAAAGCTCCGTATCACTCCGAATCAACGCGAAGACGGAGAAGGCGGCTCAGTCTCTAACCGGAGCAACAAGTCTAGTGATGCAGAGCCGTCTCCTTCATATAGCCATGAGTTCAAACCCTTTGCTGGCTTTTCTAATTGGTTAAGCTCTGTTGCTCAGAAGAGAAGCGCAACAGCTTCTTCCAATGCTAATAATAATGGGGATGAGACGAGATTGGAACATGGTGGTGGTGGTGGTGGTGGGGCTCCTGTTGTGTCGGAGTCTGTGATGAAGGATTTGAGTTCTGGTAATTCTAAGGATCCTGAGGTTGAGGAAGAGTATCAGATACAGTTGGCTTTAGAGCTGAGTGCTAAGGAGGATCCTGAAGCTGCTCAGATTGAGGCTATTAAGCAGTTTAGCTTAGGTTCTTGTCCTCCTGCTCCTGAGAATTCTCCAGCTGAACTCATGGCGTTTAGATACTGGGTAAGGCTTTTGGCTCATTGCCAGTAATAGAAATGTTTCGAAGTTGTCATTTTTTTACTGTTAGATACAAGAAAAGCTAAGTTGATTATGCACTATAGAATACCAGTAATGTGTGTGTTATGATACAAGAATCCACCTCAAGAGACATTATATATGATTTGGAATTTCGATGCTTTTTTTTTTGGCAGCATTATAACTGTCTAGGCTATGATGACAAGATCGTGGACGGTTTCTATGACCTGCGTGGAGTGATAAATGAGTCTTCCTTAGAAAAGTTACCTCCCTTAGTTGATCTTCAGGGGACACTTGTGTCAGATGGTGTTACTTGGGAAGCTGTTCTAGTGGACAGAAGCAAAGATTCTAATCTGTTAAGACTTGAACAGATGGCTCTTGATATTGCAACGAAGTCAAAGTCAGTGTCTTCTTCAGGGTTTATGAACAGTGAATTGGTAAGGAAGCTGGCGGTTTTAGTTGGAGATTATATGGGTGGACCAGTTGTAGACCCAGATAGCACATTAAGAGCTTGGTGGAGTCTGAGCTACAGTTTGAAAGCAACCCTCTCTAGCATGGTTTTGCCTTTGGGTTCTTTAACAATTGGATTGGCTCGTCATCGCGCCTTGTTGTTCAAAGTATGTACCTTGCTCTCTCTTACTTGTGCTCTTTGTGAAAATTAGCATAAGAAGAGAATTCGTGTTTAATCTTGTGACCGTTGAAGCTTCTTACTAGTTTGGTGCATGTTCAGTTGAAATTTTGTGCCAAAGTCCATAGTTTGTATGACTTCATAAGAAGAGAATTCGTGTTTAATCTTGTGACCGTTGAAGCTTCTTACTAGTTTGGTGCATATTCAGTTGAAATTTGATGCCAAAGTCCATAGTTTGTATGACTTCATGCATATTAAAGCTTATTGCACCTCTAAAACGCAGTGTGGTGTTTTGTTTCTTCTTTCTTATGAGACTTTGTAGGTTTTGTGTGATAGTGTTGGTGTTCCTTGTCGAATAGTCAAAGGACAGCAATATACCGGTTCAGATGATGTGGCAATGAACTCCATTAAGACTGATGATGGCAGGTGACGTTCATATTAAAATACGATTCGTTATTCTATATTTAACAATTTCTCTAACGTATATGGATTTGGGTGTGTGTTATATAACTAACTCGTATCTCTCAAAGTTCAAAACTAATACAGAGGCTAGATAGAATTTTCTTGGTTTATGAAATGAAAGCATGATTAAGTGTGTTTCGTGCTTGTATTGTGGTTATTTCTGCTGCAATTGCAATATACAGTTGCAATGTATTTCCCCTAACGAATGGAATTGTTAATTTCAGGGAGTACATTGTTGATCTCATGGGAGATCCAGGCACCCTCATCCCTGCTGATGCAGCTGGACTACAAATGGACTATGACGATTCTGTCTACTCTGCTAGTCCCAGGGACGTTGATTCATCTCATGTAGCTTCTTCCAGCAGTTGGGTTGAGACCTCATTTGAAGAGCCCGCGGAATCTTGGTCAGCAGAACATCCCTCTAGGACCAAGGGTTCCTGGGAGGAAAAGCAATCTGAAGGTGTAGGGGATCTCATGATCCGTCCAAATACTTTTAAAGAAGTTGTGGGAAGCCAAAAGGCTCCACTTCAACATCTTTCCAGCAAACCTACTCATTCTTTCACTCATGCCAGATCGCCTTCTTGGACTGAAGGTGTTAGCGCTCCAGCTGGACGCAGGATGAAAGTAAAAGATGTTTCGCAATATATGATCGACGCTGCCAAAGAGAATCCACAACTAGCTCAGAAGCTTCATGATGTGTTACTTGAAAGTGGAGTTGTTGCTCCTCGAAATTTATTTTCCGAAGTTTATTCAGAATCAACGGACGCAACAGTTGAAATCAAATTTGTGTCTGAATCCAACGATGAGAAAGGAAAAGATGTTGGAACAGTTCAACAAGGAAGAATCCATAGCAATCTTGGTCCTGTGAGGTTTTTGCCTCCGCTCCCAAGACCTCAATCTAAAGCAAATACTCATGACCAACATGAAGTTTCAGGACCTGGTCTTGGTAATTTGTCTGATTCTTCACATTCTGAAACATCTACCGACTATTCCAGAAATGTTCCTGTTGCCGTAGCTGCAGCTGCTGTTGTTGCATCTTCCATGGTCGTTGCTGCCGCCAAGTCAGCAAACTCGGATTCCTCCACCTTAGAACTTTCTGTTGCAGCTGCTGCTGCAGTTGTGGCGACAGCTGCAGCAGTGGGCAGGCAGCTTGAAATAGATTCACAAAGCAATGAGGATGGTGGTTCTGGTGGGCTGTATGGGCCAAGTTCAGGAGGAGAAAGAATATCCGACAGATCAACTGGCAATGAAAGTTCAAAATCTGATGCTGCCATTGATGATGTGGCTGAATGCGAGATTTTGTGGGAGGAAATTACTGTGGCTGAGCGTATTGGACTGGGTACTGACTTATGACTATATGTATTACTGTAACTAGTTCTACCACAAATAAGAATTTTAGATTTATCTTCCTTTATGCAGGATCATACGGAGAAGTGTATAGGGGAGATTGGCATGGAACTGTGAGTAGCTCTTAATTGTCTCTGACAGCCATAGAGAAGTTGTAGTTTTTATTAATATTTCAATAACGATAAAACTCTTGATTTGGTAGGCAGTGGCCGTCAAGAAGTTCATTGACCAAGATATTACCGGAGAGGCACTGGAGGAGTTCAGAAGTGAGGTACAAGGCTTTTTCTTCTCTGGAACTTCATATGCCCTTTCAAGTTTCAAAGCTTTAACGCTAAGTGACAGATCTTGTAACATTTCATCTGAATTTAATGCAAGATCCGGATGATGAGAAGGCTCAGACACCCTAACATTGTTCTCTTCATGGGTGCTGTGACCCGTCCACCAAACCTCTCAATTGTTACAGAATTTCTTCCTAGGTATTGTCATGATCCTTTCATAATTCAATTGTTTTCATGTTATGTGATTGTCATATCTTTAATGGTAACTGTCCCTCTCCCATCCATTAATGGGCAGAGCTCAGATTCTTTTCTGTGTGTACTTTACTTGGATATTTACTTTACAGTTTTTTCACAAATTTGAAGAAAAAATTGCTTGTGCAGAGGTAGCTTGTATAGGTTAATCCACAGGCCTAATAACCAATTAGATGAGCGAAAGCGTCTGAGGATGGCTCTTGACGCTGTATTATTACTCATTTCACTTCCACTCCTTTTACCTCTAATGTCTATTTGTATCTTCTTGATTGTTTCTTACAAGAAACTTCCAACCTATGCAGGCTCGTGGAATGAATTATTTACACAGCTGTAATCCAGTGATTGTCCATCGTGATCTTAAATCTCCAAACCTTCTAGTTGACAAAAACTGGGTTGTCAAGGTCAGTGATCCTTCCTCTTCCAATTTCTTTTTCTTTCTGACCAGTATCAGTTATCATATATCTGTAGTGGCTTGCATATTTCTCAGGTGTGCGATTTTGGATTGTCTAGAATGAAACTAAGCACATACCTCTCTTCAAAGTCAACAGCAGGCACGGTAAGCTGCTTGAAGAAATTCACTAGAAACAACACGATCTCTTACTTGCCAGTACATTGATTCTTAGCTCGGTTTAATAAAGTGTTTGCTCATTTCAGGCTGAATGGATGGCTCCAGAAGTACTTAGAAACGAACCTGCGGATGAAAAGTACGGTTTTTTTAAAAGCACTTTAACCAAAGGAACATGCTTCTAGCTTTATCTTTATATCCATGATGTTCCCTTTAAAGAACCAGATCCGTCATGTGAAAAAACAGGTGTGATGTGTACAGCTATGGAGTAATTCTCTGGGAACTCTTTACGTTACAGCAACCATGGGGGAAGATGAACCCAATGCAAGTTGTTGGTGCGGTTGGGTTTCAACATCGAAGACTAGAAATCCCTGAATCTGTGGATCCTAGGATTGCAGATATCATCAGTAAATGTTGGCAGACGTAAGTGTTAATGTCACACTTTTGTTGTGGAATGGTTTATCATTTTGTGTTCTTAATGAAATTAGCTCTGGTCTGTAATGGTTATTGTCTTTTTTTTTTTTGGTTAGGGATCCAAGGTTAAGACCAAGTTTTGCAGAGATTATGACCTCTCTAAAGCAGCTACAGAAACCTATAGTGAGTCCAAACATTCAAAGAGCAACTCCCAGTTCTTCTTCAATGATCACTGAGCAGGAACAATAATAGAGTTGAAGAAGATGACTAAAGTGATCATTCCGTGCATGTTTGGTTGTGGTGTGCTGGTTTATGTGTACACACTTTCCCAATGTTTTTTTGCGTATCAAACTGTAAAAAGGAAGAAGGCAAAAAAGGAAAAAAAGAAAAGAAAAGAAAAAATTGTTTTGGTAGTGGTGAAACATTGAGAACTGAACTTGAAAGCATGTCTCTCATGTACAGAATTCAAAAGAATTCATCATTTACATTGTTGGGAACAAAAGACTCGTTTACTTACAATAGTACTTAACTGTTGTTACAATGATAAGACCTTTAAAGTGTTGGTAGAGACATTTGGAGACAAAAAAGACAAGAAAGAAACCATTGGCACTTGTGGTGGGTTCATAACACCATATAGCAAAGGATTATGACCTGATACCACTGGGAGTATATATAGATGAGATTGAAAGAGTCTCATTGCTCCTGGTTAAGTTTGTCTTGTTGAATTCTTCAGTCCGTTGTGTGTGAGAGATTATGGAGTGAATAGTATTGTAATTTACAAACTTTTTCTGTATTATTTCAAGGTATTAAATTTATACTAGAATTAATCTAAACACATAACCTAAAATGTCGAAATTCACACAGCATTATTTTACATCGATGTTATAAACAAATATCAAAAAATAAAAAGTCTGTTGATTAAATAGACATATGAATATGAATTTCAGAAGATGGACTGAGTCGTTAACAATAAATAGAAAAATAATGGAATAAGTATTCCTTGGTGATTCAGCAAACATGAGACGCGTTTCTAGAACATGGTCGTGTGTA
The DNA here is from genome assembly GCA_932364175.1 of Eruca vesicaria subsp. sativa. Taxonomy (NCBI): domain Eukaryota; kingdom Viridiplantae; phylum Streptophyta; class Magnoliopsida; order Brassicales; family Brassicaceae; genus Eruca; species Eruca vesicaria. The sequence continues at coordinate 746,742 of CAKOAT010508487.1, forward strand.
TAATATAATGTATGGTTTGCAACCACATGAAATTCACCACCACTCACATTTCTAACAGACGGCTAATTTTTTGTGATTATCTTCTTAACTGCGAGACTTCGAATTACGCTTTTTTCATTTCAGAGGAAAGGAACAGAGACTCTTTCTCCGTCGGATAGGAAAAATAAAATAAATAAAAAAGGAATTGGTTTGGTCAGAGGGGAGAAGAATAGAATGGTAAAGGTAATCGATTCACATTACCTGACCATCACCGCCATTGTCACCGTAAGTCTTGTGCTCCTTTCTTCCCGTCAATTACGAGTTATATGTAGAGTCTGTACTCTCCTAATTTGGTTACGTGTTTTCTTATTGTCTGGTGGGGAGGCAGGTGGTGTATCAGTTCATATTCTTTGTAATCACAGCTCTTCTCAAATTCGATCAAGTTACCGACTTTGCCGGTATGTTTAATCATCATCATTTTTTTTGTTACTCACTTCTTCCGATTGTGTAAAGTTTTTTCTTTTTTTGTTTCGTTGACTTTTGCTAACACATGATTTGACTTTAAAAAAAATGGGTTGGTCAGGAAGTAGTAATTTCGTGATACTTGCTGTCTTGACTCTTGTTCTCAAAGGCACTTGGCATTTTCGTCAGGTTCGTTAGGACATCTCTGAGCTACTCTTATCTTCTAAACTGTCGCTGAAGCATTTAGTTCTTGTTCTTGATTATGTATCATTTGACTCCATTTTTTTTTTTTTATCTCTCAGGTAGTTTTGACTTCGCTAGTAATCGTATGGGGACTTCGTCTTGGAATGTTCCTCCTTATGCGGTTTGTAGTTGTACCCTTACTTGATTATATAACCACTCATGTGTTCACCATCTATGCTCTGCACCACGATTCATTAGCAAGTTCGCTTTCTTTTACCAAATTTTTAACTGTGAATAGGATCCTGAAGTGGGGTGAAGACCGACGCTTTGATGAAATGCGTGAAAATATGGGGAAACTAGTTGTCTTTTGGACTCTTCAGGTTAGCTGCCTACAACCTTCGCTTTCTCTTTATCTTTATAATATAAGAGAAGGAACTAGTTCAGCTAAGTTGGATGCTTGTGATCTTATGTCATTTGTTTTCTTTTTAATTTTGTCAGGCCGTGTGGGTTTGGACAGTTAGTTTACCTGTTACTCTTGTTAATGCAAGCAACGGTGGAAGATTGTTTCAGCCCGCAGATGTTATTGGTTGGACTATGTTTGTTGCAGGTTTCTTGGTTGAAGCTATAGCTGATCAACAAAAGCTTTTGTTTAAGAACCGTCAAGAAAATAAAGGAAAATGGTGCGATGTTGGACTGTGGAAGTATTCACGCCACCCAAACTACTTTGGAGAGGTTAGTATTGCTGATACAAGACTTTGATCATAATTCACTTATCAGTTAAACACTGATGGAGTGTGATGATTATGGATGTCAGATGTTACTGTGGTGGGGCATATATGTAGCGTCGTTGCCTGTTCTTAAAGGTGCAGAGTACCTTGTCATAGTTGGTCCAATCTTTCTCACTTTGCTGCTTTTCTTTGTTAGCGGCATACCATTACTCGAGGTTCTCTCTCTATGTCCTCTCTTTTTATACTTTATTGACACTTTTAAAATTACACAGCAGTGAAGTCAACATTTTGTTCTGTATGAAATGCAGGCATCAGCGGACACAAAGTACGGTAACTTAGGAGCTTATAGACACTATAAGAAGACAACCAGGTACTATACAAGCTCTTTTAACACCGTTAATGGCCCTTGAATGTGTAGTATGAGACTTAAGAGTGAAGTGTTTCCTCTTTCAATTTGAATCTTTGGATATTGTTTTGTTTTACAGTCCACTGATTCTGTTACCGCGAGAAGTGTACGGGTACTTACCAAAGTGGTGTAAAACAGTCTTTCTCTTTGAGTTTCCATTGTACAGCAAGAATCTCCCTCAAGAAACTACAGTCTGGTGAGTCTCCTGAATCTATTTTGTTTGTGTCTGCATTTCTTTGTAACCCTACAAGTTTTGTCTTTTGAACTAATGAGCTTTTTCTTATGCGCAAGTAATAGAGGAAAAACTCAAAAAAGAAGCATTGACTGAGGGAGATGAAGAGATAATTACACTCTATGGCCACATGTCTCATGATTAAACTCTCTTTTTGTATAGATTCTCATTGTCTTCAAATATTTGTGAAACGTGATTGATACATTGACTGAGAATACAATTAAGATTCAAGTCCAGCTTCAAAAAATGTTGGAAGCAGGAACATTACAAATAGTAATTTCTTTGATCGTTTCTAACGAAAAAACTAATGAAGGGAACTATTATTGAAATTCTCTAAGGAAATCACTGCACCTGATCTGAGTTCACTTGAGGAAGGATCACTGGAATGAGAGAGTAAGATGTATAGTACCCAGAGATGTAGGCAAACCAGATACACCAAAGCCCAGATTTTTGCAGTGGGGTTTCTACGCAAGAAGACAGTTCCAGAGACGAATATAGCGTTTAGTTGCATCACTAACCATCCCAAATGTTTCTTGCCTGACCTGATTTTGTCTTGGAAGGCTGGTTTAAACTTTGATCCTGAGAGTTGCCATTCTCCTGCTTCAAGATCTTGGGACGAGGCTTCGGCTGCAGACATACCTTTGTTTTCTTCTATAAGCCTTGATACAGCCTAGCAAAGAATCGAAATTGGGTTATGTGTGAAGAACATATCTTTTCTTTTTGGGAGCAGATTGGTGTGAGGGATTCATCAATGTTACCTCGATTCTAAACGATATAGTTGCTTTCTCCGAGGAAAGTGCTTCGACCTGGTAAATTTAGCAAGAGAGTTGGAAGTTTTTAGATTAATTTTGTCTGAGTTCTCTTTACTTACAGAGATCATATACCTGGGATTGTTTTTGAATAAGATGGTCAGTTAGCTGGTCAAGTCTTCGTTTCAGTTCAATTTCTACTTCTGTTGGTTCTTCGAGTTCTTTCCTCATCGTACTGATGTCTGCTTCCAGTTTACTTGCCTGGAGTTATAACAAGGAATCAATGTCAAAAAGGAAAGAACAGTGAGAGGTGTGCATGTAATGAAATCCTCAAGAAGAAACAGCCCAAAAGCTCTATCATATAAGTCCCAACCTTTAATAGAAAATTATACAGCTGCATATACCATATGAAACCTGAATGACAAGTCAATTAGGCAACTGTGGCTAGCTAACCTTATCTTGTAACCACCCGATTTTATCAGTCAGCAAAGAAATCTCTGCTTCAAGCATCTGGTGTTCGAATATGTCTCCTCTAGAAGCATCTAACTACATATACGCAACCATGAATTTCAGATCAATTAGAGTATTAGACAAAGAATTTCATGCCGGATTCGAAAAAAAGAGAGAAGACTTAAGGCACCTTACCTTGTTTACGAGATTTCCACTTCCTCGGATACTAGACGTTTTTCGCTTCAATCCTACATGATAAACACATCTTAAGAATAAAAAAAAACACTATAATGGATGAGTGAAAACCCCCAAATGACAATTGGAAGTAAACCAGTGGGTCATTTGGAGTGGAAGAAGCTTTCTATAAGAGCGAAGGCTTTCATACACTAAGTAAATACATAATAAAAGAAGAAAACTATACCTTCAAGAGCAGATTCTTTAAGCTCAACTTGTTCTCGGAGTGTTGCTACCTGATCTATCTGGACAAATCAGAAAAAGAAAGAGATTAGTAAGCAAATGCATATATAGAACACAGAGCTAAAACTGTGATGCAAGCTTCTTTACATCAGTTGATCTACATCTGCAAGTAACAACAACAATCATGAACCGTTTTCTAGATATACCTGAGCTTCAAGCTTCTTTTGTCCAGCCGCAAGCGATCTTGTAAGTTCAGCATTTGCCGCCTAAACATTCCATTTTTAATGTTATCATCTTCTTGCTCCACATATAAGGTAACAACACTAAAATCAATTTGAACAGTCGGGAAATAAATTACACATTCTGTAATACCTCTAATCCGGCCAAGCGTGAAAAAACTTCCATTCTAGTGTTGTTATGCTTCTGTTTTTCAATGTCGGCAGCTTCCAGTGTTTCCATCATGTTTGTTTGCAACTCCGCAGCCTAACAAAATAAGATAAAAAATCAGCATATATAGTTCACCTAGCCCGAGTACTGCAAATATCAACTAGTGTTCTACAGCATACCTCTTGTGCCTGTTGTTTAGCTCGCTCCTCAACTATTTTCTCTAAACTCTGTTTTTCGCCCTCAAGTCTTGCCACCATATTCTCTCGCTCTTTGATGACCGCTACAGCTTTTGCTGCAACTTTTTCAGCGAAAATTTTCTCTCTTCTTCTCCTCCGCTCCTCCCTCTGACGCTCCCTCTCAGAGTCAGTGCTTGAATCAGACTCATAATCTGATTCAGATTCATCACTTGACAAGGAAGAATCCTTCCTCTTTAAACCATCAGAAACATTTCTCCGCAAAACTTCTCCCCTCGCCTGCTTTCCCCACGCACCACTTCTTATGGCCCCACGACCATCAGTTTTTCCTACATGTGATAACGTCTCCCTAGTTAACGTCTCATTACTCGATCTTTTGGAGTCATCCAGGGAAGGTAGCTTAGTATTAACATCCTTCTCACTCTCTTTATGAGAAACATTCTTATTTTCCACGTCAGCATCAGAAGGGCTAGACATTTCCTTGTCTCTTGGTTCCTTACTCGGCTCTTTCTGTGACTTCCCACTAGAATCAACCACATTACCACTACTCTTCTCACTCCTCTTAGCATCAGACACCAAAGGACTTTTCCCTCCATTCCCTTGCCTTTTTCCATCCTTCTTCACTCCCCGAATTGCACGGGGAGTCCGAGGCTTAGAAATGCTGCTCCCCTGACTCGGAGGAGCGCTCAGAAGCTCTGTCCAATCAGCATCAGAGAGTGTAGGTTTCTCTTGTGTCAAACCTTGTGTCGGTGAACTCGTTGTCCTCTCTCGTGATTGATCTGGTTTGCGTAGGTTTTTACTGCTACTACTACTTAAGTAGCTAGGCTTCTGCTCTAATGAGTTTCTCTGAGAAGAACCACCACCAGAGTCACTACCATCATATGTTTTCTTCCTCAACTGATCTTTCAAAGAAACTGGACTTGAAGATTTAGAAGATGTCTCAAACACCTCTTCAGGGGTTTCAGACTTCTCATCTTTTCGAAGAGACTCTGCTGCCTGCTGATCAATCTGCGAAAAAAAAAAAAACAAAATTTTACACAATCTCTAATTATAGTACATTCCTAACCACTATACATCAATTAACATCCATGACTTAAGATAGAAACTGATAAGGCGATAAACAAGTGAATTCATAAACTTTTTGAGCTATACATTTCAATTGATTTTAAGATTAGTGTAAGCTTGGATCACTTCCATTTGAGATGAAGATCTTTAACCAACGAACCAATAAACCGTTCAAAACATGGAGATCCGAGATTTAATTAGAACCTAACGTCTTCCGAATCGGATGATTCAATCGAAATGTTTATTCCGTTAACTATATACATACACAATCGTACCTGTTGAAGAATGGTTTCGGCGGCTTTGAGCTTCGACGAGATCCAATTCGCCATTTTTCCTTTTAAAACAATAGATTTTTAAAGAGCAAATGTTTATAGTCACCCAAAGTGATGATCCTGAGTTAGTCCCATCCCATCAGAGATGAAGAAGAAGAGTTGTGTAATTAATTAGCAAACCCAGAAAGAAACTTCACACCAAACAAACCGAATCCGGTTATCTTTTCCGGTTCATGATTAATTTTATCCATGTTCTTTGATATTTTGACATTTGACCAAACTCACACACCGTTAGGTTTGAACAGTTTTCTCAGAAAAAAAAAAAAAATTCAACAAAGAGAGTTACTTGGGCCTGAAAGGCTTTTATAAGAGGCCGTAATATTCACGAACTAGTTCAATTTCTTTTTTGCCATGCTATTTATTATTCCTTACTCGAAGGAGAGGAGGAGTATTGGAATAGAATTCCACCTCTCTTTATAGGATTCCTTCCTTTTATAGCCTCCATCCTTTTTCTCTGGTGCCAATTGGATTCTCTTTCTTGAGTTGCTTATCACGCTTGATTAACAAAAAGATCACGCGTAGAATTTAATTCTATACAATTATACTTCCACAACTTTGTACAAATATCCATACAAAATGTCCTCTAATAGGAAAATGAAACGCAAAATAACATATACTACAGTAGTAGTATTTGGGAAACGAATATGAATGTCCGCGTCGACTGAGTCAATTTAATTCCAGCATTCATTTCAATGTTAGCAACCGATATATTATTTAATTCATTGAAACTAGAACTTCAGTTTTTTAACCATTTAACAAATCTTCGAGTGGAGAAAACAAATGTAAATACGACACATAAACCTAAATTCAAATTTCAAAATGATACTAGTATCTTAATGTTATGAACTTATGAATCAGTTTATATTTATCCATTAAAATTTTGTACTAGGACAGTTATCTTTTCCAAGACGTAGGAAATCTGATTCAGCTTCTAAGCTAAACTAAATTTCGTTCAAAATTATAGCAGTCAAGAATGTAGATGATAAAGAAATTAGAAAAGCAAAAATTTGTTAAACGAAAGCAACCATATTATCTTAATCCATATAACAGATCGGTAGAAACAGAGATGGATCAACGTTAGACTTTTTTTATCACATTTTTTTTTCGAAAAAAGCACCTAAAAAAACATAGCAGTAGTAATTATTCCCAGTTTTAGAGAGAGGATAACAAATCTAGAAAAAACCCTAGGCCGAACCACCGTTAGCCTTAGCGAGTGAGGATGACGTCATCATCTTCTGAAACTCCTCGAAATTGACATTCCCATCGCCGTCAGCGTCCACAGGCCCGATCATCTTACCGCAGTCCTCCACGGAGCACGACATCCCCAAACGGTTAAGCACCTGGTGAAGCTCCGCGGCGGAGATGAGCCCGTTCTTGTCCTGATCGTACAGATCGAAGGCGTCGCGGATCTCGGAGGCGCTCGAGGAGGAGCGGCAGAGAGCGGAGAACTCGTCGACGTTGATGAAGCCGTCGCGATCGGTGTCGACCTCTTCAAGGACGCGGTTGAGCTCCGTCTCCGTGTAGGAAGTCCCCATGGCCTTGAAGACGCCTCCGAGCTCGGTCACCGAGATCTTGCCGTCGCCGTTGGAGTCGAACTGGTCGAAGACCTTCTTGAGTTCATCTGGATTCGCCATGTCCACCGGTGGTGGTGACGTGGATTTGGCGGTTACGGGGTTAGCGCTTGCCATGTTTGTTGTTAAAGTTAAAGAGAGAGGTTTTTTGGTGAAATTTTGTTGGAGGCTTGTGGGATGTATGCAGGACACTGAGTTTGACCCTTTTATAGACTTTTTTTTTCTTCTTCTGTTAGATACCTTTCTTCTCTATCCACTAGCTACGTATTTTGGTCGCCATCGGTTATACACTTTGAATCGAATCTTTTGTACGTATTTAATTAAATTTCCTTTCTTTGTATAACAACATTAGTATTAGATTTCGTTATTTCTGGATTAGTCACACTTAAGAGTTAAATTCTATGTTATTAAAACCTTTAAAGCATAATTAATCTGATATTCTTAATGCGAGATTTTTAGCAGAAGTTAATAAAATGTTTTTTTAATTTTTAACTAAAATGTTAAGAATCGGTTCTTAAATAAATATTATAAAAACTGATTTTAAGTTTTTTTAGTAAAAAGTTATGAAACCATTTTTTAGTTTACGCTAAAAATTAAATTGTGAATTAATTATCGTCTTATTTGAATTGTGAAATGACTAATTGAGTGAATAATTTTCACTGTATTTTATTAGTCGGAAGATCAAAAGCGTGTAGCACAATTACAGAGTTTTTTATTTGGACGGATACGTACCCACGCCACGCCTATAGGTACTATTCTACGTACAATAATATCCAGCGCGTATTTTTTATATATATTTGGTGAAACTTTCCACGTGTTACAACGCTTAAACAACACGCGACCATCACGTGCCATCATGGGATTTTCATTTTCTTTAGGCAAATGGATTATCCTCCCCAAGCCCAAAATACAAAACCCCAGCAATTAAGTTTGTATACTATTCTTAAGCAGCCAATAATATCTCTCTAATTCATTAGCTGATTCAATCTTTAGAAGACGACTTTCTTAACAATACTATTACAGTAGTAGTCAATACGTTTGTTTCACCTTTTCTTTGGTCAGAAAACCTTTGTTCTTTTCGTAAATGCCGCATTAAAAATTTGTTTGTTTCGTAAATGCTGCATTAAAAAGAGAATTTCGAGGAAGGGTTTGTTGATATGATTCAAAAGATGCTTAACGCGAGTCGTGACAGGGAAGTATGTCTCAATCCAACGCGGTTAACGCGTCAGTTTCACACGCTCCTTTACGCGGCATTATAACACATGTGGGGTCATTCTCCTTTTTTTTTACTATTAAGAGTTCTGTTAATTACAGCTTCATCCAAAACTTTACTGTATTTCAATATTCAACCCTCTGCAGATATCATTTTCCTTGTCATAATCAAACCAGACGATTAGATTTCTATTTCAGTCTTGTTATTGGTAATGACTGGTTGCTTTATGTCGTCACCAAAAATGTGAGAAAGATACACATAAGTATGGTTGGAGTGAGCATTATCGAGTCCAGTAGTGTCATTTAGTATGAGCTAACATATGTATGTATATATTGGCTATAAGATCAAAAAAGAAAAAGAAAATCAAATGATGGCCCTTTCTGTTTTTGTTCATGCCCATTAACAAAATGATTGGTTCATAAACAGTCAAAACTACTAAACCGGCTAATCTACTAATAATAGCAATCCCAATTAATGTGAAGAGTTGTGATTTTCTTACTAATAACAGCAATCCCAATTAATGTGAAGAGTTGTGATTTTCTTCTAAAAAATTATGAAAAAATATCACAAAAAGTTGCATCCCTCTATTTGTAACTCCCTGCTTAATTTTTAGAAAGTTGCATACCTTATTATTCATACATGTTCACTATAATCTTACTTATGACTGTATGTTATATATTTTGTTCATAACCGTTCATGGCACATTTTTATTCATAACTACTTTCATTTTTTCAATCTCAATTAATTCCTATTGATATGTTTTTTCATTATACAATTTATATACATCTTTGTTCATAAAAGTTTATGGTACTTTTTCGTTTATAATCGTTTAATCATTTTTTTACTCATGACTGTTTATTATATAGTTTTGTCCATGACCATTTATGGCATCTTTTTGTTTATAAATACTTTATTTTTTAATCTCAATTAAATCATAACGATATATGATACCTTTTCATTTATTATTGTTTTCAGTTATTTTAAAACTACATTTCTTTTCAAATCTATTTCATTTTTTTTTGTTTGTTTCATAACCATATTTTATATTTTTTACTTTGTTACCACGTTTGACTTGGAAAGTTGCATCTTTTCCATTTATGTCTTTTCAGCTCTATAAATTGTGTTTTGTACTATATTCTTTGCGTAATCAAATCATACTTTTTGAAAGCTCTCAAACTATTAAATTTTGAATGTCTATGTAATAGAATCTCCTTTTCAATGGTTAGAATTTAGGGAAATTTGGCCCAATATTCATAGTAACCCAACAAAAACAATTAATAACCATAGTAAAGTCATGGTTAGGCTATGGTTGTCTTTTTTCTCTTTTATCCCTATATTATCCTTCAACTGCGCGTGAAAGAAAACTGTTTCTTTTTCTCAGCTAATCATACTATATTATATATACATACAATAGTATAGTTTCTTAGAATCTCCGCCACCAACATCACCACCACATCTTCCTCCTCCTCAGTCACTCCATTTTAATCACTTCCACCAACACTTCTTCCTTATCATCTTCCTCCACCACCACCACCTCTTTCTCCTTTCTCACTCTGCTTTAATCATTTACACCAACACCTCCTCCTCTTCTTTCACTCAGTCACTTCCTCCTCCCTCCTCCATCACCACCACCATCACCATCACCACCTCCTCTTCCCTCTCCTCTCTCCCCCCTCTTCAATAATCACTTCCACCAACATCTTCTCTTCCCCCTCCTTCACCAACACCACCACCACCACCTCGTCTCTCACTTCACTTCAATTACTTCTACAACACTTCCTCCTCTTCCTCTCTCATCCCACTTTAATCATTTTCTACTCCTACTTAGTTTTTTTAAATGGAGTCATGTTTATACGATGCATCAACACTGTGTCAGACATATGTTCTATTATGTATTCCTGCTTTCATTGAACTAAACATTCGTGTTGTATCTCTCTATTGAATAACTATACTATATGTTGTATAGTATGGTAACGTTTTTTAGATTAGTCTTTTTATGTATTTTATGCAACAATGAAATATGTTTGTATTGTGACATAGCAAAGAACTTTCATTACTATATTATTACATTTTTACTGTAATTTTACTAATTGTAGACTTTGTTTTTTTATGGCGGCAGTTAACACATTGTCGTAACCGATAAACTTCAGTGTGGTTACTTCTTATACATAACATAATCCAATAAACAGGTTCTTTGTTTCCATTCGACTATACTATACTAGTTGTGTATAGTATAGAATCATATGGTGTTTTGCACTGCATGAATTATACTATATGTCATATCATATAGTAATATGTGATCCGTTTTTGATGCAAATTTTGATTGTACAGTCCAACTTTGTCATAATATGTTATAGTTCCATGTTACAATATGAATTATACTCGTTATATTATAGTCCCATGTCTATGTCTCCCATATTGTACATGCCAACTGAGTCATAATATGCAACATAAATGATTATTTACGTGTTGTTAGCTTTTTTCCTATATTTTCAACTGTATACATTGGTATAGTATTAATGCCTTTCGAATGCACGTTATGTAAGTTTGCATATGTACCACCAAGCTGGGTTCTTACTTCTTCATACATGCATCATTTTTTCGTTTTCCATATGTACATATACTTTGGACCCTTTTGTTATTCGTTATGTGAGAAAACTTTTACCATTGCCGAGCTACATGTACTATACTATATCACATATATTATAGTACCTTCTCCCCATTCATTCTCTTTATATGTTATTGTACCATATATATATCTTCTTTTTAGTATAATCTAACATTGTGACCTTTTTTATGTTCCAAACTTCTAAATTTTTTTATCTTATTTCTTTGGAGTTAATTATTCCGCCTCAGAAACACATACGTTATGTTGATGCTCTCTTTTGCTTTTTCTGTATTCAAACTACATCATCTATTTGATAGTATAGTTTAGTCCTGGAACCACATAAGTTCCATCTTCAATAACGTGATTGTTGAACGCGAAGTGTAACGTAAGCAATGTTCCACTCTCATCATTTCACGCGGACGCGAGTGAAAGGAGAAAAATGTCCGCTTTTAACATAAATTATCACATCAACTGTGTTATGGTTATACTCTTCATTTCATCATTTCCTATGAATATTGCACAAATTCACCCTAGAATTTATGAGAGGATGAAGTTCTTTTATTTTTGCTGACAAACAATCCACTTGTCGCTTTCTTTTTCTCTCTTCTCAGATTATCTATTAGTTTACTTTCGTCTCCGATTTCGGTACTAAGGTTATGAATGGCGACCCCTTTGCGGTGCGTATTTCATTTGATGGGACTGAAAAACCGCACATGTCACCAAGCATCACAAAGCATAAACCAAATGCGTTTTTCTCATAATACCGCTTTTGTCAAAAACTGTTTTTTGTTTGTTCTTGTTAATACAAATCTATATTATAATAGTACAGTTTCTAGGCTCCTAAGAGCGCCACGTCAGCACCCGCGTTTTTTTATTCTATAGTTCATTTTGGCGCTGGTATGTACAATGAATGTGCTCTTGGTCGAGTGGTCAATGACGCGGCATTGAGGTAGCTTGTGCGAGGGGATGGGTTCGAATCCCACTGTTTACTTTTTCGCGAAACCAAAACCACATAATAAGATAAATATTTAACGGTTCATAATATTATTGAATGATGATTTAGCCAAGTGGCAACACCATCGTATTTAGTGTTTAATACGTGAGAGGGGGCATGTTCGAATCCTTATGGTTCCATTTTTTTTCTTGCGTATATGTTGATGATTTTCGGCCCAAGCTAATTATTTGTTGGCCTAATTAAGAATTAATGCGTTACGAAAAACGGAACCAAAATTATGGGTCCACGGAATTTTCTTTAACCGTATAAAAATGAATGAGGACTTGGCTGAGTGGTTTAAGCAGTGATAATAAAGCTTAATTCGAGAAGTTATGGGTTCGAATCCCTTAGCTCTCATCTTTTTAAGTTTTCATTTCGTTTGAATATTTCAGATGGGCTTTTTATTTTTTGGTCCAGTAGAGTAAATTGAAAACCCTACATTCCTTTTCTTTTTCCTGCTCTGGTTCCGCCGTTGACGGTTCCTGTTCCGGCGATAGAATCTGAAATTCCATGACTTCAAGACTCAACTCATTCAATGCAGCGGAGACGCCTCCTCTCCTTAACGCATTCTCCATGCTTTTATATATTGAGGTCTTCTGAGGTGAGCTTTCCTTTCACTTTACACGCTTTTTCTCAGCTTTTTAAAACGTTACGAAATGACTTCTTCAGGTGTTGTTGTCGCCCTAGACGCTGTGGTCTACTCCAGATTCAACTCTCTCCACCTCAGAAGCTCAAAAGGACTGTTGGTCGTACCATCGGGTTCTGGGATTCTCGAAACATCAACAAGAATGACGAGTTCATGGGGATCTTGGTTCTTCTCTTAGAAAAAACAGTTGTTATCTGTTACTTTTTTTTTGTTTTATGGTCTTCTCTCATGGTTTTTTTTCTTTGTATGCGAAATCGTCTGAAGCTAATTGTAAAAATGATTGCACTACTTGATGAGTTGAATCAGTTTTCTACTGAAAGAACCATCAAAAGAGTCCGTATCACGAAGGCTTCCTCCTTGCTGCGAGACGTTAAGGTTATACTGAAGCAGAAAATTTTAGTTTTCATTAAGTACCACGAACTTTGCTTATGTACGTTGAGCTTTAGTCAAAGATGCTAGAATTAGGTCTTCAAGTTATGTATTTTCATGGGCTTCATGATAATAAAAAGTTATAGTTGACAAAAAAAGAAACTACAGAAAATTTACTATATCCAACAAAAAGAAAATTCCAATATTTAGATACAAAATAAACTCTAGAAACTTTTTAAAAGAAAACTTATAAATTGTTTGTATATGTTCTTAAATTTGGAAAAAAAAAACACTTTCACTACCACAGTTTTATTACTATCATTACAACTTAAAAAATTCGGTGAACAACGATCATGAGATCAATACTACCGTAAATGGTCGACCAAATATAAGATACGGCAATTCTCTCAAATATATTATTAAAAATTATTATCATAAAAAAAATTTAAAAACCAAAAGGATAAATGGCATTTTTATTTTAAATTTGAAATTCTATCTCCAAAACCTCACTCATCAACTCTAATAAAAAAACTCTAAGATTAGTTAACCCAAGGGATATAAATGTATATTTATATATTTTGATAAAATATTTAAGTTTATTTTGGTCATTTTTTTAATTATATTTATAAGAAAAAAATTAAATTTTATCTTTGGAAATTTTACAACAAAACTAAACATTAAATACCAAAAATAAATCATTAAAATGGTTTCTGACCCCGCGCTTGCGCGGGGACTATTCAACTAGTAAGTTAAATAACGCACTTGAATTGCCATGACATGCATTTACTAGCGGTCCAGCCAATAACACAGTAGGTGACTTTTATTTTTCTTATTATTTTAATGTAATTATGTTATCTAATACTACTATTGTATTGCAATATATAAGTAACGATTCTCACATCTTTTTTTGTTTTGTTTTAAAGCTAGATTTTTATATTAAAAATCATGACAATAATTTTACTTTATAATTTAAATATTCTTAATCTATTTCATTTATACATATACAACAATAAAAGATAATGTTGTGAAGATGTTATGAGACAATTAAAGCATTAAATATTATTTTGTTATTTTTATCTATCATTTTATTCACATTTATTTTTATTTTTATTTCAAAACAATTTAGCACTTAATTTCTATTACGAATCAAATATATATAATTAGTTCAAATTAACTCTAATATTTAAAATTATATAAAATAAAAGTATTATGACATTATCACTAAGCAAACAAATTTAATTTCTAATTGTATTAATATATTTATTTCATTATTTTCTATAAAACTTATCTTACTTTTTTATTAAACCGCATTATTTTTTTTATCAAAACCGCACTTCAACTTTTATCAAAACCGCAGTTTTTTTTTGTTAAATCCGCACTTATCCCGCAAATCGCATGAACCGCAGTTGTACAGTACCGCACTTTAATTCCGTACCGCTTTTATCAACAAAACTGCGGTTACCATTCGGAGCCTACGAAATTTTCATTGTTTCTTATTTATTTTCCTCATTCTGCTTCATTTATAATTGGTTGTCATGCATGGCGAGAAGAATTAATAAGAGAATCATCTATAACTTCAGTGTATATTCTTCTTCTTCATTTCAGAATTGATAATACTCGAATTAAGCACGCATGTGTCAGTGCATGCGTTTAAATGGGAGAGGAGACTGCAACAGCAAAGTTGCGATGAGAATTTAATATTTTTGATGTTACAAATCTGCATTACAATATACATATAATCTTCGTAATAATGTCCCTTCAAGACCACCAAAAACATATGAAGACACCATCAATGTGCTTATTAAAATGTTAGTGATGTTAATTACGTTTAGATTAAGCAATACTTAACTGTTTTTTGGTAAAAGCGATACTTATAACTTTTCATGAAATGTTAAACGCACGTAGGATGCGGAGAGGGGCAGGCCGCAGGCTGAATAAACATCCTGGCCAAGAGGAAGGATAAGGTTTTCCTTAATGGCGGCTAATTGTGCGCATAGTTGTTACTGTCGATCATCTGTGAGAAACTCAATTTCTTTTTTTGGTATATCATCATTATTTATGGTCGCAGTAGATTCGAAAAGCTAATATATGTGAAATTTATAATAGACTCCAAGTTGTATGAAAATATTCATAAGTTAACCATAATTTTATTCTTCGTTTAAAGATGCATGCGTCAAATGGCTTACTGGAAGAAGATAAATAATGTTATTTAGCATCACGTTGGACTACATATGAGCAATTGCGTACGTTACGTTATTTATTTGTGATGTTATTAGTTATAAACTATTACAGTTTTGGAATTTCATCACAGTAAGAAACTATGTAACAAACTCATAGTTTTTTTAATGTGTATCGGTTAATATATTTTAAAATTTTCTTAACAAACTTCTTTTTTTCTTTACCATATTCATTGTCGTGGTGACTCATGTGGGCTGACATCATCCCATGGCAAATACAGTAGCAGGAAACTGAAATGGTAAATTAAGATGAGATTAGGTTTTGCATCTAAATATTCAATTTTTTGCATCTAACTTTTGTAGGGATTCTATTTATTCTTTAAAAATGATAACTTATCTATTAATAAAAGCAATCCCAATTAATGTGAAGAGTTGTGATTTTCTTCTCAAAAATTATGAAAAAATATCACAAAAAGTTGCAACTCTCTGTTTGTAACTACCTGCTTAACTTTTAGAAAGTTGCATACCTTATTTTCATTTTCAATTCGATTTGTTGTTAGTCCGACAGTGCAATATTATTGTTATATATACCTATTCATTTCTAACGGTTTAACTTCTTAAATGTTGCATATGTTACCACTTGTAACTTTTCAATTCTGTTTAAATAAAGCTTAATTGGGTCAAAATTTCATCCACAGATAATATAATGCTTGATGTATCACATATGACGTGATCGAAGAGTTGTCTCCTCCACTTTGATGAATGTAACTGATCATAAAATTAAACCTAATTATAAATGAAATGACTTTGTATCTCCAAGATAGGATTCTAACCGTCTGATATAGTAGAAAATATGACAGTCTTAATTATTGGCATCGAGGCATCTTAAAATTTATGAGGTGGTTGTTTACGGTGAAAGTGCACATAATGATCGTTCGTTTAAAAATGCATCACAGAACGTATGAATGCACTGAAAATATATTCAATCTATATATTCTGGAATTTTTTAACAACCAAAATCGGGAAATTGAATGGTTTACGTGCATGTAATTTTTTGAAAACCTTTTGTGACGGTTACCAATTTGTTAGTGAAAAGTCACAACTAATATTGTGAAAGGTTACTATAAATATTCCCTTATGGAAACTCACCATTTGAAATGTCCAACGGTGACAAATAAAAGAATGGCCATATGATGACGTTTCTTAACTATTTGATATAAATTATTATGGTTTATGAAAATATTCAAATGATTTAAGTAATAATTATTTGTATTTGTATGTGTTTTATATAGTTTTAAGAACACATTTAGTGATATAATAATTTATTAACTTGGAGTTAAAAATATTTTATCAATTTAAAATATTATATATAAGGCGTTTTAGTTTAAAATGTTTCCATTTCCACTGCATTTAAATAATAAGTAATTTTGCAAAATTAAGTAATGAAATATTAACATAACATTGGGATATTTACCTATTGAAATTTTATGTTAATATATAGTTTATAATATGTTAGTCACCAAAGTGGTTTTGATGTTTACTTATACATGTTAAAATTAATAATACCATGATTGATCATGATTACATAGATGCTATAAATGATATTAGAGGTTTTAGTGATTGGTAGTTTTATTTCCTGTATTTTTTGAGATTATCCAAAGATGAATCATTGGATATATTATTCCATAGTTAATAAAATGTATTTTAGCATCATTGAAAATGTTTATGTTTAAGCATTACGTAAAAATTGTTTAAATACAAACTTGAATGTTTCTATAAAATAAAATTTGTAGTAAAGTTTCAAAACAGTAAAGGTTAAACATGTGTAGAAGTTTGAAGCTTCATCAAATGTGTTTGCATTTACTAACTCTCATTATAAGAAAACAAACTATTCCATTGGGAAACAACTTTTTTCTGATGAATTTTCGACGAAAAATAGTAGATTAAAATAGTAGATTCTATTTCGTTGGAAAACAATTCTAGAGAACTTCACCAAACTATCTGAAAAATTTCTAACGAAATACAACACATATTTTTGTCAGGAATTTCCAACAAATATTATCCGCAATTTTTTTCAATGAAATTTCTGATCGATGAATATAAAACAAATATATTTTTAAAAATATCTGTAAATGAATACAGATGCATGTAGTTAACATTGCAACACAAAAAATTATTCAAAACAAGTGTAAATTTTTTTCATAAAATAAAAATTTTAAAATATGATATATTTATTTTTATAAAATTAGTTTCCGTGCGATATCGCACGGGTTCTTTACCTAGTTTTGATAATAATAATCAACTACTCCTGTCATTTTAACATTATTTTTATTTTTTTTGTTATAAAAAAAAAGAGTGTCATTTTAAATTCAAATGCAACTTACATATCAATTACAAATGCATTGATTTTATAAATAATCTCATTTATCTCAAATATTATTGGTTGAATATGTGTAGTTTATATAAATTCATTTTGTCATCTCTCGTGTACTAACAACACATACAGACATGCCAAGATGATATATATCCACAAGATAATCATGCTTAAAGATTTAAGGGTTTCAATATGTATAGATTTATTGTTTTGACTTTTTGAGTTCAAAGGAGAAAGCTAATATCTTCTTGAAAAAGGGTTCACAATAGATTTATTGTTTTGACTTTTGAATGTATCGAATGATAACTCTTGAGAACACCACCCATACGTGGGTTATCTTTTCAAAGAAGACCGAATGTTATGTTGCCGGAGCGTGGGAACTAAGAGCATGTTTATTGGGAGGGTGTTTAAAGGGGTGTTTAGAAAAGTGGGGTGCTTAGTTTTGAAGGGAGAAAGTGTTGAAAATGCTTAATTAAGCACTTTTAACACTCTCTCTCTTCAAAACTAAGCATTTCACTTCCTTAAGCACCCTCCCTAAGTACCCCCAATAAATTGCTCTAATAACGTACGTAGATATAAAAGTAGTTGACGAATGATACAAGTTTGTGGGAATGAATTAATTAAAGTGATGGGGATGGGATGGAAATGTCAGGAACACGACATTATGATTGCCTGTGCTCGGTTGGTGATGATAATAAATAAATTGTAATTTCGAAATTTCTTGTGAAGTAGTTACTCGAAATTTCTGACGAATATTATCCGTCTGTAAATCGTGTTTAATGATTCGATTTCCCTTACCTATTGTCTTTTTGTTAAGCCTTTATAACAATGGATTGGGTTTGGAGCGAAATAGACTTCCAATACTAAAGTAGCTCTAAATTGCAGCTAATTGACCAAAACGGTAAAATCAAAAAATGTTGTCAAAAAAAGTGAAAATCACAAGACAACACATGACGTAATTAAACGAAATCAGAAGAGTTTTTTTTTGGGTTAAGTTAAACCAAATTCTACTATTGTTTCTTTTGGTTAAGAACCAACGTAACTAAGCTCTAGTTGGTTTTGTTTCCTGATCCTCTAGCTACTCCAATAATCGTTAGACG
This sequence comes from Eruca vesicaria subsp. sativa, assembly GCA_932364175.1. NCBI lineage: Eukaryota > Viridiplantae > Streptophyta > Magnoliopsida > Brassicales > Brassicaceae > Eruca > Eruca vesicaria. The sequence goes on from CAKOAT010508487.1 coordinate 765,378, forward strand.
AAATGGTCCAGAAATTTTCTAATATACTTTTAATGTATCGAATGAGAACACCATACGTGTTATCTTTTCGTGGACGCGGTAAGAACTAATAACGTACGTAGATATAAAAGTAGTTGACGAATGATACAAGTTTGTGGGAATGAATTAATTAAAGTGATGGGGATGGGATGGAAATGTCAGGAACACGACATTATGATTGCCTGTGCTCGGTTGGTGATGATAATAAATAAATTGTAATTTCGAAATTTCTTGCGAAGTAATTACTCGAAATTTCTGACGAATATTATCCGTCTGTAAATCGTGTTTAATGATTCGATTTCCCTTACCTATTGTCTTTTTGTTAAGCCTTTATAACAATGGACTGGGTTTGGAGCGAAACAGACTTCCAATACTAAAGTAGCTCTAAATTGCAGCTAATTGACCAAAACGGTAAAATCAAAAAATGTTGTCAAAAAAAGTGAAAATCACAAGACAACACCTGACGTAATTAAACGAAAACAGAAGAGTTTTTTTTTTGGGTTAAGTTAAACCAAAATCTACTATTGTTTCTTTTGGTTAAGAACCAACGTAATTAAGCTCTAGTTGGTTTTGTTTCCTGATCCTCTAGCTAGTCCAATAATCGTTAGACGAAATGGTCCTGAAGTTTTCTAATATACTTTTAATGTATCGAATGAGAACACCACACGTGTTATCTTTTCGTGGACGCGGTAAGAACTAATAACGTACGTAGATATAAAAGTAGTTGACGAATGATACAAGTTTGTGGGAATGAATTAATTAAAGTGATGGGGATGGGATGGAAATGTCAGGAACACGACATTATGATTGCCTGTGCTCGGTTGGTGATGATAATAAATAAATTGTAATTTCGAAATTTCTTGCGAAGTAATTACTCGAAATTTCTGACGAATATTATCCGTCTGTAAATCGTGTTTAATGATTCGATTTCCCTTACCTATTGTCTTTTTGTTAAGCCTTTATAACAATGGACTGGGTTTGGAGCGAAACAGACTTCCAATACTAAAGTAGCTCTAAATTGCAGCTAATTGACCAAAACGGTAAAATCAAAAAATGTTGTCAAAAAAAGTGAAAATCACAAGACAACACCTGACGTAATTAAACGAAAACAGAAGAGTTATTTTTTTGGGTTAAGTTAAACCAAAATCTACTATTGTTTCTTTTGGTTAAGAACCAACGTAATTAAGCTCTAGTTGGTTTTGTTTCCTGATCCTCTAGCTAGTCCAATAATCGTTAGACGAAATGGTCCTGAAATTTTCTAATATACTTTTAATGTATCGAATGAGAACACCACACGTGTTATCTTTTCGTGGACGCGGTAAGAACTAATAACGTACGTAGATATAAAAGTAGTTGACGAATGATACAAGTTTGTGGGAATGTATTAATTGATGGGATGAAAAAGTCTCGGAATATGGAACACAACATTTTTTTGGGCTAGGTTCATGATATTAAATAAATTTGGAATTTTCTTGAGAAGTAACTGAAGAAAAAAGAAAGAAAGAAAGAAAGAAAGTGGTGGGGAGAGATGAAAAGGGTAGAGAAGATTTACCAAACCTTACCGTTCTTCCTAGTCTTGATTCTGTTTCATCGGGTCCTTTCGATCAACGTCAACAGTAGTACGTTGTCGTCGTCAGAGTCTCTCACAATCTCAAGCAAAAGAACACTTGTATCTCCCGGTGGAGTCTTCGAGCTTGGTTTCTTCAAACCCTCGGAACGTTCACGTTGGTATCTTGGAATATGGTATAAGAAAGGCACTGAGAATACCTACGCAACAGAGACAACCCTCTCTCAACTTCCACAGGAAGCCTAGAAATCTCTGGAAGCAACCTTGTCCTGCTAGATAATCAGTCTAATAAAACTGTTTGGTCTACGCATCGATATCTCACTAGCAAAAGAAATGGACATCACCCACCCGTGATAGCAGAGCTTCTCCCCAACGGAAACTTTGTTTTGAGACTCTCCGACAACGACTCAAGTAGTGGATTCTTGTGGCAAAGTTTCGATTACCCAACAGATACTTTGCTTCCAGGGATGAAACTAGGTTACGATCTGAAAACAGGTCGCAACAGGTTCCTTACATCATGGAGAGCTGACAATGATCCGTCAAGCGGGAATTTCATATTCAAAATCGATATTCAGAGGGGATTGCCAGAGTTCTTAGTTATGAATCAAAGTTTTATATGGCGTAGAAGCAGTCATTGGGATGGTTTTATTGGCATACCGGGGTTACTAGGATCATATAACATTGATTATAATTATACGGAGACAAGCGAGGAGGTGACTTACCGCTTGGTAATGACCAATCAAAGCATCTTCTCCAGAGTGATAATGAGAGATAACTGGAGGCTCATGCTCTTCACGTCGGCTCCGCCATTTTGGGCATGGGAGCGGTCGTCCTTCGATTATTTATCCACGAAACTCTGCGATATTTACTCTATATGTGTTGGGCCTAATACTTATTGTGACCAAAACACGCCGTCGCTGTCACATTACTGTAACTGTATTACAGGGTTCGTTCCAAACAACGAAACCGAATGGAGAGAGCGGAACTTGATAAGCCGTCCTTCGGGGTGTGTTAGGAAGACGCCGCTTAACTGTGGAGAATATCATAATATTGGGTTTTTGCAGCTAAACAATACCAATTTGCCGGATACTAAGACGGCGACTGTGGATCGGAGAATTGATGTGAATACATGCAGAGACAAGTGTCTTAGCGATTGTAACTGTACGTCGTTTACGTTTGGAAACGATGGACTGGGTTGTGTGACTTGGACCGGAGGGATCTTTGATGTCCGGACTTCCTTCGAATCTGGTCGTGTTCTTCAGAGCCGGTCCTGAAGAATTGGGGGCCCCAATCCGTATTTTATTACAAACATATGTAAATATTTGTCCAAAAATATTTACAAATATTTTTTTAATTATAGGGATATATTTGTCCAAAAAATTTAGAATTTTTTTTTGATTATAGTGATCGTTTAATCAAAATTAATAATTTACAAAAAAAAATATGTTGATAAAGAGAAAAAATCTAAGGAACAATGTTTTTGTTTTAAAGAACAAGGTTTAGTTTTTAGAAAAAGAACAAGCTTTAGTTTAAAAAAAAAAATATTCATGGAAATAAAATTATTTATATAACTTAGTCATTTTCTTATGTTTGAGTAATTTAATTTACAAAAATATAATTTAAATGTTTTTTTCTGAAAAAATATAATTAAGTGTTTATTTACAAAAAAAAAAAGAAAATTAAGTGGAGCCCTTGGAGGTGGGGGCCATTCCATTGTTTCATGTTCCTCCCTACAGGCCCGGCTCTGGTGTTCTTAATATCAAAGTGTTGATTAACGATCCAGCTAAGTACGTACTATCTATACTATTAAAGCTGAAGTACAAAAAATTAAGTGTTTGGAAACATGAATAGGAAGTATTTAAAATTATGATGATTGGAAACAAGGATAGCCTACAATTCTAATGGGCTTATTTATTAAACTAAAAATTATTGCGGCCCAAAATACCATTATTATTGTTTTGGATTTTCTATCATTGATAATACTTTATTTCAGAAAATTATTTATACATATATGTACTCGTGTTTTAAATGTATTTGGAATAAATCAAGAATAATATATATTTTATTTATATAATTTATCTTGACTATTGTTATAAGTTTTTAACAGTAATATACTAGCCTTCCATTTCTTCATTAAAAATGAACTTAAAATTTTGACTAAATTGTTTAGTATATATAACTTTGCACCAAATTTAGTAAAAAAAAACTTTATAAAATATTATTAAAATATTTACGGGTCACAACATTTTACCTATGTCATGTTACATAATACAATGATGAAATACAATGTTTAAACAATATACTATTACTTAGTAAAATTGGAACAGTAAAATTGTAATTTTTAAAATATCTATATATAACCATAAAAACAAAAACCCGCCCAGTCGGGCGGGTTATGATCTAGTATATAATTAATCTCTTCTTCACAGAATACAAGTTCGTCTTTCGAGTTAACTGATCATTCTTAATACCTTTTCCATTTTCTTATCTCAGCTTTTTCCTCTAGTGGTGAGAGTAGGAACCGAGCTGGAAAAATCATAGGTTGGAGTATTGGAGCCGGCGTTATGCTTACTCACACTCTTAGAGCATGTTTAAAGGGAGAAACCCTATTAAATCTCTTAGTTTATATTTAATTAGTAAATTTAAGAGAGAGAAATGAAATAAAACGTTAAACTCTCTTATTGCCACACATCTCTTAAGAGACGTGTCTCAAAACTCCTAATTTGAATACGTTATTTGATATTATTATCTTTTTCTGTTTTTTTTATTAATAAATATTCTAAGAGACACATTTAAGATACATTGATAAACATGCTCTTATCCTCTTCTGCTTTTGGAAGAGGAGACAAAAGCAAGGAAAAGCACATGCAACACCTATTGGTAATATATAAATATATATATGAGTAATTACTTTGCTTTTTTTTTCTAAATATATTCTTAATTTTGTGAATTCTTCTTCTATGTTTCTAATACTTTGTAATGTTCTCTATACAGTCTCTCAACTGGGAAACCAAATTGTTGTGAACGAGCTGGTCTTACCAAGAAATCATCTCCATATGTCTGAAGAGGGCCGACTAGAACATTCCCAACTTCCTCTTATCGAGTTTGAAGCTGTTGTCACAGCCACCGAACATTTCGCTGACAAAAACAAGCTCGGCCGAGGTGGTTTTGGTGTTGTTTACAAGGTATAAATAAATGAATACGATCTATCACCGTGTTCGCGGTTAAGACTTTTTAATACTATAAGCGAAATAACATATTAGTCCACAAAAGTCCAATAACTAAACATTTACATTGACAAAAAAAAAAAAAAAACTAAACATTTACAATGAGTAAACACAACTTATAGAAAAACAAAAAGAAACCGATTTATAGTACGTAAAGTGTTTACAAAAAACTACAGTTATGTAAATATATAAAAAATTAAACTATGACTTACAAAATGTCGGTACTTTATATAAACTATGTAGATTAATTTTCAAAAAATAAATATAAACGATAAAAAACTGATTATCAAATAAGAAGTCAATCTATGCTGTGTAAAAGTTGAGTCTATAAGCCATTAAGGGGTGTACACATGAAACTTAAAACCACAAACCACAAGCCATTAGTTTATTGTTTTTAGAAAATATTAGTATTTCCAAACTATATTAAAAACGAAATTAGTATTCTATATATAATTTAAACTAACAAAATAAATATTAACATTTTGCAATTTTCTTGAAAATGTTTATTGTTATAGTAAAATGAAAGATTAAAATTAAAATTAAAATTAAAATTGTAATCCTAATATTAACAAAACTTGATTGTCTACTAAATGTAAAATACCCTTTTTACAAAATAAAATAGCAATCTAATGTTAAAATAGTAAAAATAACAAAAAAAAACATCTAAACAATTCACAATTTATAAAAATGGAGTTTTCTAATATCCTTTAAATTACAAAAGCATTAAAAATATAATGTTTAAGTAGTTAAAATAAAAAGAAAAACTAAAATATCTAAAATGGAATTTCACTTAATATATAAAATAAAAACTTTCTAATATATGAAATGTTATGATAAGTATAACTAGTTATCAGATATCCAAGAGTTTTTAAAATTTACTTTGACAAAGAAAGATATTAAAAAAGAAAAGTAATATTCACACAATGGTCGCTTGTGTTTCTTCTTTGATTTTCGATAATCTTAGAAAAGAGTTTAATAAGAACTAAATTCATGATAAAGTGGTAACTTTGGGAATCATGTAACATCAAAAAGGTGGGTTGCTTACGGGTTTTGATTTGTTTCTGATAGATCAAAAGGTAAAAAGAGTTCTATTTAGATATTAATATAATATCCATCTAATATCTAATAAACACTATATATTGTTTGACACAATCTTTTACAGGGAACAAAATCCACGCCTTCATACCACTAATCACAATATGCCAAAACTTTTGCTATTTTAAAAAGTTTACTAGATTTTGACCCGCGCAACCGCGCGGGTGTTTGTATTCATTTATAGTTAGTTATATAAACATTTTGTTTTCACTTGTAAATTGGTATATATTAAGTAATTCACATATTTACGATATGTATAGTAAATGTTTTTCAAAAATAATAATATTATATAATAAGTGTTTTAATCAAATAGATTGTTTCAAATTTTTTGAACATGTGTTTGTTTCTTCTTCTATATTTTATTGTTTGTTAGATTAGTGTATCATTTTTAGATAAAGTAATATAAATAGAGCTTGATTAAATATTAGTATACTTTAATTTTCAAAGATAATATAAACTTCGAAGAATTTTTTGCTAAAAACTAAACTTATAGCTTCATAAGTTAAAATTATGAAGAACTTTATTAAAAATAATCTTTTAAACCATTTCTTTTTTTAAAACAATATAATTTTTCAAATTTACATCGAAATAAATTAACTAATATATATAGTATGTAAATTTTGTTAGGGTATATAAATATTTCATATTACTAATCTGTGATTTTTGTTAATATATTATGGATGCATTTAACTATTATTGACATATTTCTTTATAAATAATAGAAGATTCCTAAAATTATATCTATTGACATATTTTGCGTGACTAAATTGGAAGGTGTGGGGTAATTTACCAAAACCAAATTGTTAAGCGTATCTTTGTTATTATAGATATGATTTTTTTGAGATATAATAAAGATAAAATTATTAAATAGTTAATGTAACATAATTTTCTACTAATAATCCATTTTTTGAAAAATCACACATGAAGTCAAGTCATGACTTCTGTTTTAATATATAAGATATTAACAAAATTGCTTATCTCAAAATAAAATATATATCAATATCAAATATGGTAAACAAACAAAATTAAAAACATTATAAATATATTAACCTAATATCTATAGAAATTTAACATTTATAATTATTAACTACAAATCTAAAATAATTAATTCTAAAATTGACTTATTTGAAAGAAATAAAATCAATCTCAAATAAGGTAAACTAAACAAAAGTAAAAAATTATAAATGTATTAAATTTATATATATCATAAATTCGAAATTAAGATTTCTACTATAAAACCACCAATATTATGACAAAAAAATAATTTATTATTTCTAGAATGTCAATAATACCAAAAAAATATTTCTTTTGAATTTAAATTTCGAAATTAACATAAAATAACTAAGAAAAAGAACAGTTAATTATAAAATTAAGAATATAAAATAATTATAAATATATAAATTTAAAACACGTGATTTTCAAATATTAGATTATATACTATTCGAAATATTCCCAAATAAGATATACAATAGTACTAAGTACAATTTGATGCTATAAATCAGTGAAAGTTTCTACATCTTATCATCAAAAACCAAGACAATATAAAAGAAAATTAACACATTACAAAATGAAAAAGTAGTCTTGAATATATACCCTCCCAAGTTTTATTTGAAATCAAAAGCCATTGTTCTTTTTGTTCCCTCTGATGGTTTTTTATAACGGTCATTTAAATGTGTCATCAGGGAAAGTTACTTGACGGGCAAGAAATTGCGGTGAAGAGACTATCGGAAAATTCAACACAAGGTACTGATGAGTTCATGAACGAAGTTAGACTAATTTCAAAGCTTCAGCACAAGAATCTTGTCCGCCTACTTGGCTGTTGTGTTAGTGAGGCGGAAAAAATGCTAATCTACGAGTACTTGGAGAATCTAAGTCTCGACTCTCATCTCTTTGGTTAGTACTTATTTTTTCACAGTGAACTCTGTCTTTTTGGAAATACGTTAATGGTGAAGGGAATTGCAGATGAAAGCAGAAGCTGTATGTTAAATTGGCAAATGCGATTTGATATCATCAATGGTATTGCCCGAGGGCTTCTGTATCTTCACCAAGATTCACGGTTTAGAATCATCCACAGGGATTTGAAAGCAAGCAATGTCTTGCTTGATAAAGATATGACTCCAAAAATTGCAGACTTTGGAATGGCTAGGATCTTTGGACGGGATGAGACGGAAGCTAACACGAGGAAAGTGGTCGGAACTTAGTAAGCATATATTAAAGCATATCATATATCCAGTATATTTTGAAACAAAGAGCTTCCTGATAGCTTTTTATATTTTGTTATTGCGCAGTGGCTACATGTCTCCAGAATATGCGATGAACGGGACATTCTCGATGAAGTCAGATGTGTTCAGTTTTGGGGTCTTGCTTCTTGAAATTATAAGTGGCAAGAGGAACAGAGGCTTCTGCGACTCGGATAGTAGTCTTAATCTTCTCGGATATGTAAGCACTCCCACTCTTTTTATTCGTTTGTGTTCCTGACCCCCAGCCATTGTAATAAGAAAAGATCCAAACGAACCAGGTGTGGAGGAAATGGATACAAGGTCAAGGCCTAGAGATAGTAGACAACACATCACCAACGTCCAGGCCACGTGAAGAAATCTTAAGATGCTTACAAATTGGCCTCTTGTGTGTTCAAGAACGCGTAGAGGATAGACCAATGATGTCATCAGTAGTTTTGATGCTCGGAAGTGAAGCAGTATTGATTCCTCAACCTAAACAGCCAGGTTATTGCGTTGGTAGCTGCGGCAGTTCTCGTGACACCTATTCTTCTACTTGGATTAAACGGCATGACGATGAATTTGGCACGGTGAACCAAATCACCATGTCGATCATTGACGCTCGGTAATATGATATATATACTTCTTTGATAATTTTCTGTTTATTAAACTTTTACTAATAAAACATATTAGTTGTTGTGCATCTCTCTACCTAGTTTACATATTTTTTTTACTCTATTTTGTAAGCTCAAGATCTCGGGAAAAAACAAACGTTATTCTCACTATAGTAAAATTTCAGTTAGAGGAGAGACATAAGAGCATAATTATCCCTAGAAACACATTAAGTACACTTTAATGATTATTTAACTAATAAATGTTAGTTAAGGACTTTAGTTAAGAATCATCTAATTTTTAACCTACAATGGTGGTTTCTTAATTTGGGTTTATTAAAAAAAAAAAAAGGTGTAACTATATAACAAATTGCTACCTTATATATAAACTCGAACAACAAACACACACAAACCTTCTCATTACTAGTATGTTTCACACCCAAACAGCAAGCAAAGCCAAGAGCTTGCAATAAAAGGAAAAGGGATTGTGGTTTATACCTTCTTCCTCCATAAGTTGAAGAGAGGAGTAAGATACTTAGCACACTGCTTAAAACTGGCTACAATCTTCTTTTCTTTAGCAGTTCTCTCCTCTCAGTGTTATCCACAGCATCAAGCTCCTGTTTCCACTCAATCAACAGCTAAACACACACAACAATGTTACAGCATGCTCAGCTTTAATGGAGACTCAAAGGCTTCTAGCAATCTTATTCATAAAGAGGAACAACTAACAAATATTACCTTGTAATTTCTTCACAAAGAACATTCTAGTAAATGAAGAAACTAATACTATGAGCGTAAGAAGAACCAGTAGTGGCCTATATAGGACAGAGTTTCAGTCTATGGGAGAAGCAATTAAAGTAGGAAACACTAAATTTGTATGTACTTTTTTTTCAAGAAGCTCAATCTGTAAAGCAAACCAATTTTTCTACAAATAATGAAAGAGGAGGGGGCAACAAGTGCATACAGAAACAAACAACAGATGGGGCAAGATAAAAAAAAAAAAAAAACAGAACACACAGATGAGGTAATACAGTAAACATGTTTGCTGCGAAAGCATTCACACCACGCAATAACTCTTGCTTCTCCCTCATTCCTATTCTTGTGAACATATGATCTCAATAAAAACACTGAAAATCAGATCAATAAAAGCATTCACACCACGCAATAACTCTTGCTGCCCATGGATGTCTCGAGCTTGATACCTTTCCAGAGAAGAGAGATCATGTTGTAGACTATAAGTGAGGCTCGTCTAGATGGTAGAACAGTGATAGAAAGAGGCGTTTCAAGTCATTGTGCTATGTTCATCACACAGCAAGAAATAAAAGTTGAATTGCAAGAAAAGGCACAAACTTTGGATTCTTCTAATAAAGTCTCCAGAAATTACATAAAAGAGAAGCCAGTTACAGTAGAACCTCTATAAATTAATACTCGATAAATTAAAATACACTAAATAATATAATTTTACAGTCCCAAATTGAGTTTTTGATTCGATTAGTATATCGATAAATTAATATCTCTATAAATTAATAAAAAATAAAATTTTAGTGTAGTCCCAACAATATTAATTTATAGAGGTTTCACTGTATTGAGGTTACCTTGATGTGAGGGAGAATCGGATTGATAAACGCCGGTCTGAGGTTACAGCTATTGACCAATAATATTTGATATAAATAAAATTTATACTTAATATTTAGCTGAAAGTAAATATATTTTGTATTGGAATTCTAGAATGACATTTTTTATATAACAAGAAAAAATGTTAGAACAACACTTAATATAAACCAAAGCGATTATAAAGTTAAAACATGATAAATGTAATTCTATGTAAATGGTACAGAGTTAAGTGAATACATGCATCAATCAAAACCAACTTGGATCAGTCATATCATCCTCTCTATATTCTTTCTTCACTTGCTAACTGAAATTCTTCTGCCTCCAAAAAAAAAATGGTGGTGACGGGCAGAGAGCTTCAGATGATAAAAACAACGGCCATGCCCATGAAAATGCTATAAGTTATAAGGGGAAAGAATGTGTTTCACTCTGACCGTTCCCTGCTCCGACCATTCTTGTTGTACATCGGAAGAAGCCAACTAGACCCATGTTTCCTCTTTGCATAACACCGCCAATATAGCACACACAATGCAATTATGCAAACTATAGGAATTGCCCATCTATTCACCAAAAAATACACATAATTAGATAAAGGCAGAGAGGTTGAGAGAAGTTTTGTCATGACTTGTTATTATTACTTATCCAAATCGAGAACGGGACTATACACAACAGTCTCCCAAGTCCCAACGATGAAATAAATGCCAGACCGGGTTGTAGAAAAGAGATTCGGCTGTCCAGAACATCCTTGTGTACGTCTCCAAAAATATGAAGAGAGTCCATGCCGCCATTTCTAACAAAATGAATTTTATAATGAACCGTCCCACCACTACCATTACCAGAGAGAAGGCAACCAGCCAGCTGAACAACCTGTTATTGTATTCTTTGATGAACAAAGACCGTGCCTTTCCCATCATCTGCACACAAACCGTTCAATGTCACATACTTGTTCTTCCAAAAAAAATCTGATTTCGGTGTGTATATATTATTATTATTACCTTAGTTAATCTTTGCTCATAGTTTTGTTTCGAAGGACCAACACATTGGTGTTCAAAACTCTGGTTGCAGTACACTAAACCTGCGTTGAACTTAGCCATGGAAGGGAGCCGGAGAGCTTGCAAGTGGTCCATGTCGTCTTCACACTTTGTATACAGCGCCTCACAGAGCTTTGACGATTGGTATTCATTTGCAAGAACAAAATTCTTATATACCTGCAGGGTACAAGATTTTGGGTTCAGAATTATCCTTTCGTCTCGTTTCATCCACTAAATTTTAGCATACTCGGATTCATTCGTACCTCTTGCATTTGTTCATCCAACTGATCTACAGATTTTTGGGCATGCTGTCTTCCAAAATGCTGAGCATCAAATGCTTTAATAGCTTCGTTATGTGCTGTTTCATGGGCACTTTGGAGATATTCTTCAGTCATAGGTAGCCGCAGTTTCACCATCTTCTCATTGTACAGCTTCACACATCTCTCAACTATATCTTTATTGGATATTTCAACTAGTGACCCTGTAGATGGAATCTCTCCTTTATTTAGCGCATCCAGTATCTGCAAATTAGAGCAAAACAGAATTGGAGTAGATTCAATAATACGCATACAAGGGATATACGTTATTATTATATGTAACAAGTGTGATTTCTCAAAGACACACTTCTTCTACTCACACAGCATATCATTGTGTTGAGAAATTCAAAGCCATGCAAAAAAAAAAAAAAAAAGATAGACGCTCACCTGTTCCAAGAAAGATATAAATTCCTTTCCGTTTAGTGCTTTCCCCTGCACTATCTTTGGGCGGAGAATACTAGCAACCAGCGTTTTCAGTTGGTCGCGCCTTGCAACATAGGTAGGGTCAAGGTCCTCATCCTTAAGGTCACACAGCTTCGTCCGCATGAGGTGGGGCTAAATAACAAAAAAAAAAAAAAAGAGCAAAGTTATATGGCGAAGTGTTTAGCAAACAATTTGAAGATAACCACAATATTTTCATGCACAAAAACAGCTGTTGCAAGCATATACAATTTCCCTAACCTGTGGTAAGCTAAAGGCAGTGCTGTTGTCACTCATAATTGCCAAGGAATCCCGGATCCGGTTAACCTGAAAAAAAAGGTGGATAACTTCTGAGACACTAATCATGATTGCTGGCACAATGCTGAAGAAAGAAAAGAACATACCTGGTCAATATTTTTGTTACCTGAAAAAAGAAATAAAAAATAAACAAACACAATCAATTAAATTAATAAATGGTGTCTACGTACAACGGTTAAAGAATGGAAAGGGAACTCTGAAGTCTCTGACCATCTTCATTAGGGACGTGGCTGAGAGCTTCAAATTTCTAGAAGATTAGGAAACTAAGTATGCAGAGGTTACATAAAAGAATTAATGGTTGAGCAACTGAGCTTGTTCGATAACCAATATTTATCCTAAACATAATAATCCGATATGTTCATGTACCAGATATCCGTTCCAGTCAAACATTTTGGCAAACGAACTGACGCTGAACCAAGACTATAGGTGGTTCTAACTAAATGAATGTTAATTAATTTAAGAATATATTATGACATAATTTTTGACCAAAAAATATATGTTTTTAGTTAGATAATATATTTGTGTTATTTTCTTTGTATGAATATAGAGTGCAATTTCCTTCTTTTTTTTTTTATCCATGAAAGATGTTAACATGAAGATCAAATTTCTAAGAGATTGCTCCGGAAAACAAAAGATACTAAAATAATACACCCAAAAAACATAATTAGATAAGCACAAAGGTTGAAAGAAGTTTAGCCAGGACACTCATGACTTGTCGTTATTTATCCAACTCGAGAACGGGACTATACACAACAGTCTCCCAAGTCCCAATGATGAAATGCCATTGGGTTGTAGAAAAGAGATTATACTATCCAGAACATCTTTGTGCGCAACCAAGTGGTCTTGGCCTAGTGGTAAAGAACTTGGTTTTGGCCTAGTGGTAAAGAACTTACAGCTGTGAGTACCGCCCTGGATTTGATTCCCTTTGGCCACTTGGAGCACCTTAAGTGGTAAGAAAACACGGATCCTGCAGGCCTCGTAGTGATTAGTCTTTGGGCTTAGAAAGTCTTTGGGATCACACTACGGTTATTAAAAAAAAAGAATCCTTGTGTATGTATCCAAGAATATAAAGAATATCCATGGCCCCGCCATTTTTACAAAATGAACTTTATATTGAACCTTCCCACCACCACCATTATTAGAGAAAACCCAACCTGTCAGTTCGATTCCCATTGGCCACCTGGAACATTTTAAGTGGTAAGAAAATGCAGATCCTACAGGCCTCGTAGTGATTAGTATTTGGGCTTGGAAAGCCTTTGGGATCACACTACGATCATAAAAAAAATATATCCCTGTGTACGTATCCAAGAATATAAAGAATATCCATGGTCCCGCCATTTTTACAAAATGAACTTTATATTGAACCGTCCCACCACCACCATTATTAGAGAGAACCCAACCTGTCAATTGAACAACCTGTTATTGTATTCTTTGATGAACAATGATCGTGCCTTCCTTATCATCTGCACACATGCAATGTTAACTATTTAATGTAAAATTCTCACATACGTGTTTTTTTTTTAAATCTGATCTCGGTGTGTGTATATTATTACCTCGGTTAATCTCTGTTCATAGTTTTGTTTTGTTGGACAGACACATTGTTTTTCAAAACTTTGACTGCAGCACATGAAACATGCATTGAATTTATCCATGGGAGAGAGTCAGAGAGCTTGTACGTGGTCCATGTCGTTTTCACACTTTCTATATTGCGTCTCACAAAACTTTGACGATTGGTTGTTTTTAAGTATATATCGAGAAATATTTTAAATATATTAAAAATAACCAATTTAAATTCTTTTTATTTATAAAAAAATAAAAAAATTTGAAAAAAAGTTTTGGTCAAATTAGATCCTTTTATATTGGAATTTTAGAAGATACATAGCTTAAATTAGACATGTTTCAATTTTTTATTCATCTATAAATATACTTCTCTTTCTTTGTAATTTTAAAACACCTTTAGTTCATTATCTAAGATGACAAATGTTTTTCAAGCTTCAGTTATTGGTCTCTTTATGGTCACAGTTCTTTTGCACGGTTTGTATTTATATTTACAATTTAATTTGTTATTATATTCAATCATCATTTAAAATTAAAGTTATTCTGATATCTTATTATTTTGTGTACTGATATAATTTTTATATCGAATTCTATAATGTTGGATTTAGAAAGTTATTCTGATATCTTATTATTTTGTGTACTGATATAATTTTTATATCGAATTCTATAATGTTGGATTTAGAAAGTTTTGTAGAATAATCAATGATTAAAAAAGAAAATGTTCATACTTTAAGTTTTCTTTCCCTATAAATATGCAAAAAAAAACTCTTTAAATATATGTTTTATCAAAAATATTAATTTTCTATTTAAATACAAAGACTAAAGTTATGTTTTAACTATTATAATAACAGGAGCACAGACGGTTGCTGGGAAAGGAGTAGGGCTGGGTTGCGGGTCAAACCCGCCCCGCTGACCCGCCAACCCGCGGGTTTTAGTTATTTTTTTTGCCAAAAAATCCGACCCGCACAACCCGCAAACGTATAAATTTACACCCGCACCCGTCCCGCTTAATTTTGCGGGTAACCCGCGGGACCCGCGGGTTATATATATATTTTTAATAAATAATTATTTAATTTATATTTTATGAAAAATAATAAAAATAATATATTTATAATAAAATTATATATTTTAATTTTTTAATTATTTTTTTAAAAAAAAAATCCGGTATTTTAAAAAAAAAATATTTATTTTCCAAAAAAAAACTATTTTCTAACAAAAAAAAAACACAATTTAAAAAAAAATGGAAAAAAAAAATGAAAATTTTTTTTTTGCGGGTTGGCGGGTACCCACGATTCAAAATCCTCCAACCCGCCCCCGCCCCGCATAAAATATTCATAACCCGCACCCGCACCCGCTAATCGATTTTTTCAAATTGTTCAACCCGCACCCGCCCCGCAGCGGGTAAAACGGGGCGGGACCCGCGGGTAATGAATCATATTCCCAGCTCTAGAAAGGAGGACCACCACCACATAAAAAACAGTCTTGTCTAGAACCATACCTCAAACCGGAAAATGTAAAATGTATTCAGGCCGATTGTGAAGCTGAATGTGCCAGAAAAAGGAATGGCACTGGTTTTTGCGGAGGCCACCAAATGAGGGCTTGCATCTGCCAATTTGGTAAAGATAAAAATGGATTTTGTCCTTGATATTGTTATCTATATTGCAACTTAAATAATATTTATAATAATACACGCCTTTATCAAAAGAAAATAATACTAATATTATTAATTAGTTAGTGTTTGTGGCAACATAAAATGTATTATGTTACCAAATATAAATAAAAATAACAAATATTAATATGTCATTCGTCTTTTACCTTTTTTGTTTTCTTATCCATGAAAGATGTCAACATTCTTTTGGAAGATCAAATTTCTAGAAGATTGCTCTTATAAACAAAAGATACTAAAATAAATAATACAACAATAAATCAATTCCTCTCACGCGTTTGTCAATGCTCTATTCCAAAGAGATTAATATATATATATATATAGCTTAACTGATGACATGAATTATCAAACAAAAAAAAATTGATGAGATGATGATGATGGATATATTAATTATATAGTGAGGTTTCTTTGTTGATCCTGGTCCACCATCCTCTGTTGATTGATCCTCATCGTTAGGAAGTCTGACTTTTATGAGGGACTGATCATGACCGGCAAATATTCTTGCTTTACTTTCCTGAAGAGTTTTTCTTTTTGGTCAGAAAACAAATGGTGTTGTAATGTAACAGATGGGAAAGTAAAAGAGTCTCTAGTTTCTCTAGTCTCTTTACCTGTGACTCGATCATCTCTTCAGAATAATAATTACTGAAGTAATCATCAATGTTTCCTATCAGCGACAGAAGTAATGCTTAGTTAGCTTACACATTAATAACAAGAAGATATAAGAAAAAAAAAAACACAAACTTCACCAGTACCAAGGAGATTGGATTTTTATAGACAGACAATATTATAAAGTTGCAGAGTACTTTCTGAACATACCAAAAAGCATTCTCTTCGGGCATCAGAAGTAATAAAAGTCCAGCAAAGAAATTCATAGCCTGCACACGATTTTTTTGTATAAAATAATAAATACAACTTAAGATGTTCATTTTTGTCACCGGACTAGAACATACCTGACAGTATCCAACAGAGGGATTATGCCTAGCGTATGCAGTTAGCAATCGCCTCAGAGCGTTTCTGCCATCATCATCTAAGGCAGGATGTGAAGATGTATATTCTGTGTTAGTTCGTGAAGTACTACAGGAGGTAGTACATGCGTGTATCATGAAGTTGGGCTAAATTGGAATTTGTGTTTTGTGATGTCCGTGGGCTTGTTAAGCTTGGAGAATAGGTAATATAGTTATTGGAATATTTACATTAAGTGTAAATGATATTACTTGAAGAGGAAAAGGCAAGAGAGTTATTCCTTAAGAGAAAAAAGAAAGTTGCTTAAGTTGCTTTTGGAAGAACTTGAGGAGCAAGTTTTAGTTACCTATACAAGGAGGACGTGCCTTCATTGAGAAAGGTGTCTCTGCTAATAAGAAGAAAAGTCGAGAGATCATTTTGGGTGTTGCTTGTGTGATCAAGCCTTTGGTGTCATTGGTGTGCGTTAGTTGCTGATGTAGTCGTTGATGTACTTCCGGAGTTCTGGAAGATTGAAGCCTAGACTCAGGGGGAGTTTAGATCGGGTTTTGGAGGATCCGGATAAACAAAAGTCTAGACTCTAGGGTGAGTTTTAGCTTAGGATTGGTCTAATCCTAAAGGATTCTTGTAATAGAAAAGATTGGTGTAAGACTTTCTTGTTCTAGTGAATTCGAAAAGAGAAAATGTGTCTTTTACTTTCTGCACTTTATTTGCTCTGCTCTCACTACATCAACAATTGGTATCAGAGCGGGTCACCTAACTTACTGGTGAGATCTTGAAGGGTGAGGACAGAAACTGGTTCAGGAAGAAGGACAGAGTTTATGATGGCAGCATATCAAGAGGGAACGTCTATGACAAAACCCCCACGTCTTGATTCATCCAATTATGGATATTGGAAGGTGCGGATGCAAGCTTTTATCAGTGGTATTGATGAAGACTGTTGGAGTTCTATTGAGGATGGTTGGAGTCATCCAGTGATGCTTAATGATGAGAATGTTGAAGTTTTGAAGCCAAGAGATTAGTGGACTGCTGAAGAGAAGAAGGCTTCAAGTTGCAACTCTAAGGCTAAGACTACGAGTTTACAATGCTATTGATGCAAGCTATTTTAAGTTGATTTCTCAATGTGCTTCAGCTCAGAAGGCATGGAAGACATTGGAAAATATGTTTGAAGGTACTACAAGTGTCAAGCGTACCAAGCTGGATATGTTAGCATCAAAGTTTGAGAATCTGAGGATGGATGAAGAGGAAACCGTGGCTCAGTTTAGTGCTAAGTTGTGTGACATTTCTAATGAATATTTTGCACTTGGAAAGCAGTACAAGGACAAGCAGCTGGTAAAGAAGCTGAAGAGATCATTGCCATCCAAGTTTGAGTCAAAGATCTCTGCTGTAGAAGAAGCTCACAATCTGGATGAGATGGCTTTTGATGAGTTTGTTGGGATTTTCAAGCTTTTGATCTGAGCAAATCATATCAAGATAAAGAGTCGTGATAAGGATATGAAGAAAGAAGATCCTGTTGGAATTGCTCTCAAAAGTTCAACTTCTGAAGATCCTATGGGAATGCTGGTAAGAGATTTAGCTGGATATCTGAAGCAAAGAGAAGATAGGATAAAGAGTGGAAGAAGAAGTGATTCAGGTAGATCATCATCAAAGGTAAAATGCTATGAATGTAATGGATTTGGGCATATTCGGAAGGAATGCGCAAATTTGCAAAGGCAAAACAAGAAGAAGGATGAATCTGATACTGATTCAGATGATGGTGACGAGTTGAAGAACTTGGTGGCATT
Organism: Eruca vesicaria subsp. sativa; assembly: GCA_932364175.1. Taxonomy (NCBI): domain Eukaryota; kingdom Viridiplantae; phylum Streptophyta; class Magnoliopsida; order Brassicales; family Brassicaceae; genus Eruca; species Eruca vesicaria. Next base: position 783,776 of record CAKOAT010508487.1, read on the forward strand.
CACAACTTTTGATTCGTGTCCTAAGACAAGATCTGCGACGGGATCTGCATCGGAGATTGGATTTTTATAGACAGACAATATTATCAAGTTGCAGAGTAGTTTCTGAACATACCAAAAAGCATTCTCTTCGGGCATCAGAAGTAATAAAAGTCCAGCAAAGAAATTCATAGCCTGCACACGATTTTTTTGTATAAGATAATAAATACAACTGAAGATGTTCATTTTTGTCACCGGACTAGAACATGCCTGACAGTATCCAACAGAGGGATTATGCCTAGCGTATGCAGTTAGCAATCGCCTCAGAGCGTTTCTGCCATCATCATCTAAGGCAGGATGACCTGGAAATGTCCGGGGTAAATCCTGTACTTGGAAACAACCAACGACTTGAGTATAAAAGAACCACAGTAGGATATAATATATAGTTGCTAACCTTCTCTATCTGTCCTTTCCATTTTTCCACAACAGCGAGTGGGTCTGCACTTAAACCTTTCTCATCTGCATGCTCTATGTCCTTTCCTAGACTATCAGCAGCTAACAGATTTTGGTAATAGTTCTCAACCCGCCGTTTCTTAACCCCCGCAAATGCTTGCTAGAGCTGGAAAATTTGTAATAGTTAATAACGAGAAATAAATAATCTATGACAAGAGTAGAGAATGAATAGGTGTATTACCTCACCCCTCAGAGCCATAGGTGCACCACCTCGAACAAGTAGTTCAAGTTCTTTCTCCACATCATAGAACTCGTCTTCAGAATCATTCCCATTTACTCTCTTTGAAGACTTCAATTTCGAAGCTTCTTGCTGGCCATCGCCATCGCCATTGCCATCTTTCTTTTTAACACGGACACTCATCAAGTCCTCAATGGCTCGAAGAGATGGTCTGATCTCAGTCCATATCTGAAATCTGACCACTCTCTTCTCATCTTCCTCTCCAACATTTCCTTGAGTTGAATCAGGACCTGGCTTGTCACTATGGAGATGTTTTTCCTCAGCGTACTTTTTATCACTTTCAGTACTTGGATTAATTTCAGATGATCCATTCACAGGTGAGAGGTCAGATTGTGCATGATCTTCCAGGAAACTGTTCCACCTGTCCGACCTCTCCTCTTCTTCCTCCTGCGTTTTATCAGCAAGATTTAAGGTGTGAAACATTATATGACATAATGAGCTTTTTTTTATATATATATCTCAACCATTTGATCAGCGCCATTATTAAGGCTTGAAGTTCTAGTGTTAATATCTTACACAGCTTCTGATATGAAAGCAACAAAGTCTTAAGACAAACCAAACCTTTTTTTTTATGAAATGACAAAACCTGAGTAGAAAATAAAAAAAAAAGTATATTTGGAGATACAAAACCTTGTAGATTTGAACATATTCTCATATCTTACTGAAACTTTTAATCTTTTAATCTTTCAAAAGTATAGATCTTGTCTATATATCTGAGTCCACAAATCTCATGTTCATAGTTTCTATTGTCTTAACCATAACTTACTCCATCCATGTGTGGATACTCGATAAACTCATCCACATGATCTTGTCCACGAGACGTCTGAAAATTCTTGTATGATTAAAAACTATGTCTACGAGTCTTTGTCCACAAGACCTCGTCCACAAATCTACACATCTTTCATCCACTATTTTACCATCCATAACTGTAGTATATATATATATATATATATATATAATTTTACAAAAAAATATATACATTATGGATATCAAAATATACGAGAGAACAAATATAATTTATTTGACGCATAAAAAAAATATTTTACATATTATATAATATGCAATAATGATTAATAAAATATATTGAGAAATATAAAATCAATTAATAGACCAACTAAATTAATAAACCCCTTAAATGTTTTTACCCTAGTCATCTTGTTTTCTCTATCTAATTAGTTACTTGTAGGTAACTAGTAACCATGATAGTTAGTAAACATGAGGGTAGAACAGTCCAAAAAAGGCCAGCTGCCTAGAGTGTTAGTTTGACAATGTGTCTTTTAAGAGACAGTTACCTTAAGAGACACAATCTCACTTTTTTGCTCACTTAAAGACACTTCTAGTGGAAGACACACAATATTGAGTCAGCTGTCTTTTCGTGGACGAAAATAACCCTGAGAAAAGAAGAGAGTGTTGTATGTAGTTTGGAAGCAACTTGTAGACGAGAGAAAATTCTTTTTTTTTTTTTTTATTCAAGAATTATTTTTTCTCCATTTAAGTCACCACTTCCATTATCATCTTCGTGTACACCACCACCACCTCCTCCCTTATCTCTTCCACCTCTATTACCATCTTCGTTTGAATTACGCCAGTTATGTTTCCATCACCACCTCCATCAAGAGATCCATCAATAACATCAATATAACCATTGACCATGAGACTCCCATCCACAATTCTTCCGACCACATCAACAATATCCACACACCTAATGACCAAAGTGGCGCCTCCATAACCACCACCGCCTCTCCTATCTCCCCCATCTCCATTATCACCTTTACATCCACCTCCATAACCACCACGCCTCTAGTACCTACCACTATCTCCTCCAACTTTGTTACTACTTTCGTTTCAATTACCAGCTATGTTTCAGTTACCACCTTCAGTCTCATCCGTTTTCAGCATCGAGAGATCCATCAATGGCATCAACACAACCACTGACCATAGATCTCCATCCACAATTCTTCCGACCACATCAACAACAACCACATATCTGATGACCAGGAAATCCACTGTCACCTTTATAACCATCACCGCCTCCACATCTCCTCCACCTCCACATCTCCTCCACCTCCATTATCACCTTTGTATCAACTACATCCACCTCCATAATCACCACGCCTTTAGTATCCACCACTTCCTCCATTATCTCCTCCACGTCCATTATAACCTTCCACCACCGTTACCTCCATAATCATCACCTCCTCCACTATAGTATCCACTGCCACTTTCACCACGATGTCCATCTTACCAGTTCATTGGGACTGAGCATCGTTTATAGTCTCCACCGCCTTGTTCATGGTCACCACCGTTTACAAACTATGGTATTCACCGCTACCTTCATCACGGTCTCCGCCACCATCGCTTTTACAGAATTGAACCATGGAGAAGATATCAAAAGGGAGAAAGGGGATTAAGAAAGATTTCAAATCAAAGAGACAGAGCAATGAGATTTCAGTGGTTTAGGTTTATTGATTTTTGTCGATGAGAAATAATGTGTTTTGAGTTGGATTAGAATTTGTGGTTTCTGAAAATTGGGGAAACTTTGATTAAGAGAGAGAGAGAACAATGAGATAAAAAGAGTAAAAACAAAGAAATAGAGAATCTTGTTTGTAAGGGTAGAATAGACAATCAATCTAACAAATGTGTGTTAGAAACATGAAGTGTCTTTTAGTGATATTGGAAAGTGAAATTGTGTCTTTCAAAGTAAATTTTTCGTCTTTTAATGATAACAAAAGTCATATTGTGTCCTAAACCGTAACTCTCTCATACAATAAAGAACAAATCTACTGATATTGATCTTCTTATAGGATTTTGCATTTCAAGAGTGTTACAATTGTAAAGTCATAAAACTCCAAAGATTCCAAACTACATAACACAAGATATTGTTGGTAGCAGCAGAAATGATTCTTCTTAATAATTGTAACTTAACGACGATGGTGAGCGCAAAAGGTGACAATGTAGTTAGCTTTGGAACAAGTTGCGATGCTGGTTGGGTCGTCGTAAGCGTAAGAATAAGCTTTAGGGCAAGCAACCTTGAAGATCTTGGAGTAAGAAGTTGGCTTGCAGGAAAACGGGTTACCGAACGTGCCGGTACAACAGTACTGTGGTGAGTTAAAAGCAGAGCAAGCGCTTTTACAGGCTACTACCCGTTTCCCGTTACGTGACCGAACTTGTAACCCAACCGGACACATCCGGTTTAAATCACTTACACAACCGGCGTAGCTACATTGACCTCTACCTTTAACCGGCATTATCGACATCGCGAGGTTATAACTGTCATTACACAAAACAAAACAACACTTTTAGTTTAGATTTGTTAAAAAAGTAGTAAAGTTGATGTTTAGAAGTTTTACACACCCGTCGACGAGGCTGACGTCATAGAAGTCAAGCTCTTGTCCGAGGGTGATTTCTGCGAGAGTGGCCGGAGGTGAGCCGCCGGCTCCGTTGCAGTTGAGGGAACCGCCGCAGTCTCCGGTGGCGCAGCGACCACGGCCAGATCTGTCGAATGTGCAGCCGTGGCGACCCCAGAAGCGGCCGGACCAAAGAGGTGGGAGCTGAAGGGTGTAGGCTTTGTTAGCCGGAAGCTTAAATCCACCTCCGGCGAGTATGTTTTGGCCGGCGCTGGGCTGGATTCCTGGCCACACTGGGTGTTTGCATTTGTTGAAGAATACTACCGTTGAAGCTGGTCACAAGGAAGAACAAAAATAACGTGTGATTAGAAATTTTTTGCAACTAAAATATTTACAAATCTAATAAACGTGCATTTATTCTAACAAGGACATAGAATTTCAGGAGCTAAAACTAAATGTTAAAATAAGTAGAATTTTAATACTAAAGAGAACCTGAAGCGTGAGAGATAAGTAGAAGGAAAGCTAAGTTGAAGAGGTTTAGTGAAGCCATTGATGGAGCTCCACTAAGAAAGAGTGAGACTGAATCAACTTGTGTTCTTCTCAGTGCTTTTTATGGAATTTAAGGGGAAAAGGTTGGCTATGGATGATATTTTTGGAATGTAATAATGAAAATGTTACCACATGTCTCGAGACTGTCAGACCAGTTAGTGCGTGATAGCTTTTTCTCTTTTACAGTCAAAATAATGTAACTGTCCTTTCATCAGCAGTTTCATTTTCAAGTCACACTGATTGATCACTTTCCGTAGAACTTGAAGTATGATTTAAGTTTAACTACATTATAGAGTTATTAACCAAACATTATAGTTTTGTCTAATCATATAAGAACTCATCATATAAACAACCATCCCTACCAAAAGATATCTCTAGTGTAAGCATCATTCAGATTTATTACGCCGATAATGTGGATGTGCTTAGTCGGGGATACTTACTTATAAAGGGTCCCATGGTTTTTACTCTATCCGATAGATTCGCTTTTTTCTGGAATGCTTGTCGTTCTTCACTTTCAAAACAAATTGATTAAACACACACTAACTGCGGACTTAACTATATTAGCACGATTTTTTACACGCACTGTTGGAAACGTATAACACATTTACGTCTTCTTTGATTTATTTATACATTTGACTGGGGCCTTGTACAAACGTACAATAAAGTTCTGGTGAGTTAATGTAAACGCAAGGCATAATTCTCACCCGCTACTCCAAATTCAAAAACAAATTACCTTTTTAACATCGTCGGCTCACAGGCACATTACAACACAAAGAGATTAAAAGTTAAGAAACTGGGCTTATAGTTTGGTTAATATAACGTAAGAAGCCACATCTATTAGGCCTAAGAAGATAAGTTGCAGAAAAAAGTCGAGCGAGCGATCCCATAAAAACCTTTTTTAACTGTACAATGAAAAACCAAAATGCGATTGTACTCTGCTATTACAATGAAGAAGACGATGATCACCGCGGGAATGCAGCCAAATGTTGTGCAACGTCAGCATCAAGGGGTTGTGCCACATCGCCTCCCACAGGATCGGGGACAACGACTTGTCTTCTTTGCCTCTCTCGGAGATAGAGAATCGTAATAAGACAGACAAAAAGTGTGAGGATTGTGGCGTTACCTTCGTCAAACACCACATTCTCAATCCAAGTCTCTACCTTTGGATACACTTCGGGTAACGAGTCCACAACTCTCACCTATCAGTTTATAAAATAAAAAAATTGCCTCTCGTCATTTCGATCTGTTATACTGCATTCAAGGTATTGATATAAGAACTGAGAAAAAAATTGGTTTTTCAAGTTTACCAGGAAGGTGTCAGCATAGTTTCTACGTAGCCACAAGCTCGCGAGAGCAAGTGTGACTGGCAATTTTGCTGCTGCATCGCTCTGAAGTGCTTGATCGTAGTAACGTTTTGCTAGATGCAGATCAAAGGGAAGCCCTTGTCCATGCTCATGCATGTAACCTAGGTTGAACATTGCTTGCGCGTTTGACTGTGATTTAGCATGCATGTATGCCTCAGCAGCACGCACATAATCTCTCTCGGTTCCCTGATTAGAGATCCAAGAATGAACACACAGAGAGAAGGAATCAGGAGAACAATCTTTAAGTTTTTCTAGCTGATTCACATCATATTCAAACAGTGTAACATCTCCTAACGTTATTGGTCTCATGATTTAGTTTCAAAATAGTAGGAAAACTAACCCGGCCATAGTAATATGCATCTCCAATGAGGAGAGCAGCATGTTCATTGCCTTGTTCAGAGGCACGCCACCACAGAGAATGTGCTCTCTCATGTCTCTCCTTGTCTGTGCAAAATCCAGATGCTCCCATGCACATGCTTCGTTCACCGTATTTATCGAGGATCCATGCAGCATTACTCTGTGCTACTTCATAACCCATCTCTGACATTCTTGAGTATAAGATTAAAGCCTTACCCACATCACCTTTAAGGTAAGCTTCAAGTGCCCATCTAGAGAGAGAACTCCATGGTCCTCTTTCTGCTACTAACTTATAGAACGAAGTGGCCTGTAACCAAAATGCAAGGAAAGTGAACAAACAATGAAAGCACAAAGTTCCACAACAATATACACCCCCTTTCCTCCATGATAAAAACATTGATATATAGCTAACAATAGTCTGTTATTCTTGTGAAGTTTATAAGAGGCAGCCATAATTTCTAAAGAGTTTCATTCCCCTTAAACTAAATGGATTTAAGAATCATTGCATTTAGCATCCAGAAAAAAAGTCTCAGAGATTTAAAAGTAAATTACCATCTCCAGGTTCTTCTTAAGCCCAACTCCAGTATGAAACATCTTAGCCAGTTGATAGAAAGCCTTTGGCTGGCCAGCATTTGCAGCAACAAAGAAGTACTTTGTTGCCTGCCTCACATCCCTTTTGACTCCGATGCCTTTAAGATACAAAACTCCAAGATTATAATGCCCACTGGGGTCGTCATTGTCAACAGCCTTTTCAAAATACTCCTTCGCCTGCATTTAAACCCCATACAACAATGCAACATTAATCCAATTGTTCTACAACCTTACACTTCTCTATCCAGTTCCTAAATTGATACCATACCTTAGTGTAGTTTTTCTTCTCTACTCCATAACCTTTAACATACAAGTACCCAATCCCATTAAACGCAGAATAAAGCCCTTCTTTAGCAGCAAGTGTAAGCCACTCAAGCGCCTTAGTATAATTCCTCTCAACACCAGCTCCTCTCGCATAAATCTCCCCCAAAAGCTCCATAGACCTCGGCTCCCCTTTCTCCACCGCCTTTGAGAACCAGTGCAACGCCTTGGTGTGATCACGCCTTAACCCTCGCAAACCAAAGTAATAAAACAATCCAATCTTATACATAGCCGCAGCATTGCCTTTCTGTGCTTGATACTCCAATATCTGAAAATCCTCATCCTCTTCCCCACGTGATTTCCTTAGAGCTCCTTTGTTCTCTTCAGTCCCGCTGTGGATTCTAGTTGGTTCCACCACTGGTGAGTCCTTTGAGATTAGGAAACTATTAACCGCCGTCTCCGCCAGCTCAGCGTATAGCTTCACAGCTTTATCATGCATCTACAACACAAAGGAGGAATCAAATAACAAACTCTCAAAAAAAAAAAAAAGTATAACAAACTCAAACACGTGTCATCTTTTTGTTTGCTTACGTCTTGTCTCAGATAGGTGAAGGCAAGAGCCATCTTAGACTGCATATTCCCACCATCAGCAGCGAAGTTATGATGAAGAAAGGATTTGCTCTTACTCTTCTCCTTCATCATCCCCGTCCCGTAGACGAATCCCATCAACGACTGCGAGTGCGGATCTCCGGAAGATGATGAAGCCGCCGCCGACTCTATCTCCTCCACGGCTTCCTCCATTAACCTATCGTTTCCCTCGCTCGCAGCCGATAGGATCTTGTGGAGGCCGGAGTAGTACCGAGGAGACGCGGATTCGACGGTTGATTCGTCGTCCGGCTCGAACATGCGTCGCCAGGAGCCGGGATCGAGCTCTTCTTCGGATTTAGGTTCGGATTCGCCGAATTCGTCGAAGTCGGAGGAGTCTCCGATTCCCGGATCGTCTCCGCCGCTGTTGAGATCGTCGTTTGAGAGGACGAGGACGACGGGACGAGCGTGGACGGTTAGATCGAGGTAATAGAATGTAATTATCGATAGAATAACGATTACGTGGCCTGAGATTCTCATTCTTACTCCTCCTTCACCTTCTACGTCGTCGTCGTGGTGGTTTCTCAGTGATCAGATCGAGTTTCAGAAGGATGACTTGAGGAGAGAATTAGAAAGAAAGAAGAAAGGGGTAGTTACGTAATTCACTTAGTCAATAAATTGCCACGTCGAATCGTTATCATACATCCAATACTCACATGCCACGTGAATAGACTTGTCTAAATTGCCACGTTATCATAAATCCAGTGATAAAGTTAATAAGGGTATTTACGTAATTCACCAAGTCCATAAATTGCAATGTAGACTCGTTATCATGCATCCAATAGTAACAGGCCACGTAAGTAAACTTGTCTAAATTGACACGTAAGATAAATTCAGTTTTTTTTCTTTTTTCTTTTTAAACAAAAGATAAATTCAGTTCAACTTCAACTGTGTTAATCGAAATACATGTCTTTACATTCGTTTATTTATATGCATACAAAGGGGACGATGAAAGAGTTTTTTTAGTCGTGAATCTTATCTCCGTTGTCATCATCAAGCTTCATCAACATCCACTGTAACGATTGAATCACTTCTTGGTCATAGACTTGCTTCTGTTCCGCGACTCTCTTGTACTGACACGCCTCCATCTCCACCGCGTTCTTCTCCATCCTCAGCTTCAGAAGCATAGCCATGGCTTCTTCAGCTGCTGATTCCGCCGCTCTTCTCTCTTTCTCCAGCTCTGTCTTCAAACCATCTCCACGTTTCCTCTCTCTTTTAACCATTTTTCTCAGAGTAATAACGTCGAACACCTCATCTTCACGTGACTCCTCCTCGTCCTCGCTTTCCTCTGTCTCTGATAACGATCGAGCAGTGTCTCTGTTCGTTCTGTCGCTTAGAAGAAGTTGATCACAATTCTCACAGCTCTCGTTGGTCTTTTTTCGGTTCCACTGTAAGATAACAGGTTTGTTCTGATCCAACTCATCGACCAGACAAGGTTTGGAACATAACACATCTCTGTTGTTGTCTTGATCGAAGGAACTGCAACACTTAATCTTGGGAGAGACTCTATATATCTTCTCTAGAGACTGCACAAACGACGAAGGACACTTGAAGAGAAGAAACTTGAGTGACAAAACAAGCAAGCAAAAGAGAAGGAAGAGATTGAGAATCTGAGAGAAACATCCGAAAACGAAGAACCCACATCCAAAGCCATCGACTTCACTCAAAAAGTTGAGAATTGAAGCAAACCCCATTACGTTGAAGTAGTAGACATCAATAGATCAGAACGAAGCAACTCGTAAAGATATACACTTTTGAGTTTTAAAATAAAAAATGATGAAGTAGATTCCCAATGAAGAGAATGTGTGTGAGAGTTAGGGATTTTAGGTAGAAGATAAAACGGCGAAGATTGCGAGGTTTATAATGTCTAGAGATAATAGCCATGTATAATTAGTAATTTTATCCAAAAAAGTAAGTGGCTTTCCTATAAAATAAATTCGAATTTCTTTATAAGGTTTTCCTTTATTTTTTCAACGATTGTTCATTGCATACAACGCATTTGATGGTTATTTTGATGTGATTTACAACTGTGTACATTGTTCATTGTACATTAACAAATCAGGCTTTCCCTGCAGAACCAAAGAGACGAATCTTATCAGCGATCACAGCCTTCATGGCTGTTTTTGTTGCCGACATGAGGTCAACAAGGTCGGTCTTTTTTCCGAAGGTAAGAGCATCCATGTAAGCCTTTCTTACTTCTGTGTTTACGTTGAACTTCCTCACTCCATTCTCAATGCATTCCTGATGACAACATGAGACCAATAATTAATAATTATAGAGTTAAATACATACCAAAATCTTGGTACGGCTCTAGATTACCTTGATGAGTTTCTCAGGCAAACCAGAAGCTCCGTGAAGAACAAGAAAGACGCCTTTCTTTGAACTTAAGTTGTGAAGTTCCTATACATATGAAAAATCATTTAGAATAAGAGTGAAGCAAACTCAGTAAACTGCACTCAGTATAAGAATATGTTTGACCTTAAGTAAGTCAAGCTTGAGGTTTGGACCGGACTCGGGGTATTTTCCATGGACATTTCCTATACACACAGCCAAAGCATCTATACCAGTCTCCATAAATTCTTGAGCCTGAAAAAAACTGGATTTGATTTAGAAGACATGTATAGTAGCAAGGTGGGGGATTGGATTTATCAATGAATGATTAAAACACACAACAAAGACCTGGTGAACGTTGGTGAGTTTGGCTTCATAATCTTCAACCGTCAAGCCATCCTCTGTACCTGAGAGTCTACCTAATTCAGCCTCCACCATAATGTTTTTAGAACGTGCCAACTCTGTTATCGATTTCGTGTATAACACATTTTCCGTGAAGGAGAGATGAGAACCATCTACCATCATTGAATCAAATCCCTGCACAAGATCAATTGGTATGAAGTTTTCAAGATAAAAAGTAAATACAAGAGCACAAAGAGAATGAACATAGGCGATATAAATCTCAAACTTACGAGTTCAAGAGCTTCTAATAGCTCATGTTTTGTTGTTCCATGGTCAAAATGCACTGATATAGGAACCTGCCACATTGTGCATATTAATCATGAGAGCTCCATGTCAAACATATGTATAAGTCTCTTAGCACCACCACCAACAGAAAATTCAATATTTATTCGGGACAATCTTCTTTTTTCCAGTTGCGGAGTTAGTAGCGTTTTTGTTTGATTCGTGACAATAGAATATACATTTAATGCATAATCAAAGTTACTTACCCTGGCTTGTTCAGCTGCGGAGATGCAACATGATACCAATGGAATACCTCCGTGCTTGAACGCACCTGGATGGACCTAAAAGCATAGCCATAAGAACAGAGGAAAAATCAGCTTTCAGATTTTTCTGTCAGGCATTTTTGAACAATTGAGAACAGAGTTATGCTTTGGTTTTTATCAGTGTCTGATGTCTCTCATATGAAACCCTTTGACGTATCCGAGATCCACTTTTTGGTCACAATACTAACCTGTAAAATGGCAGGACTATTTTCTTCCTCTGCAGCTTCTACAACAGCTTCTATTCCTTCAAGGTTATACACATTAAATGCTCCAATCGCATATCCACCATTTTCCGCGTTCTGTTTCACATAAAAACACAACATCACTATATGAAAGAGAAAAAATGAGGCTGGAGAACAAGAGGGATACTCACAAGAAGCAGCTCTTTTGTTGATCGTCCAGCTACAACTGACCAGGACTTGACAACTTCTGCAAGAGCTGTGCTGCTACCAACATTACCTGTAACATATATGGAATATATTTATTTTTTCAATAAAGGACACCTATTTTCTTCAGTTGAATATGTTCTTTTATTACAAGTTAAGGTTTACCCGGGAAAACAATGTAGGGGACTCCCGGATGTCTACTTTCTGGACCTAACTTCCACACTGGAACACCAGCAAGGGCTTGACCAATCACAAGTGCGCGTCTTGCTTTGAGTGCTTTTGTTGCTGTGTCTGAAGACGTAATTCCACCCTAAACAAGGATATGTTACATTGTCAAAATACGACCAACTATAAAAAAGTTGCAATCATCGACTGTACTGTACATAGACAGTTTGTGCCGGGAAGTTTATGATATGGTAAGCTGAACAGAGAAGTAATAAGTGTTTTCAAAAGTACCTTAGCAAGAATATAACGGGGTCTAGTAGTTATCTGGCTCACTACTTCAACCAGAGCGGAGCTCACTTTGCTATTTATATCAAGACTCTCCGAAGATGCTGTCAAAATAAATGGTAGGCCCGTTAATGATGATATCCCTCGGTCATGACTTTATTACCAAGTAATAGGAGTATATAAAAAGTAGGAATGGAGAAACAAACTTTTCCCAGTGATGAGCTCGCGACTGCTCATAATTAGAGTCTCTCTACCAGCACGAAGGAAAGCATCAGCCATCTCAACCGCTCTACTGATTTCTGCAGCTCTCACTTCGGAGGACTTGAGAGCAACTTTCTCTACAGAGATCTGTTGATCATACCTAGAATTTAGCCACCATCACAACTATCCCTGTTAGCCATATGTACTTATTTTTACCTCAATGCTCCTTAACTTCTGCTTATGTTGTGATTGAAGTTCTTCAACCTGTTGGTTTAAAGACATGACTCAGGACTCTCTTAACTATTTCATTTAACGCATTAGAGAAATTAGTGCTAGTAACAAAAGTAAACCTGCTTTGTTGTCTTCGGGACATAGGAGCCTACAACTATTAGCGCACCACTACTTTCTTTGTCTGATGCAAAATCTTTCGGCAACACAAGATCCTTTGGAATAATCCCTATCCGAGCTGACACAAAGCTAGCAGCAGTACGGCACAAGAAAGATTTCCCTTTCTGTTCTGCCTGCCAAACACAATGTTTGATCGAACTAAGGGACCAAAATATAATATAGAAACAAAAAAATGCATACTCTAATTTGATCAATATACCTCAAAAGTAAGAAACAATAAAGAAAAACTGAAAGAAAAATAGGCCAGCTTACCTGGATCATACCCGCTGCAAATACAGCCATGTCTCTGTCACTAGCTGCATTGACAATACATGCAGATCCCTGAAATGGAAGTAGTTTGTGACTTTATAGCTTATACCGAACTTGGAAAGACTGATTCCACCAGGTCCGAGGACCAGTAAAGTTAACTGAAAGCCATAGCAAAATTTTACCTTCTTTAAACTGCATAAGAACTCACATACTGCATCAGGACCACCTGTTCTTAGAAGTTGGATTGATATCGACTCAACGCTGTTAGCAGGAATGGTGCCATCTGTTTTTTCCTCAACCCACTGGAATCATATAAAATTAGTTCGTTACTACTATTTTCGTCAGGGTCAAATTATATTAGATGATTTTGCTGTTGGAAGAATTCATACCTCACGGAGATTTGAGGATTTATATCCAAAGGATGCGTCTTTAGCAAACTCTGTCTCTCCTGCAGGAACTAGTCTGCAATACTCATGATAAAGAGTTGAAGACTAACTTAATGCTCTGAAGGGAACTTTTCCCTAATTCAGGAAGTTAAAACACACACTCTTTGTTCAAAAAGATATACCTATCAGAATCTGCAACATAATGGACATCATCAATAGTATAGCGTCCTCCTTGAAGGAAGAAAGGGCAAATAATCCATGCGTCCATTTTCCCAAGGATAGAGACAGCAGCATCTGCTTCCTGCATGGATCATAATGTCAAGTTCAAATCCAACAGCGATATGATGGTCTGCCATTTCATTCCACGGGCGCCAAACTTGCCTGGGGAAAATGACCACGCAATGTTGAATCACCACGCAGAACGATTGTGTAGTCAGCATTACCAGCTTCTTTTGATGCAGCACATAGGTTGGAGCAGATATCTTTGATCAATGCACTAGCCTGTTTAAGAAATAAGAAGTTAGAGTCTGACATTGCTGAAAGCTGAGGTGGCATCAGCTTCTCGTTGTTCTAGGAGAGATTAGAACTCTTAAATAAGTAGACTGTCCAAGATAAGAATATTTTGACCTTTTCAGAGCTCAAAGATCTCGAATTTGTCAATATGAAGAAGCATGCAGGCTTCTTTCTGAACTGCTCAGAAATAGACTCAACACTCCTATCAAAATGTAGGGAAAATCAATAACCATTTATCAAAGTCTTCCATTGGGTTCTAGGCTAGCAGCTTTTATGATAAATTCAGTCTTTATAGAGAAAGCATGCAAGACTAACCATTCTGTTAAAACCTCTACGTCATGAACAGTTTGTGTCCCAGTTGGATCATCATCAAGAACAACCAACGTCTTTGACTTTCCCATATTTAATCTATGTATGTCATCTGTGGGGTCGAAAGGCCATTCAGATGGAAGAGACTTTAATACGTCTTGTTTCTTCAGAACAGGAAGTTTCCCTTCTACTTTAACCCCTCCAAGGGTTTCATATACCTAACATATAATAAACCCCAAACAGGACACACATCTTAATACTGTTTTTGCTTCACTTTACCATCTATAGTTAAGAAAAATAATCAGCAAATACTATGTGGATTTGAGTCCAATAGTTCATATGCTATAATCTTAAAATCCAAGATGTTCCAGCTTTTAATATTCGTTAAAGAGTATCTCATCTCAATAAACTATAGGTCTTTGCCGTTTACTAGTAAATGTTGCTCTTTCAAGTAAAAAGAGGATTTCTACTGATTTTAAAGACAGATACTAACAGCCAAAAGCTGTCTCAAACTCAATCACTATAATCTTGGCGCTAGGAATCAGTGCATATATGACAATCATACCTTGACCACTCCAGCATCATCTATCCGTCCCCAGCCGGCAGCGGAGCCTACAATTGAAAATATCTGTAAGTATACTTGTCTCCATCTATACGGGCTACAAAAGGAAAAGGTAGTAGTATAGCTCACTAAAAGTAGAATTTTGTTCTCTTTCTCCAAAACATTCAATAAAGAAGTACAGCCAAATAATATTTTTAAGAAATTTGAAACACATGAAAAACCCTGTATCCAACCTAAGCATTGAGCTCGTAAATAATATTTTGAATTGTTGAAATGGTAGGACCGAAATAATGCACGTTCAAGATGAATTGAGAAAAGTAAAAAGATTAGAGGCTACCTGCTAAGAATAGCTGGTGTGCCACTGTTGATATATGGAGTGGAACTTTACGAGATGAACCGTCTCGGGTAACAATTCCCTACAGTCAAAACGCTTGCTAAAGTTAATATAAAACAAAAGATTAAGTTTACAAACTGATTACAGTTGCTAATCTTACCAAATCCTTAACAAAAATATCAAGAGCAGAGTATGGAGTATAATCATTATCCAGCATGTGAGGAACCCGGTTTTCAAACATCCTGCAAGAAGAGAAGCCATTTAACTTATGAAATAGCAGGATAACATAAACGTGTTTCTCATACACTTGCAAAGATAAATATTAAGAAGCAGAAGCATAGGGTCTTATGGAGACAAGACTTTGGGCTTCAGATTATTAACATTCTTATTTTTTATAACTTATAATAAGCTTTTAGAGGCTCCAAATAATGATTCAACTACAGAAAACATAAAGATGATAGACTATATTTGAGATTATGCAGAGCATCAGAGTGGTGCACACTTCATCAGAAATACTATTGCCGTTAATGTAACCACATACTATTTCAGAGATGAGAAAAGAAAAACTTAATCCGTTATAAGTAGTGCATACCAAGATGTTCCACCGCAGTTGGAAATAGCATTGAATAGCTTTCGAGTATTCAGACCTAACCGAGCTCCAAATGCCATTGCTTCGGCAGCTGATGCAATATGGACTCCCGCAAGCAATTGATTGACCATTTTAACACCACTATTGACAATCAAATAAGCACGTAACAAAGAAAGTGAAATTATGCCCATCATGCCAGTAAAGAAAGGATCGTGATGGTGATAACAAAAATGTATAAGAAATTACCTTCCTGCGCCGCAACCTCCTCTAATCACATAAAGCTTCTCACTTAATGCTGCTCAAAATCAATATAATCATGCACGTCTAGGTTACTGATGTGAACAAGAAACATTTCACGAGAAAAGTGAAAATGAAATCGTCACCTGACAACACCAAACCCGCAGACTTGAGTGCTTCTTCGGTACCTGAAGCCATTATCTGAGAAAAAAAAAACACATAACTTCAGCTTCATTACAGACGGTATACAGATTTCTAGACCTCATACCGTAAGTTCTCCCATGGCAGCCCTCTTAACACCACCAGAAACAGGAGCATCCACCAGCTTTAGGTCCTTACCCTCATCTAAAAGATTACCAAATAAATTATAGAACTTAATCAAGTGACAGCAGATCACGATGGAAGTAAAAAAGTTGATGAGGGAGTATCTGATCATCAAAATCAGCTAGTGTGGAACTTACTTTCTAGACGCCTTTCAAGTTGGCTAACAAATGCGGGAGAGACTGTTGACGCAAGTACAATAGTTGCTCCAGGTGGAATAGCTGAGATATTATTATATAAAAACATAGGAAAATAAGCTCTAAGTTCCAATATAAAAGCTAGGATAACAGAAATACACCTTCAACTGCTCCAAGATGCCCATACAGGACATCCTCAGCCTGAACCTCGTTTGTTACCATAATTACAAGAACATCTACATCTGTAGGAGCAGATACAAATAAAAACATATATCAGGGGAAAATTGACAGGGTTCAAAGGATCAAAGAAGGATTTTCATCTCAAAGTTCTGAGAACAACATGACATATCTACATTGTAATCTATTCAATTGTCTTGATTTTGACAACTACCTTTTGTCACATCAGCTGGAGAACTTGCCGCCAATCCCCCGACACTCTCAAATCTGACGAGCGTTGGCTTGTATACCTGCAGTACAGTATCAGTATCAAACATTTAATTTAACAGTGTCGTTTTTTTCTACTCAGGAGCGAGATAAAGGCTTTTTTAAAGTTAAAGCCACCTATTAGTAATTCCTACATTTATAATAGTCTGAATGATCTAACGCTAACACATCTGAATACCATACTCACTAGAACATTCAGATTGGAGAGTTAATCAAAGGCTTACGTCATAACCACGGACAGAAAAGTTTGATTTCAACAGGTGCACTGCCATACCAAAACCCATTGCTCCGAGACCAATAAAACCAATTCTTTTCACAGGCTTTGCCTGAGTAGTAATTTCTTTGGCCAAATCCTCTGGCTTGTAAAGTTCTTTATTGGCTGCTTCTAATATTCCAACACCAAGTACTTTTTCCCAGATCTGTTTAATCATTACACAAACCTTTCATTAGACAGGCATGTGTCAATTACATGGTCTATGACAGTAGTTTTCCGTTCCTTTAAAATTTGCCACAAGTTTCGAAAAGATGCAAAGAACTCTATTAGGGACCTTAGCCAATGAAGTAGCTGTATCATCTCCCTGCATCTGTGATATGCCTGGACAAGGGAAATTATGCATAGAATTAAATAAGTGGAAAGAAGTCGCTATCATTGTGCCATAAATAAGATCATATTGAGATGTACCGAGGATTAGTTGTTGACGTGCAACTGCCAAAAGTGGGACAGGGAATGGGAGCGATTTGGCTTTATCTTCAACAATGCCCTTTCCATTTGGAAAGTCAGTTAGCGTTTTATTAATTACATGTGCTAAATATCAAGACTTAACCACAGTGAGTATAAAACGACTCATTAACTGGAGCTAGATCTTGTTTTTTCTCTTCACTAAATCACTTTGAAAGATATACAGTCACTTTCAAGTTAGTGTATCATACCAGATTCTGAGAGAGAACATCGAGGAAGCGACCATCTATATCACTTTTCAGCAACAACGGTATGTGATTTTTGTAAATCCTGAAAACAAAATACACCCAAGACAAATTAATTCTTGGACAGCAATTGTAAAAATATTGGCATGTTAATATGGCATAAACCTTCAGGAAAATCTTTAATGAGCTCAAAAAACAAAGTATACCTATCTTCCAGTTACACTTGCTAAACAAGAAACCACGATATAGATAAATTTACTTGAGCAAGGTCTATTCTATTCTCAAAACTTTCAGAATAAGACTATTCAGCCTGTTCTTTTTCCCTCCCCTTAATGAGTGTATATTAAAGTTCTACTACTACATGAAATGCCGTCAACACTATCATTTCAACAGTCACACTGTCAAAATCTTTCTGGTTTGGTACTGGAATACTTTTGTATTACTCGTAACCAAAGGAAAGTTCTCATACCATGAATTTCCAGCAGCATTGGAAATGATGTCATACAATATCCATGGATGTACACCCGCCTGAGAACCCAAAGATATAGCCTCCACAGAAGCAACAAGATGAATGCCCTCAAGCAGCTCATTCACCATTTTAACTTTACTGGTTAAGAAAGAAAAAAATAATGAGATCAATGGGTTTTCTACAATGAAGGGAAAGAGTTAGAAACACCAAAGATTTTGTTTCATGCACATTATGAGCAGAGATTTCACGGGTTTCGTGATTTTTTGACAAACAACTTGACCATTATGACTAACATAACGTGACCAACACAAGAAGGTTATTTATCACCCCAAAATTCCATACCTTCCAGCACCAATTTCTCCCTCAAAGGTGTAGAGCTTCTGACACATTGCTTCACGAAACAAAGAAAGTGTCTCAGTAATTAAATAAATTCTCAGGGAGGCATCTTAGAGGGTCTATAAACTGGAGTTAACATTTTACCAGTAAGATACGGTTGTGCTCTTGTGATCGAATCCGACCTTCCAGATGCTATGATCTTATAAAGTTAAAATGAAATGGGTTACTACAATTGCAGTGAAAAGCAAGTTTAAACAATGAATGGCGATCAAACTAGCTCAGTGATACTCCACCGACATCAATGACTTAGCAAGAGAGGAGAGATTATACCATTAGTTTTCCATCAAGAAGCTCAGACATTCCTTTTAAAACATAGGCATCCACTACATATATCTGCTCTTTTTCCTCTGCACCGGAAACCAAATCCCATTTTCAGTTCATGACTGAAAAGCGCAAACTTAAAAGTACAGAGATGAAATGCAAACGATGCCTCAAAAGTAACAAAATTGTTGTAACCTGTAAGTTGTTTCTCTAGCTTCTGGAGGTGCAAAGGCGGTATTGTGGAAGACAAAAGCAAAACAGCACCCTTCTGTAGACCTGAAAAGAAACAACGCATACAGTCTCTTAGACAACAATCCTGAGATAAAATTCACCAACTGTGAACAAAAGAAACTTTGGAACTAACCTTTCATAACACCCTCTTCGCCAAAAATAACATCTTGGATTTGGTCAGGGTGGGAAAGTAAAACCACCACGGCTGCTGCACCTGCTTAATCAATAACAAAGACAGAAAAGAGAGATAGAGAAGAGAGTAAATAACACAACACCATGACATTATCAAAAGTAAACTGAAAGGCAAGTACCCAACTTTGCTTCCATGTATCTAAAGTGTTTCTAATTACTTATAACACACACAGTTACTCAATCAGCTACCTTTGCAAACATCTGCAGGACTGTCACATTTGCATCCTCCCAATTCAGTGAACTTCTCCACCATCTCTGTACTTATCTGTTGAATATAGATACAACCGTTTATCTTTCCTCCTCAATTCCAAAAAAAAAAAAAAAACTAAAGAAAACAAGTCTTGAACATACTACTAATCAAATCATTACAGCTGAACTAAACACTTTTTGTGTAGTGAAAATAAAAACAAACGTGTAAGAAACAGACAGCTGAATTTCTCTGAGAGAGATTAAGAAAACTCTTAAGAGATTAACCAACAAATTTTCACATGTTTGGTTACCATAAACCGATCAACCTGATTTGACATACACGCCGAACAAAAAAAAAAAGAGGAAAGATGAAACTGACCTCGAAAGCTTGAACCTTAAACCCAGAACGAAGAAGCGAAGAAGCTAATTCGAAGCTGAACAAATCCAAACCAACGAACCCAACCACACCGTCACCTCCCATTTTTTTTCTTCTCCGATTCTCCTTTCTCCACCGATGTAATATGATTTCAGACAGCGAACCAATTTCATACGCATGTTTCTGTAACGTATATATCACATCCGTTACATTATTACTGTTTTAGATTAATCTCCATTAATTAATTAGTTAGTTATCGTATAATATGCGCTCTGTCGCAACTCGTAGAGGTAGTTTAGATTAATCTCCATTAATTAATTGATATTAGGCCGGATTACGACAGATGTGTTACATCATAGACTCCTACGTGGAAATCCATATCCAAAAAGCTTTTTTAACTTATCTGGCAAGTGCTCTACTATTCGCATAATTAATTTTAAATGTGGATAATTATGTAATTGTTAGGTGAGATTCGTAAACTTGTCTGAAAACGAGACCATATGTTTTTTTGTATAATAACTGGCTTTAAAAACTATAACGATAAGTATTAATATATACTAATTTTGTTTCGTATTAAGTGTTGTTTCAGATAAATTTTTTTTATTACAAAATAAATATTGGTTTCGATTTTCAATGCAAAATTTTTTAACTTTATTCTACAGTATATTTTTCTATTGATTGATATATATTTAGATGTATAGGTAACTGTGTTTTTATATAAAAAAATATAAAACTAATAGTTTCTTTAATTCGTGTGCATAAATTTAAAATGACATTTATAATAAAACATAATGAATAATATACAAAAATTATCACGTAATTGTGAAATTTTATATAATTGTAAGAACTAAAATAAAAAATAAATAATGTTTAAGTGGTTTAACAATAATTCTTTATATTTGAAATATTACTATTCATTTTTTAAAAAATAAATGGATAAAAAACTATTAGAATACAAAATATTTAAGGAAAATAAAGGAATAAAAGACGTTGGAGATGGTCTAACTACGACAAACTATATATTCATGTTATGTAATCTCTGTTCTTGTCATGTAATAATACCGTAACAACAATCTTTTCTGTAAACTCTTATAATTAGATTAAAATTTGGATTCAACTAATTGAATGTCACTAATCCAGCGCTTAGTCTTTGATCCGTTGCGTAAGAACCGGATCAGAACTGATTTTGTTACTGTTTCTCGAAAAATAAGGAAGAAAACTGGATTAGACTCAAAACTATAACCAACGTCTGTGTACTATATAAGAAACGTGAAGGTGTATTACAACAATCCACACAACTTTCAAAAAGGAAGAGACAACAAAACCGTTTGTTCGAAATATTACAACTCTTTGTTTTTATTTGAAAATGGAGTTCGTTAGATTCGCCGTCGCCGTCGTTTTTGTGTTTTTATCCGTCTCATCGTCCAGCGCTGATCCTCCTCCGGCAATGGGTGCAGGCGGAGGAGGAGGAGCAGGCGGAGGAGGAGGAGCAGGCGGAGGAGGAGGAGCAGGAGATGCTCATTCAATGCCGTGTATACAGAAACTGATGCCATGTCAGCCTTATCTTCACTCGGTGAATCCTCCACCTCCGGCCTCGTGTTGCCTGCCGTTGAAGGAGATTGTCGAGAAAGACGCCACGTGTCTTTGCTCCGTCTTCAACAATGTGGACATGCTCAGATCGCTTAACCTCACTAAAGAAAATGCTCTTATTCTCCCTAAAGCTTGTGGCGCCAAGGCTGACATCTCCCTATGCAAAAAATCCAGCAGTGGTAAGCTATTGAAAACGAAGTCGTTTCTATAGTAGATATCCTGTTTAGCCTAATGTTTTTTTTTATAATGTGTTTAGCCTAATGCACACACACACGTTACCATTTTTGTAACTAATTAGCTTTAATTTTGTGTTTACAAAGGTACCACTACGCCTTCTACGTCGCCGGCAACTACCACAACTCCACCAGCATCTTCCACTGGTATGATTACATAATCTTATAATAACAGTTGTGTGGTGGATTATTTATCTTTTTTTTTTTTTAAATACATGAACAGGAACCGGTTCCACAGGAGATTCATCTTCTTCAACGGCCAAACCAACAAGCTCGGCTCCATCCATCAACTTCGCCGGAGCTAGCTTTGCATCAGCTTTCGTGGCATTGGCAACAGTCTTCTTCTGATCTACTACTATTTTGCACTATGTCTTTATTCATTATTCTGTAGGTTCTTTTTATTTATGTTGAAATTTGTTTGGTTATTGATTATTATTATTATTTTTACGTACTCTGAAATTTCTAATAATAGTAATAATTTCCAGCATGTCTTATACCAACACTTTCTCTTAGCTAAATGTCCAAATCTAATTTCATCTCATTACGGTTCTTATTTTAGTTTATTTATGGTATACTTTATTTATGGTATACATGTAATGCAATTTACAAACATGTACATCACCACAAGTCAATATGAAAAATATGAATTAATGATTCTATGATGCTACTAGTTTCAAATTATCTATTTTGACGTATCCTGGTGTATAATGTACATATGTCAAGTATACAATATGTTTAAAATAGATATACATACACCTCGTGATGTTACTAGTTTCAAACTATGATGTTCTATGATGTTACTAGTTTCAAACTATTTATTTTGACATATCCTGGTGTATAATGTACATATATCAAGTATACAATATGTTTAAAATAGATATACACCTCGTTATAGTTTGATGGCTAACGTTTTTGGAAGCTAGCTTTTTAGCTACTGTCAAGATTTTGACGTTGCAACTCTCAGATAATGTAATAAGAAATTATTCCCTGTTTATATGTTGACGATAACTACTTGAGATCCCCTTTCTACTTTGATTATAAGTTTATAACTAATGTGTTTATATAATGTTATCCAAGTGTTTGTGACTGCTTTTTAAGATATAATTGAGTAGGAAATCTTGTGACAGTTCATCAAATGGATCCGATATAGTTTTTTATCTGTCAGATTGATGCAAACATATTAAAAAATGAGCAAGAATACAAAACAAGTAGAGTCTGAAGTCCAGGGCACTTTACAAATAAAATCATATAATTCGAACCACTGACAGCGACAAATGCATATACGCAAGTAAACATACAGCCGCATAAACATATACACATGCACATTAGGGTGTATACATGTATTCACCATATTAAGGCATACGTTAAGAGTGCTCAACAACAATTTTATACATACAAATTAGCCTAATCATTGCTACTAAATTGTTTGTATGTAATTTATTAATCAATTAGAAAACATTCATATTGAAAAATATAATATCGATCTACATTTGTAGATTTTTGTAAAGTAAATATATGTAGTCACATGAGTTATATTTTAACAACAATAATATAAAACGTTAATTAATAATCATATAAAAATGTCGCAACTAACAAACATACATACATGTATATATGATGTATCCAGACAGCCAATGAGCTGTATTTGTTATTACACTACTTTTGTTTCATGGTACCGACTTATGTAATCTTTGTTTTTGGCTTTTGAATTTCTAAAAACAGATGAACGAATCAATATTATAATATAAGTACAAATGTGAAGAAAAAGGAAACAGAAACAAGAGAAGCCATGTCTGATGATAAGTTAGGTAGCGTCGTGATTCGAGCTCAGCCCAATCCCCCAGCTCTTCCCAGTCACACCCATCCTTCATCCATGTGCTTTTTCTCTTACACGTAGTGTAAAATGAAAGAAAATCGTTGAGCCATAACTTTGATTTTATGATCTTTTAAATGTTCGAGTACAACATAAAAGAGGACAAGCTTACATTCATTTGAACGAAGGTTTACAAGTACGTCGTTCAAAAAAAGAACATTTAGTTCTAAATGACTTTTATCACGACAAAAAGTCACAAATAAATATACATTATATTTTGGGTGAATTAGGTGAATACCATGAAAGACAAAGATACCATAAAAGAGAGGGAAAAAAGTGGTAAGTGGGGAGGAGAGAGATAGAAAGAAATAGGGTATAGAACTAATTTTAGGGTTTTATATGTATAGAGGGTGCAAATACTCTATATTTTAGTAATTTCTAGTGTTTGGTAGAGCTAAAGATAGACAGTTAAGCTCGTCTTATAAGGGATGAATCTGATTAATTATATCGGTTTGACTTGATTATACGATAATTAATTAAGTAGCAGACACATATAAATATGAATTAATGAATTAAACTGAAACGAAAACCTTACTTTTTGTAATTTGATTACTATATCTATCGGATAAAGTCCCCAATAAAGTTAAGAAGCGACAACTATAAACTAGAAGAGAGAAAAAAGATGTACACAGTTGTGAGTTGTATACAACCAGCTGAAAAAATAATTAACACTTAATCACATCTTAATCCATAAATTAATACAACTATATTATATACACATAATTATAAAAGCCAGCCCGTTTCTGAGAAACTTCTCTCTATGTCTCTATGCGACCTTCTCTTTCTCTCGTTCTTAATCAAAATAATGGGAAACACATCTTCATGCGCACCACTGATCACATCATCAGGAGTAGTCAAAATCTTATCTCCATTCACCGGAACCCTCGACATCTTCTCAAAGCCCATCAAAACTTCAGATATAATCTCTCAAGACTCCGGTCAGTTTATCACCGACTCAACACTTCTCCAAATAGGCCACCGAGTCACCGCCGTATCTCCCCACGAGCTTTTGCGGCCGAGACGTCATCTATACCTTCTACTCCCGACAGACATGCTCTTCTCTGTCTTAACACAAGAAGAACTCGCTCTCATATCAGAAAAAGCGGCAGAGATACTCAATGAAAGCCGGTATAACCATTTGAAGAGAGTGTTCCCTGTTTGCATGTTTCCCGTGTCTGGAGACAGAAGAAGAAACTCATCTTCGAGTAATGAAGATGATCATCATGATCGTGATGGTGTAGAAATAAGAGATACTCTCGAAGAGAAGATGCTTTGCGAGTTTAACTATGGATCTTGGAGGCCTGGGTTGGAAACGATCGTGGAGAGCTAATTTTGATGATTTATTAAATACTTTATATAGTATTATTAATCATAGATGATTATTTTGTTGTTCTTCATTTTTGTTTCCCTGATTTTTGTTGTCCGAGATTTAGAGAAAAATTGAGGCTTATACATGAATATATTCACAATATATTGAATCTTACTTGGAATCATTAACTATACATTTGGAGTTATAGAGATTGACATGGGATAGAGAGCATAGAGCATGTATGCATCTCTATTAACAGGTGATTTAGTTTTCATCAAAAACAAAATCAGATTCCCCAACAAAAAGTATCTACTTTGAGATTACCTCACATGCAAGTAACTGATTTTGACTGGATACTGTTTCTTGTAGTATTAACCCGACAGCTATAGTGAGTCTGGATGTTTCTTCCATCGGATGAAAAAGGATCATAAAGGTCAACAAAGACGCTGGTTTCTGGTAAACCAGATTTTAGGTACAACTATTTTGGTACGTATATATATTTATATACATGTAAGTTTTAATTAATATAGGCTTGAGAATGTTATTGGAACCATACGCAGATACTCTGAATATAAAAGATTGCGCCAGCAGAACTAATAATTAAAGGAGGAATATTAGTAAGGACCCTGCATATTTTTTTTCGTCCTAGGCCAGAGTCTACACACCTACCTGAGTATTCATACTAGCAACCTTCTAGCTTTAAATAATCTGTGATCGTGCAGACAGAAAATTAAGTGTTCAATCAAATTCATAAATACTAATGCCAGGCTAAGGCCCATTAAAAATAAAATCTCATCGGTTGTATCCGTGTTTGGGCTTCTGGAAAGTCATCTTAAATTATGAGGGCCTTTTGAACAAAAACAAAAAAGTTGCGCCTAATAGCGTGTTTACGTCAGGGACGGAGTTTGTGGATGAGCGCACACACTCTTTTTAGTTTTTTTTTTCTCCTGTCCGAAAAAGCATAAACAGACAAAAAAAGATTGAGGAGCCCACTTGCATAGCTTCCCCATACGCTAATGAAGCGCGTGATTCGTATTCTCTTCCGTTTTTTCTTCTCCGTGTCTGTGCCGAGATTTCATTTTTTGGTTTGGTCGTTAACGAGTTGAATTTGTTTTTTTTTTTTTGGTAAAAGAGTTGAATTTGTTTCCCTCTAGATATCCAAGTTTGATTTTTGTTTGACGAACAAATTCGAAACAAAAAATCTAGAAGAACAACAATTTACATATGATGAATTTTGTATTTGAAGAGAATTCACACACACCTCATCTAACGTTGACATTATAAATGGAATGTTCTGTAGACGTTTGTATCAATTTGTTTGATTTTAAATTCCTACTAGATTTTGACCCGCCCTTTTCAAGGGCGGAACAATATTTTTCATTTTATTTTTAAAAATGATATTTATTTGTATTTATGTTATGATTTTATTTGTAGTTAGATGTTTTCGTTTTGACAATATATGATAAACACAATACATGTCTTCATAATAATGGTTTGAGATTTGATTATTTGATTTTTCTCTAACGTTGACATTATAAATGGAATGTTCTGTAGACGTTTGTATCAATTTGTTTGATTTTAAATTCCTATTTACATAAAACAGACCTGAATTACTCATGTTTTGTTTGTAACTAACAAATTAAGTGTTTTGTTTGTTATAGAATGCTGAATTTTGTTAAAAACCTGACTCCATATAGCAGAGAGAGATGTCCCACTAACAAAACAACAAATCTCAAAATAGAGAAAGAAAACAGTAAAACTTAGATTCAGTTTAACCGAGAGAAATCAAATTCACTATTAACCAGGAAAACCAAGTTAATAGCCAGCCAAATTCTTATAATATTCGAATAAAAATGAAGATATAGTTTATATATAAAACAAAAAGCGCGTGAGAGGTTTTTTTCCAACATCTCGTGTGATTTTTCCATATAAAGACAGTTCCAAAACCTAAAAATCTCAACGAAATCACATCTCTCTCTCTCTTCCTTTCTTGTTACTTATCCATTTTCTCTCTCTCTCTCTCAGACTTCCTTAAATCGATTCTCTCGAATCCAAGAACAGAGCCCTTTTTATTCTAACCATCTCTCCTTGTTCCGAATTCGTGGGACTAAAAAAAATGACAGGCTTCTCTGTGTCTCTAATTGTATCAAACTTATCAAACGTCGCCTCGTACCTATCTCCAATCTTCGAGACCATCCCGTCTAAAGTTGTTCCAGCGCAGATCGAGAAGGTTGTCTCTCTTGTCTCCCGCACCGGTAGAGATTTACAGCGTTACGATAATTCAGGATATCGTCAAGTCGTCGGGTACGTCAACACGTGTTGAAAAGTTTCCACAAATGTTCATTTCGGAATCTCATATTTTTTTCCAAATATTTGCAGATGTGTACCGTACAGATACAAGAAACAACAAGGAAATGGAATTGAGACAAAAGAGATTGAACTTTTACTTATAAGTGCTCAAAAGGGCAAAGGAATGTTATTCCCAAAAGGAGGTTGGGAGATTGATGAGTCAATGGAGGAAGCAGCATTGAGAGAGACGATAGAGGAAGCTGGTGTGACGGGAGAGCTCGAGGAAAAGCTTGGGAAATGGCAATACAAGAGTAAAAGACAGAGTGTGATTCATGAAGGTTACATGTTTGCGTTGCTTGTTGACCAAGAATATGAGCGGTGGCCTGAAGCGGAGACTAGAGAAAGGAGATGGGTTGGTTTGGATGAAGCGAGAGAGGTGTGTCATAGTTGGTGGATGAGAGAAGCTCTTGAAGCATTTGTTAACCTGAAATGTAATGTCGTGGAGAAGGTTGTGATTGAAGGTAATGATGTTTAGGGTTTGGTGGAAACAGAGCTTTTTAGAGTTAGAAACCTGACCATAGGGATCAGAAGAAGAAGCTTCGTGGGGGGATATTTATTTGGTCTCTTTGAGAGTTGTGGAAAAGTTTTGATTGTTTGAAGATGAGATGTCAACTATATACTATTTCTAATTTATTCTTTTTTTTGTATTATATGATTCATTCATTCTTTGATTAATTGTGAATAAATTGCTAGACAGGTCTCTTAATTAAATAAAACGTTTTACCAAACTCATACAACATGTTTAGCTTCATCATCACACAAACGTCTAGAGTTTTTGTTATCGATCACAAGACTTCATGACCATCGTCTCTAGTCTCTAGAGTGAACCCACCACAATAGATTACTGAGAGAGTTGCCATCATCGAACTCACGTAATCCTCGAATCATCTCTAACGCTTCATATTTGTCGTATACACTTTCCAATGCATACACAAACCCTTTCCAGCCATCTTTAACGCCGTCTCTCTTCAACGCAGGCAAAGTCCACTTCACTAGCTGCTTCACGAATTTCACATCGGAGAAGAGGATTTCTGAAACCGGAATCAACGGTAATAACTGTTGACCAAGCCGACACTCTTTCCACTCCCTATCCCCGAACCATAGGCTACTGTCTCTCTTCGTAGACCATAATACCCCAACCAAACGATTCTTGGCCGTGAAATCTTTTGGGTATATAGAGTCATTTTCTTTCACCTGCACACCGAACAGCAGTCAATTTTGATTACTAAGCTACTATTCCAGCAATTCGGTTTGAACCTGGTTATCAATGTATCTTATGTTTCCGGTTTTTAGGATATGGTTTAGTCGAAACCAAAACCGAACCACAAATCTAACAATTGTAACCAAGTTACATATCCAAACAGATCATATAACTAAATTCAAACCTAAAAACAATAGAAAATTAGAAAATGACTGGTAAAATTTTCAATTTTAATTAAAAAGTAGAAACTCAACTAATCATTCCCCTATAAATATAAGTACTTTAATGTACTTTTCTGTCACATAAGATATTCAATTTTCATTTTAGTTCTAAACCAAGAAAACCGGACTAAAATCTAAGACACAACCCAATTTAGTTTCTAAATACAGTTAGTCCGGTTTATTCGAAGTACACGGTTAGAAAACCGTTTACCTGCCACCACATTTTGGAAGCGTGGATCTCAAGCGACATAATCGTCGAACCCACCGCAACAAGATCCACGTCACCATAAGCCAAACCCAACAAAGCAGCTGAGTAATAAGCGTTCACAGCCTCGCTCGGCCCCACCTGATTCCTCCCGTCATCAAAAACCGTCAACCCACCCGCCCAAGAATGCAGTTTATAAAAATCAAAACACCTCAAACGCGGGAAAACATAATCAAAACCATCACATCTCTTCTTCCTCCTCCCCAACGTCATGTAATCCGCCAAAAGAGTGTAAGCATGAGATCTATATCTCATCCCCCACAAAGGATCGATCTTAACAAGCACAGAAATCGCGTAGATGAAATAACCTAGATGATAATGGTGGTTATTGTAAATCCCGTAACCGTTATCTTCTCGTGCATTTTTAGCTCCTTGCGTGGTGATCAAGCCTCCCCATTTAGAATCGTACACAAACGAGTTTGGTTTAAAAGTACCGTCTAGCCACGGCTCTATCATGTCTTTTAGGTATTCACTGATAGCTGGAATCACGTGGAGATAGGAGACTTCTTCAGCGATCAGAGCCAACCTCGCTGCTCTCGCTATCACTTTCCCGTAGTGGTAAGTCCAATCCGAGACAGGAGACGAAGAGTTTAATGCGATAACGTCTTCGATGAGAGCTGAGATGATCTCATCGCGTGAGGAATCTTGTTTCACTCCTTTGAGTGAGTGCCACGTTATTGGAACAGAGTCCGGTTTAAGAATCCATGAATCTCCGATAACGCCGGTTAAGTCTCCATCGATGCTTCTGTATTTGATGTTTTTCATTACTGTGACTGTTTCGTTGTCTTTTGTTAGGAGCTTGAGGTGAAGAGGATGCGCGAGCATTAGGAGGTCTCCGTGGCCTCTCTTCTCCCATTTATACTCTAAGGTGAATGGCTTTGTGAAATCCGCGTGGCCTGAAACTGGGTAAGAGCGGCTGAACCGGTCGAGAACCGGTTCGAAATCTGGTTTGGAGTTAGGTAAGACAGCGATTCGGATTAAACCGGAAAACTCGCCAGGAGAACGGATCGAGGAGTTGTCGTGTTTGGTTAGGTTAATAGGGGAAGAGGCGTAGATCAACCAAGTTTGGTTGTTGTTGAGCTTTGCTGTGTACTTTGTAGATAAGCTGTTTCCGGAAAAGGACACGAACTCGTGGCTTGTTGAGATTGTAAAGGAGTTACATGAGACAGTGAATGTGATAAAAGGGCTTCCTCTGACGAGGAAGAATCTGAGATTAGAGGAAGGGAAATCAAGATTCACGCCAAGATCGCTATACGAAGAGATGTGATGAGTTTGGTGGACGTGTGAACCGGAGATGACGATGTCTGATTTGAAAAGTTGGTAAAAGAAGTCAGAGTTTTGAAACAGAGTTGGGTAGGAGATGGAGAGTGAGGATTTCCCCGGTTTGATGAGGTAAGGGTGAAAGTACTCAGGGGTGTCGCCTTTGCCGAGAGTGAAGTTTTGGAAAAATGAATTAGTAGGGAGAGGGTTTGTTGAGAGGAGATGGTTGCTGAAGAAACGTGACGGGTCCGGTAAAACAGAGGATTCGCATTTGGGGAAGAGGAAGGGAGACTCGTTTTCTGGTCTCGAGTAAGCCATTACTTGAACCGGTTCTTTGTTTCGTTTACACTAGCTAGTAGTTTTCGAATACAGTGTCTCTGCGACTCCGTCTTGGTTGTTTTTAAAAAGAGAATAGAAGATGTATCGTCGACTCAAAATGGGAATCTGTAGCTACATTGGTAGGAGAAGAAGCGCAATGATTTTTTTTTATTTCTCCGAAACGCATACTACTTTTCATGCAAGATGCCACGTGGCATTTGA
Source organism: Eruca vesicaria subsp. sativa (assembly GCA_932364175.1). Lineage (NCBI taxonomy): Eukaryota > Viridiplantae > Streptophyta > Magnoliopsida > Brassicales > Brassicaceae > Eruca > Eruca vesicaria. The sequence goes on from CAKOAT010508487.1 coordinate 814,300, forward strand.
TCTCCCTCCCAAGAAATAACATAATCTTACACAAAATTTGAATACTAATGGGCCCAGAATGTTAGAAGTTGGGCTTGTCCGAAGTTTCAGTTTGCAGAAGTCCCTTCTTGTTTTGTCCTTGGCTAAAAAGTTGAGTTCACTCTTTTCTAATCCTGAGTCAGACAGTAATTCATGAAACGATAAGATTGAAACAGAGTTACAATTAGGTGGTTGAACAGATACACTTGTTTGATGAAGAAAAAAAAATCATCTGTCTTCTTAATTTCAGACAGTGGAAGAAACTTCATTACAAGTAATACATATCCGTATGAATTTTCATTTGATGATTCATCCGAGTTTTGCTCTCCCAACAATGGTTGAACAATGTCCTTGACTCATCGAAATCAATCTAAAACTGTGCCAACTTTACAAGAGGGCCGTGTACTTCCGCTACGAGCATACACGTGCTCTTCTTCTGCTACCCTCTTCTTCTGAAGCTACCAATGAGAAAGACGATGTCACTTCTCTTTCTGATAAGCATCTCTTGTATGGTCTGAACCCATTCGCACATGGATAACAGTGTTCTTGTTTTTCTAACGAGGTTAGCCGTGCTTCTGCACTCTTCTCCAAGTTCTCTGAAACTTCTGTGACCGAGCCAAACGCACTAGAACCGGTACAAGAGGTTTCCCATATCCCTAGAGATAAAACTGTGTCGACGTGCTTAGAATCTTGACCCGTCATCGATTTATGATCAACACCTTCCTCTCTGGACGAAGATGTTTTCTTAGATCCTTCCGCCACTTGTACAATCTTCCCAAAGAGCATAATACTCGAGGTGAGTTTTGTTGAACCGGTTACAACATCAGCCTCTTTAAAAGATTGCTTAGATGTTGCGTAATCATTCTTCTTATCAATGGACTGTATGTCACTGGTACACGAGTTAGGAGATGAGCATCGATTGACCTGATCATCTGAACCAAATGGTGATAACACAGAAGTTGGAGACTTTGTTCCTTTCTCCATAGCTGAGGAAGGACACTGACAACATGGAGCAGGTGACTTCCGAGGATAAGGATGTGTTGGTTTCCTCTTTGGACGAGGAGGCGGGATCACAACCGTTTTAACCGAGTTGTCAGCTTCACGAGCCACCTGCAAAAGGATCAGACAAAAACTGTCAGATTACAGAACCAACTAGAGTGTGATGTTTGAGAGCATATATATATATATAAACAAGACCTTGGAGAAAAACTTTTGAGCATGGCTTCTGATCTGAACAGCTGTTTTAGTACCTATATGTTCTACACCAAAAAAATCAAGACTCAAATCAGAACTAAATCAACCTAGAAAAGTTTTGTGTTCTGTCAAAGCAGCAAAACCAATATAACTAAGTACCTTGGATTTGTCGCCAAGCACGACCATAAAGCTCGATAGCTTCAAGGAACCTATCATGCTCTGCCTCACTCCACTTCTCTCTCTGCTTAGATACTGTGTACGGCTTCCTAACCTTCAAGAACAACACACATAAAGTTCAGACAATTCAAAAAAAAAAAAAAAAAAACCTTTCTCCCACGATGGAACTTGTCTTAACAACGCTGATACCTTAGCAGCGTTTGGGATCCAATCACTGCTTGTTTCATGATTAGTTCCTTCATTTGAATTGCAACTTCCATTCTCTACATTACTACTTACATCCTCACTTAGATCCTACGGTTCAAAACAAAAACAATGAACTAAATGGCTTATATTCCTACTTAAAAAATTCGATAAGCTTCACTAACACATCTTTAGTTAATGAAAATGTTTTCCAAAGAAGAAACTAATTACCGGAGCAGCCATGTAACAGTATCTGATAAGCTTTCTTCAGATCTATGAACAGTGAATAAATAAAAGTATGAATAATTCTGCTTTTTTTTCCCCGGGAAATCAAACTCAAGATTATCTCCAAGAAAATAAAGCAAAAAAAAAAAAATATTGTTGAGAAGAGGAGATAGGAAGGAGACAGTGAGGAGAACATACTAGAAACAGCAAGTGCTATTATAGCCGTGCTGTGCCACGTCAGATGCAAGTTTCTATATTTATTTTAATGTCATGGAAATTTCGAGAAGGTGATACAGATAATCTTGTGGCTGTGAGCTAACCTAACTTAACCATCACGCTCGCTTCTTCGGCGGTGTACATCACGCGATCCCTCTACAAAGATCCAATCTCTGGATAAAGTGGGGCGACGTTGGAATTTATGAAAAAGATAATCAGTGTTTTGTAATTATTGTCTAGATATTTATTTTTTTAGTTTTTTGTATTTTCATCTACGTCTCTGTCTTCCACAAGCTTTCGTGACATTAATCTTTAACCTTGGGGTTAAAAAGAAACAAGTAAAGTAATTCTCTGTAAAGACTTCCTAAAGTAACCAGATGATTAAAATTTAGGATACTGAAAATTCAAAAGTTCACAGATGAAAATTGTAAAAAAATGGTTGGGATAAATGGGCAAATCAGCGACAAGATATGGTGTCGGATGTGACAACAAGATCTCTATTAATCAATCACAGAGGCTATTGGAGCCACATTTTTGATACGGCCAGATCAGCCCATCCCTCTTTTTTATTTATTTATTATATGTTTCTCTGTTTCATATTATTTTAATATTTACCTTAAGAAAAATGGAATCGGATCCAACTTAGATATTTTCCTTCATTTATGAGAAATAGACGATTTGTTACACTCAGTTTAGTTACATATAAACATTTCAAGTCCTAAAGTTCCTTCTCTGTTACGCAAGAAAACCATTACCACATCTACACTTCATATTTCCTAATCTCGTTATTTGTTGTTATTTGTTTACAAGGACGTTTTAAGGTTAGAGTGTTGATGATTCAACATTTAAGGCAGTTTGAAAAGAAAAGTTATCAGATTAATATCTCTCTGATTCACCAGTATCGAAACCTAGTACAAGATTAGTTTCTCACACTAATCAGTCCCTGTCCTGACTCTGTACTATCAGCTCATAAAGGTTAACTAAACCGGACAATAGTACTCACAGCTTACCAAATACATTGTCTGCTGGTGACAAACGACAGGTTTGTTGTGAGGACTCGGGTTTACAATGGTGTGTTCTTGTTCAACCCCTAGGCATTGGAGTATGAGTTCATCTCTGGTGTGAACTGAACTGCCATAAGAGGAGACTGAGTCTTCATCCGCATCTCTTTTGTAACTGTACTTTATTACTAGAGTGTGGTTTGTCAGATTCATGCAAAGATTATTTCATAGAACCTTATGATAAACAATTGCTGATCTCCTTAAAATTCTTTACCTATTTTGCGTTCAGTGGTATAATAGCATTAGTAGGAAAAAAAATAGCAATAGTTAAAGTTCTACTATTATTCTTGAAGAAACGTTTTAACTGCCAAATGTGATAAGGAATACAGATCAAAATGATCAGAGAACAGAATCCTGTCTGTTGTTGTGTGCTTTACAAATCACAAACACAAAATGCCTTCATAGATGAAGAAGATTAGAGATGTTGTCCCAACCAATGTTCCACCTCTTATCTGAAGGCATGGCGAAGTTGAGCTCAAACATCTCCTTAGAGATGTTACCACTTTCACAGAACCCAACAAGCTTCGCTACTATCTCTGCACTCTCTTGCACGTGTCTTGAGTCGTAAGGATCAGTCCATAGCTTGTTCACGAACTGTAGCTTCCTCTGTTTCCCTTCTAGTGGCACGTCCCATTTCATGTACAACTCCTCTCTCTCCTCAGGCGTCAGTCTCGAATTGATCCTTCTCGCCAAAAACTCCCTCTCACGTCTCAGTGCTCTTATACTGCGCAAACAACACATTGAATAAAACATTAGCTTTTTGTCTGAAGTGACTAATGTAAGAGATTCACTGAAATGTGTGTGTGTGTACCTTGATGATAGAGATACAACTGCAGTTTCATCTCCGTTTCGAGATGGAGTTCCGTTACCTATTCTAGCTGGAGTTGCATTACCTACTTCTGTTAGGCGTTTTTCTAACCAAGTTAACCGTCTTAGCTCAACTTCCATGTAGATTTGGTCTGCCTGATCACCTTTGAACAGTAGATAGAATTGTGTCCTGTGGATGATGGAAACATGGCAGACATGCCAAAGCTCTATGATCTGTTGTCTTTCCTCTATGAATGTTATATGCCACGCTACTTGACTCTGCTCTTCATTTTCCTCTATGGTCTGCTCCTCGTCCTCTACGCTGTATCCAGCTCCTTCATTTTCCAACTCAAGCACCTGACAAACGAGAAGTTGTTTCTGGTACTGCAGTTTAGCTACACGTTCTTTGAGTTCGGTGACGTATGCTCTTATGCTTCTCACGTTCTCCTCCGCTGCGTTTTGGAACATTTGCTGCATTTTCTTCATGTTCACTGAGCTTGATCTTCTGTACCCTGGAGTGCTTTCTCTTGACGACACATCTCCGCTTTCTTCTCCTTTCTGTGGAGTCTCTTGTGGTGTCGTTGCAGAACTGTTGTTCTCTTGAGGATCTTTGTTCTCAGCATCACAGTCCAAGACTTGCTTAGAAGCTGAAAGAGGAGAGCATGGAGATTTCAAGAAACTCTGGCGGTTGGATGCGCTGCTCGGCGTCAATGGAAGCTTCTTCTTCTTTGAGTGATGATGATTCTTTGTCTTTGGGGTTTCATCTCCAGCATTGATAGTGCTTGTAGTAAGTGACATCACCAGCTTATCTATTGACTTCTGAACACTCTCAAGTTGCTCCTCTAGATTCGCTATGGTGCTTCCTTGTGAATGGAGCCTTGTTATCTCTTCCTTGAGGTTGGCACTTACACTCTTGTTAGGAGCTATGACGTCTCCATCTTTAAGAACTGTGGATGATCTCACAGTACGCATTCCCCTTATCTCTTCTTGAAGCTTAGCGATTGTCTGAGCTGCATCTTGGTTTCCTAGTCTATGGCAAGCTACTTCCTTCTGTAGTACTTCAAGAGCTTTTGTTGCTTCTTCACCAAGCTGTTCTTGAAGGTGTTCAAGTTTTCGGATCTCATGCATCAGTGTGAATGGAGTTGTTGATGATTGGCGTATCATAGATTGACGTATACTTGTCTTTCTTGCTCTCTCATTCCGGTTTAGTGTTTTGTTCTCAGCGCTAGGCGTCAGGGCAACAGAATAGGAAAGACACTTTCTGACCGGTGGGTCTGGTGAATCAAAAGGATTTAAGCCCTGAGATACAGACAAAAGTTTAAAGTTCAGCTAGAGTCTGTGAGTATATATAGAAACAGTAGAGAAAGAGGTGGAGTTAGGGACCTTATTTTGTTGTTGTTCCACTTGAAGCTTTTGGCGCAACTCTTCTAGTTGGATTTGTGCAGCATCTCTTTGTCTCCTTAGCTCTTCAATTTCCATTTCCATCTAAAAAAGTCATGAAACATACATACTAAGCATCAAACCTTTGGTTCATTATATAATCTTTGCGGTTTTGACAAAACTGAAGTGAAAAGAAACCTGTTGGATCTTAAAATCCTTTTCTGTTGATGGACCAGGTGTGCGACGCTCTGCCTCCAATCTAGCCACTTCTTTCTGAAGATGTTTCACTAGTTGCTTATCAGAGACAACCTGTAGTAGTTACAAGACCACCAAGTAAATATTTTGTTTGTTTTCATCCAAGGTAGAGCATAAGCATGGAACAAAGATCATTACCATATTCACTTGAGCATTGTTAGTTACTTCCTTGGCTCGGTTGGCGAAGTATAGAGTATTTCTTGACTGTTCAGCATGAGTCGAAGCTGGACTCAACGTACATATAATGGCTGTTCGAGCATTTCCACCGAGTGAATGCTGTAATATCCGAGTGAGCTTGGAGTCTCGGTAGGGTATGTGGCCGCTTTTCTTCCCCCCACTATGAAGAGTACACAAATTCAGATGAAATAAATATTTTACTTGACAAGAGTTCGTCACTCTAAGCATATATGTAAGAACCTTACCTTAGTTTCCTTATGACAGTTGTAAGAGTCATTAGACTTAAATTAATATGGCAACCTTCCCTGAGTCTCGTTCCATCTGCCTGAGACTGTGATGCTCTTTCACTTCCTGCTAAGTCCACAAAGTTCTGCAATGCATTCACACACTCACTCTAATTAAATCCAGAAAATTCTAGCTAAATATTCTGCAAACTCAACAGAGAAGGGATATATTTTTTACCAAACTAGCCATGTATGACCTCACACAATCTGAATTTTCACGGTGTGTACTTTGTATCGTCTGTTTTGCCATCAAGAACTTGTAATCAGCATGTTGTAGGTGCTGTGATTTTAGTTTTAGTGAAATAATGAATTAAGAACGTTACCAGTCTGATTATTTGGTGTGACCGTGAGCTCGTATCATTCAAAGCAGTTTCTCCAACTTGTCTTTGAGCTATCAAAAAGGAAATACCAGTCAGAAATGTTGAACATAAATAAACTTTGAGGTGATAATTACAAGAAACCAAATATGATGCATACCTTCACAAATGCTAATCAGATGCCTCAAGTGTTTATCGTTATTAGCTGTTTCTTCTACCAGTTTTTCAACCACAGTCCCTTTCTGCAATGTCAGATCATTAGTCTTTTTAGATCAATGGAAGTGCACATTCAATAAGGGCCACAATATCAACAAGAAAATGATATCCTTTGAATGTAAATAAGTGATACCTCAGGGTCATCAAGGAGTTTAAGGGCACGTCCTGAATCTGAATTCAGCAGATCCCTAACATTTTCATTATATATCTCCAAACCAGAGATCTTGATAGTAAAATCTCTTTCAGGGGTCTATAAACAAAACAAAAAAGCAACTAATTAAAAGATCTGCACTGAAATATAAAACATTGATTTGGAACTCTGATCATATCAAAACAAAGCTTACATTAATTATGTGATTGTAAATATCATTGACAGCTTTCTCCGTTACTCCTCTCATGGTAAATGTCTTTCCACTGCTCGTTTGTCCATACGCAAATATTGTTGCTGAAACAATAAAACTGATTTAGTCATCTATGATCAATCCAAGTTATAGCCACAGACAAAACAGACTATCTTAGTCATAAAGTATCTACCATTTATGCCCATCAGAGCAGACAATGCAACATTCTTAACACCATCTTCATACACATCTTCAGTAACACTCTCTGGTCCAAACACTTTATCTAAAAACAAAAAAGAATACATTCATTAGGCATAAGATTCCTCAGGAAAACAGAACAAAAAGGCAGAGATATCCACTTTAATATTACCGAATGTAAACGAGGATTGGTGATTCGAACGTTCTTGAGGAGCTTGTGGTTTAGACACAATAGTGTGGTCATCAACACATTCCCAAGCCACTTGGTCTTTAGCTAACTGTTCCTTCTTGTTCAATGGCCTTAGCCTCACAGTAACAACAATCTTCTCCTCCCTGGATCTTGAACTTCCACCTGGCGTCACAGCCGGTGTTCTGTCCGTTTTTGAAAGTGGAGTGCCAGGAGTTCTCATTGTTATCTTCCTACAAAAATTGTTTTCATCAGATCTAGCACACCAATATAATTAATTAGAAATTTTATGCAGAAGAATTACTCAGATCTATGTAAAAAAATCTCATATAAGGCAACACTAATCCATAAAAGGTAATCTAAGGTTAGCATAACTTTCCAAAAAAAAAAAAACACTTCACTTCACTAAACTGATTTACAGTGAAACGAAGTAAGAGACCGAACACTTACAGAGGAAACAGAACCAAAGATGTACTCTCGGATCAGACAGTGATGAATACGATAGAAACCAATAAATAAAAGAATAAAAGAATGAGAGTGAAGTAGATAGTGAGAGAGGTTTATAGTCTCGTCTCGTGGTATAGATAATGATGAAGAAGAAGTGAAACGGGTTTTGGGCTCCTTTTGTCTTTTTTTACGGAAGTCCGTGCTAATAGAGAGATTTTGAATCTGAGAAGCCCTAACGGCTAGTTTTTTTCTGCGTTTCTTTTGAGGGGCTTTCTTTTTTTTGTCTGATTTCAAAATCTACCCTCACATTTTTAAATACTCTAAATCACCCCACCCTCAACTTAATTTTCTGAGGATATATATATATTTCTCGTCGTATTTTATATCTGCTTATTTTGTTTATGTTTTTTTGTTGATGTTAGTGGTGGGACGGATCTGGATATCTGAGAAATTTAGAGTATTTGAATTTTGATTTATCGGATCCGTAATTTTAGTATCCGGATTCGGATCTATATCTTTCGGATATCCGTATTTGGATTCAGATCCATAGAAATAATACAAAAAAATATTTTAAAATACAAAAAAACTAAAAATTAAATATAAATTAAATATAATTACACAATTTATAAATATATTTATGATATATAATATTATGAAAATTAAGATATAATATTATAATACTAATTTTTATGTATAAATATTAATATATCAAATATAGTTATTAATAAAACTAAAAATCAATATATTTTAGAAACATGGATCCGGATATTCGGAGCTAAAAATTGTGATATCCGGATCTGAATTCAGTTTGTACGGATCCAAGATTTTACTATCCGGATGCGGATCCGGATAGTAAGTCCCAGTTCTTGTTGATGTTGTCGGATATCTTATTTTC
>CAKOAT010508487.1:822977-882297 GCA_932364175.1 Eruca vesicaria subsp. sativa
AAAGTTAAAAAAAAAAAAAAAAAAAAAAAAAAAGAAATGTATTTACTTTCAGTGAATTTAGATGATAATGGTGGGTAGGCTTTCGTTTCAACCTTTTCCTTTTACTTTGATTTTTTTATGTCCGCGCTGATTTCTGTCGTCTTGTGAATTATTGGCTTTTAATTAAATAAACTGGTCCTCTATTGCTTATTTATTTTCAACGCTCTGAATATATAATTTATTTGCAGATCAAACGTCGACTATAAATAAATAACGGTCTAAATATTCTATATTAATTTGCAGATCAAGCAAGGATTTTGCAAGTACTATCAAATACAGCGTAGATTATTATACTAAGAAGTAAGAACAAATTAGTTTAACACCCTCGTCATGCTCCACTAGGTAGAAACTTCCACACTGCTATTTGGGCAATTGTTGGCCTTTGAGCTATGAAGTCAAGATCTTTGCCTGAGATTTCCATATATATGCAAGCCTGTATGTTTTATAGCAACTTTTGGTGAAATTTTATATGAAATGTCAACTACATCAAATGAATAAATAAAACCACGACACCACCAAGAAAAAATATATGATAACTGGGATATTGTTCTCATCTTCCTTGGTCAAAATTCAAAAGTTAAAATACCAAGAAAAGAAGAAGAAAAACTCAATCTTTGCTTATTTAGATGGTGACCAACCACTTTACACCATATTATTAAATAAAAAATCTTTACATATACATATATATATATATATTCTGCCAATGATACATATACATATATCTATATATTTATATTACTATTAAAATTACACTGTAATTGTTCGCGGACATGTCATGCATATCACCATTAGGTCTCTTAGTTCAATGGTGAATGAAGAAGACCATATTCACAATTAAAAATTGATGCAGTAAATATATATATATATATTCTCCATTAAAATGAAAAAAAAAAATTTGCCTAAAAGAGAAAAAATGAGTAGGAAGAGAATATAAATGTCAATATTTTACCCAAAAATACCAATATACAGCATCATTTGATTGTAGAAACCTTGTTTCTCTGGTGGTTTCACTAAATTTATCAATGATTCCAAGGTCAATTTTGAAGACAGTGTGATTTATCATCAATTATACAAGATTAATAGAACAAAAATTTGTATATTTTTTTGACATGATGCAAACGAAACCGCTCAATTAATGTGGATTTTCATAAAGCTGTTATGGTATTATCACAAATAGAGGTGTCAAACGTGAATCGTCGTAAGCTGAATACAATAAATATCTACAAGTAACAACTATAACGTCGCCTTCACTACATATGTAATGAAACAAGTCAAAGAACCATTAAAAATAACCCTTAAACATATGAATAGAATATCCGACCGCTTCTGTATATATTTATTGAGAAGTCGACACGATCATATTTGACCAAAACTCCATAAAGTCCTCAAGAAACCACTCATAAACAAACAAACAAAAACCCTTAAACTTGTTGTTAAAGCCCGATGTCGTCCATCTCTACTCTGCTCATCATCACCGTCGTCTTCTTCCTCGTCGTTGGCCTCCCTTTGTGCTTCTCCGCCGATCAACGGTACGAGAAGTGCCTAGCATCGCCTCAGAGATGCGGGTATGGACCGTCCGTGTTCACCAACAACATCACGTACCCGTTCTGGGGAGTTGACATCGACAAACCCATTTACTGCGGCCGATCACCGTTCAAAATCTCCTGTGATGATTTTCTTAAAACGCTAACCTTAGAGATCTCTAATCTTACTCTTAGCGTTGTCTCCACGGAACTGGATGAAAAGACAATCACCGTAGCAGATGAGAGTTTCTTCGAGGATGGTAGTTGTCCAAAGATTTTGGAATTCAACGGGGATGAGCAGTTCACACTAAACCCTAACACCGAGAAGATCGATCTACACACTTGCTCTAACATGTCAACATCTGTACCAAAAATTACTTGCACAGGACGCGACGGGTATAATACAACATATTATTTCATTCCAGAAAGTGTTTCCGACCGTGGTTGTCACAAGGTTGGAGAAGTCCCGGTTCTTGAATCTGTTAAAAAGGATCTTCACGACTTTAATATAACTCTGGAGGGAGCTTTGAAAGGGGGATTTGCTGTAAGATACATCATAGACGATCAAGCTTGCCAATATTGTTCCAATTCCACTGGTGTTTGTGGTTCGGATTTAAAGTCCGGGAAATTCCGGTGTCTGTGTCCTGACAGGCCTCACAAGTCATCCTGCAAAGACGATGGTTAGTCCTTTTATTTTTATTTTATTTTAGATTCAAAGGTTTACTTTTTTTTTCCTTGACAATATTCGTTTTAGATAGTTGTCACCATTACATTTAAGATTAGTTCCATCAGAACGTTTCTGTACATTGACTACTCTAATAAGAACGTATACTTTGACCAGTCGATGGAGAATTGTAATCTTCATTGACTCAAGCCTAGTCTTGGGGATTCGGGTTTTCGGTTCGGTTCGGTTTATTTGGTTTTTGGGTTATTCGGGTTATTCGGGTTGGGATATTTAGGAACCGTTTAGAAACCAGACATTTTTCGGATCGGTTCGGATAATGTCGGGTTCGAGTCGGATTTCTATTTTTTTATGAAACCCGAAATGGAACCGTATTACAAATAATGCGGGTTTAGTTCAGGTTTGAAGCCCAATAAACTAAAATAAATCCTAAAAACCCGACCCGGATAGTTCGGATTTTTTAGATATTTTTATTTATAAATTATATTTTATATATGTTAAAATTAAAAATAGTTAATATTTTTAATATATTCAAAATATTCAGATATCCGTTTAGTTTTCGGTTCGATCTCGGTTTGGTTTTGGTTTTTTGGATTTAAAAATATAGGAACCGTTCGGGTTTCTGTGATTATCGGACCGATTTCAGTCTCGGTTTTTTTGGTACGGTTCCGGTTGGATTTTCGGATTTCGGACAATAAGCGCAGGACTACTCAAGCCTCTAAATAATATTTTTAATGCCCACTTGACTTTTTTTCATTTTTGATTTTACGTGTCTTGTTTTCCAACTATCGTTTTTTTTCTTGTGGGTGCAAAAATTTTCAGATTTCCATTTATCATTTTTGAATTATAGATAGACAGCTGGTATTTTGTCGACCTAGGTGAGTCAATTATTGGGTTTTTAATGGGCCGATACTAATTATTCTGGGTCCAGTTTGTTAAAGTATACAGAATTTTCCTTGTGGTTGAAGTTTCTGTGAGAAGACCGACGACCCTAACCGACCCCCCTCTACCCTTAGAAAAAAAAATATCTTCCCATTATTGTTTGCCATTACAATGGCTCTTCTAATATTAGAAACTTAATAACATAAGGAACTCCCATTTGTTAAAAAAAAAAATTGTGGGTCATCTTCGACCTACCAGAATTATTAGTTTCTAAGTCAAATTGCAGTCTTTGTTTTATTTATTTATAAAAATAAATTAATTTTATACTCTATACACACACTAGTTGAACAAACTCTAACTCTTTCACCCACTCCTTTGAAAACCTTTTTTTTTCTCTCTTTTGTTCTCTTCTTCTTGTTGTTATCTCATTTTCTTGTTCTCATCCTCAAAAATGATTCCTCCAAATTTCTGCTACACATCCCTTCACAATATATTCTTCACTCTTATACTATTAGCAACCCAAACCTTCTCTCTTGATCCAAATTATGAGGCATGTGAGCCCAAATCATGTGGCAAAGGTCCCAAGATCTCCTTTCCATTCTATCTATCAGGGAAGCAAAAACCCTTCTGCGGCTATCCCAGTTTCGAACTCACTTGTGACGATGACCAAGAGCTTCCTCTTCTCGGGATCGCCGGTGAGGAGTACGTCATCAAGAACATATCTTACGAGAATCACTCTCTACAGGTCGTGAACTCAAGGGTTTCTCATGATCCATGTCCCAGCCCTATGCATAATCTTACCCTCCATAGGACTCCTTTCTCAGTGATCTCCTCTAATACCAATTTCTCCATACTTTACAATTGCTCTGACAACCTACCGAAGGGTTTTAAGACATACCCTATTACTTGTTATGACAACAAGAGTCTTCCTTCTTTTGGGGTCTTCCAAGGGGAGAATCTAGGGAAAGAAAACATTTATACTTCCAGTTCGTGTCAGAAACAAGTCGATGTTCCTGTTTCAGCTAGTGGCAAAACTAATGTGAACATGTCTTTGGGTATAAGTTACGTTGATGTTTTGAAGAGAGGTTTTGTTCTGAACTGGGATGCACACAGTTGCGTCCGCTGCAATAGCAGCGGCGGACGATGTGGACATAATATTAGTAAGGAGTTTGTTTGCTTTTGTCCTAATGGACCTAAGATTCATGATACCTGCCAAACCGGTAATCACTTGCATATCAACTCATTGTGTTGAGTGTTTTTTTTTTGTAAACTCTGATTGGTTTAGTAACTTTTAAAACCATGCCTCAGATTCTATGTTCTTGCGAATACTATATTCTGAAAATCCCTGACTGTTTTCTTCATCTTGGTTTATTCAGGTCTAAATTTGGGGTTGAAGATCGGCATAGGTAAAAGCAGATTCTATCCATTTTCTGTTTTGTTAACAGTCCCCAAAAATCTTGGACTTTTTGATATGTCTTTGTGATATAAAATAACCATTTTAATTATACATTGGCAAAGTCACAATTGTTAGTTTTTTTTTCTGTTTCAAGTTCTAACAAATAATGTAAACCCCCTCAGGTATTGGCGCGGGAGTTTTGGGATTAACAGCTGCGAGCATAGCTTGGTTTGTATACCATCGTAAGAAAACCAAAAGTTACAGAACTTCGTCAACATTGCTTCCAGGAAACATATCCACAGAACCATCTTCAAAATCTTCAGAAATAGAGAAAGCAGAGGATATTTTAGTCGGGGTTCGTCTTTTCTCTTACGAAGAACTAGAAGAAGCCACTAGTAACTTCGACCCATCTAAAGAACTAGGTGATGGAGGCTTTGGTACTGTCTACTACGGTAAGCTTAAAGATGGAAGAAGCGTAGCTGTCAAACGGTTATATGATAACAACTTCAAAAGAGCAGAACAGTTCAGGAACGAAGTTGAGATCTTAACGGGTTTAAGACATCCCAATCTCGTGTCTCTCTTTGGATGCTCCTCGAAACAGAGCCGGGATTTATTGCTAGTGTACGAGTATGTTGCAAACGGAACGTTAGCTGATCATCTACATGGTCCACAGGCTAATCCTAGTTTACTTCCTTGGTCTATTCGGCTCAAGATAGCTGTTGAAACAGCATCTGCTTTGAAGTATCTACACGCCTCTAAGATCATTCACCGTGATGTTAAGTCCAATAACATTCTACTGGACCAAAACTTCAATGTCAAGGTTAGTAATTCACACTGGCTATTACTTATGGTTCTAAAAATCGGTTTATGTGATGGCGTATACGCCTGCATACTTATGCAGCAACTCGGTTATATCCGAATTTTCTTTTTTTTTTTAAATCCAATTTTTAGGATTTAAATCGGTTTAAACTATTCTAAATCTGTTAAAGTTAGTTAAATCGATCTAAATTAATATAAATTTATTAAATTAAGTGATAATTAATGTCAGTATCAGTCTAATTTATCTTATTTTAAATATCTAATTTTGATAATTCATCATAATAATTTTATAATTAAGCTAACAAACTAAAGTATTTTATATAATAAAGTGTATACAAATAAATCATTAATTCGTTAATGAATAATTTGTCCAGTCGATAATTCTTTATAAAAGTATTTGTTTAACAAAATTATTATGTCTAGTGGACCAACTCTACCAATCTAATCGGGAGCAAACTGATTCAAAAAGATTTGGTTGGGTAAAAACCAATATTCAGAAAATCCTGAAACGGTGATTATGTGATTTTTGAAAAAATACTCTCTCCCTCTGTTCCTAAAAGATCTATATTCTAGTTTTTTCACACTTTTTAATAAAACACAATAAATTTACATAGTTTTTTGTATTTATATTCTTTCTATAATTTTAAACCAATAAAAAATCAATTAATGCAATTAAGTTTTTTGAAGTTTACAATTAATTAATAAAATATGCATTGAAAATGTAAAAAATGGATCTTTTAGGAACAAATTTTTTTCCTAGAATATATATCTTTAAGGAACAAGGAGTAGATATAAAAATTGTTTGTTGTTGACTGCTTTGTAACATTTATAAACATCTTTCCTTGTTTTCCGACAAATAGGTTGCGGACTTTGGACTTTCGAGATTGTTTCCAATGGATAGAACACACGTATCAACCGCTCCACAAGGAACTCCAGGCTACGTCGATCCAGATTACCATCTATGCTATCAACTCTCCAAGAAAAGCGACGTCTACAGCTTCGCCGTAGTGTTGATGGAGCTTATCTCCTCGCTTCCAGCTGTTGACATCACGAGAACACGCCAAGAGATCAACCTCTCGAACATGGCAGTCGTTAAAATCCAGAACCACAAACTCCACGAAATGGTGGATCCTTCACTCGGGTTCGACACGGATACAAGAGTGAGAGAGACGGTGACCACAGTAGCTGAGCTCGCGTTCCAATGCTTGCAGTCGGATAAAGATCTTAGGCCGTGTATGTCACATGTGTTGGAGACGTTAACGAAAATACGGAACAATGGGTTTGGTTCAAATATGGATGATTATGTGGATAAGAGTGGACCGTTGGTTTTGCAGTCTCCTAATAGTGTAATGGAGAAATGGGACAGTAAGTAAATTAGTCACACGGACACTAACATTTGTATGTGTTTATCAGTCTATTAATGTTTAAAAATCATTAACTGAACAGTTAGAGATTTGTATTTGTGTTTTGTAATAGATTATACTTTTTGGGAATGTATATATGATCTGAGTTTCATGAATAAATATACATCAATACTCTCCACAGTTGATATATAGACATGCTCTTGTTTAGAACATTCAAGTGCTATGTACTATATAATGACTAGTAAATACTCAGAAATATCACTTTGTAAAGGCTCATCTCCATACTACTGGAGTAAATCAGTAATCCCGCATGATTTTACTAATCACACAAGTACACAAGTACACATTTCTTTAATCGAGAGGCGGCCCTTGAACCAAGTCAATGAAGCATGGACTTCCAACCGCCAATAAATAAGTAAATAAATCTAGAAAATGTATTTGTAGCCCAGTGGTTATCTGAGCTATTATGATACGAAAAGATGATGGGTTCAATATTTACCAAGTGCATAAATTTTGTTTTCCAGTCTTTTTTTTTTATTTAGAGCTTGTGGCCTTCAAAAGTCTAGGATCGCCTCTACTTTAATCACATGACATGATTCATGCTATTAACCAGCCATCTTGGAGATTCGAGGATGAAAAATAATCCAGAAAAGTGTATCAAGCATGGAGGAATGCCACAATAGACATTTCACCACCTTTTAGGGTTAGATTAATAAACTTTTTGCATGTCATGATTATGTCTTTCACTTTTCATGATTCAGTTTTAGCTTTTATTTTACGACATATAGATAGATTATGTTCTTATAAGGGAGTTTTATCATATAACGGCATCAATCATACTAATCAACTAAGGATGATCAGTGAAGTTTAAAATATGTCACAAGCTAATAAGTATATCACAAGTATTAAGCCTAGCTTTTTGTTTTCAAATTTTCCTAATTAAAGCACACCAATTTAGGGCGTAGATGCTTTACTACTTCCATTAATGAACAGGTAAGAGCGTAAGACGTTTTAAATGGATGTGACTGCATGTGAATCAAATCCTTCCCCATTCATAATTGATACTCCAACTAAAGTAATGGCCAACTCAATATTGACCTATGTTGCAACCTAACTCTGTCCTAGAACTTAACGTGTTTGATCATCAAAAAGGATCTCGATAAATTCATCCAAAGAGATCTCCAGTACAAACCATCAGTTATTTTCTCCACTAGATATAATTTGGTAACTGAATTTTTTACATATATATATATAAAGATACAAAAAATATATATATTAAGACACAAGATACAAAAACTATGAGATGTAGTAAACTTTGGTTTTATATAAAAAATACAAGAACATATACTCAAAACGGACTGGTTTTATACTCATTACACAACCCCAACTTCTTACTACATGTTTTTGCTTATCTCCACATTCCACAAGTTTTTTTTCCTTTTATCTCATACACAAATTTTATTTGAATTTTGTCGTTTCTTTTGGCATTAGTTATTTGGAAGCAGAAGTTGGCAAATGGATGTGATCATTTACCCAATATGCCAACATAAAACCCTCCCTATAAAAATATTTTAAAATGTTTTCATTAAAACAAAGTTTTGATATCAACTTAGTTTGACTACATCCATTACATTTTCTTCCCAAATATTAATAATTAGTTCAAAAGATAGACACTATTTCTTAACCTTACACCAAACTAAAAATAAATATGTCTAGTTCTTCCCCCTTGCAAAGAGAGAAGCCTTGTAGGACCCACGACCAAAACACAGGTCCCACTTCTTTTGTTTGGCCATATCTTCCCGACATACAAATCCCAGAAGGTTCACTTGCCCACGTGTCTCTCCCTTTATTTCTTTAGTCCCATTCAACATTTCTTTTTCTCTATTATTAAATCAAAATAAACTATAAACACAACGAAATAAATAAAATAACTCCAATCGATCAATATAAATGTCTCAAGCATTGTATCATAAACCAATCCAAACTGAGTATATCTTAATTCATTATATCAAATGGCTAATTTCGAGAACCTATCTTCTGAGTTTCAGACATTAGCCATGGATATATATTCTTCCATGACTCAAGCTGCAGATCTAAACAACAACAACAACGTTAGCAGTAACCTTCAGTTTCAAACATTCCCTCCTTTCTCCACTTGTATCGACTCTCTCTTCCTTCATCGTCAACAACAACAGTTTCTTGATTTCCCTGGAAAATCTCCATGCAGTGATAATACTTTCTCCTCGACTTCAACTTTGTATCATTCCAATCACAACAACGTTGACGAGACCAAGAAGAGAAAAGCTTTGGTACAAACTTTGTCTTCATCGGAGAATAGTGTTGTCTCTGATCATCAGAATATCAATACAACCGAGACGGTATACTAATTGATCTCGAAACCCTAATTTTTTCTTCTTTTTTTCTTTTGTCAAACTCTTTTATTTTATTAAGTCTTTCGTTTTAATGATTCTTGTTTTTGTCCACAAAATTTAGGGTTGTTCGAGAAGAGGTAAGAGGTTGAAGAAGAAGAATCAAGAAGAAGAGAAAGAGAGAGAAGTTGTTCATGTGAGAGCCAGAAGAGGCCAAGCCACTGATAGCCACAGCTTAGCAGAGAGGGTAATTTTGCTTAACTGTTAATAATTTGTTACACACAAAATTTAAACGGATGTTATATATGTATAATAATCATTAAATACAAAAATTTCAGGTTCGGCGAGGGAAAATTAACGAGAGATTGAGATGCTTGCAAGATATTGTTCCCGGATGTTATAAGGTAACTAATGAATGAAACAAATATATGAGTATATCCAAATGTAAAATTTCTATCGATTTGTTTTTGTTTGGTGACAATATACCTGTTTTTGCAGAGTATGGGAATGGCTACGATGCTGGACGAAATAATAAATTATGTCCAGTCTCTACAAAATCAAGTCGAGGTTATTAATCAAAAAATTTCTCTGATTAATACTTCATGTAATATTCCAAGGCAAAACAGTTACTTATTCCTGTTTTTTGTTATATGTGGATTCAGCTTCTCTCCATGAAACTCACTGCGGCAAGCTCGTTTTATGACTTCAATTCAGAGACCGATGCGGTTGATTCCATGCAGGTACTAGAACATTTTAATATTCTGTGTAATGAAGATAAACAAAAATAGAATCATTAGTGGTAAGATATGTTGCCATGAGTCCAGTATGTTCTTATAGAATCGGTTGCATAAAACTTTATATACAAGCAAGTATATTTGTATAGTGTTTATGATTTAGGCTAGGCCTTGTAAGATTGTGTGATAATCCATACTAATTAACCCACAATGAAAATATATTGTATGCCAAGTCCGATCTAGTCCAGTCTGGCCTTTGCATATAATTGATCTTATATCAAGACTTTAAGTCTAACTATAGTAGATTGCTGTGACAACTATTTTTTTATGTGATTAATTACTTATTTCTCTAAGTATTGAATTTGAATGGAATACAATTGGCAGAGAGCAAAGGCTCGTGAGGCAGTGGAGATGGGGAGACAAACAAGAGATGGGAACCCTGTCCTCCATTTATCAACATGGTCCCTTTGACTTTTGTTTTCTCCTTTTCTTATTTTCTTAATATTTTACCGAAATTATTCTTATATTCATTTGGATGTAATATGTTGTTATATGACCCAACTTGGGATAGTATTTGTAATCTGTATACATACTTGTAATTTCGAAATTATAAAATTGTTGGTGACTTATACTGGCTATCTCATAAATGTATCTTAATTATCTTCTTTCTTTTTAGCTTATAAAAGTACAACATGTCATTTGTTTTTTGACCAGAAAAAAAGTCATTTGTTTTTTTTTTTGTGAATAGCTACCCAAACAAAATCATCACCAAATGAATAATCACTTGATCAGTATCATCACTAATTACTTAGTTTATGTTATTTTTGTGACAAAAAAAATGTTATTTTTTGGACAAAACTTAGTTTATGTTTTTCTCGCAGATTTATCCTTCTCATGGAAAATCTATTATCCCCACATATAATTGTGGCAACTTGCTACGTGTTATAGTATGACAGTGGATTTTAGATAGTTTGACTTCTTGCTTAAGAACTGCTAGATTAACCAATAAAACAAAGAGCCAGATGAGTTTTGAAAATAATATGTTTTACCTGTTTTTTTTTCTGTAATTGTGGATGTTTAAGACGAGATCCAAATAATTTTCCTGGGAACTAAAGTCGATCAGTAAGTTAGTAACCCAATTCCCTATGTTATTTTTATGAGGCGTAAGTAAGGCTTTAGTTATCTTACTCAACGCTTGATTAATTCCTTAACCGGAATTCTTAATTTATGATTTAACAATTTTTTTTATTTTTTTATTTTTTTGACTAAGGAACAGTTCTTATCTCTTATTTAGGAAACAATTTTTAATTTTTCTTAATTAAAATCTAAGAAAAATTAAGAATAGTCTCTTATCGAAAACTAAGAAACCTAGTTAAGAGACTGAGATTAATCATAGTATCAACAAAAGACAATTTAGTTTATACCAGATTTCAAATTCGGAAGGACAAATTTGTTTTTTTATCTTTAATTATCTTTGTACGACTACCACCACTTGATTGTTTTATTTTAGTGATTACCGTAGTGGAACCTTGCAAACTAATTTCATGTCCATTACTAAAAAGAGTATACTAGATGATATAATTCACAATATAGAGGTCTTTTTCCTTCTTGTCAACAAAAGTTGGATAAATATCAAAACCAAAAAATAGGTTTGACCAAGTCAAACAGCGAGACAAGCGTAGTCAGGCATACACACACACAGATGCGATAGAGTGGGAGAGGCAAGTTGCAACTTGAAAGGTTCAGAAACGAAGGAGAAGAGGATTGGGCAGTATGGAACCAAAAGGACTTTGTCGGAACGAAATGACAAAGGCACCCTTCACATTCTGTAGCTTTCCTAAGACAATGATGTGTGTCTCCCAAACCAATCACAAAGACAAAATAATAAGTTGCGATGCAAAGCCAATGGACGTGTTTTGAAGACGAACAACCAAAAAAAAAAAGAGATTTTCTTCCTCTTTTTGTGGTGCTCTCTCTTATCACATCCCTTGTATTAACTTATTCATTTTTTTTTCATATATTGATTGCAATAGAGACGGTTCACAAAATCTAACGATGTTGCCCATTCATAATCTTCATGATTGAGGTGTACATTTCAGATATTTGAGTATATATTTAGTTATTTACATATAAAATATGACATTTGTGTCTCTGTTATTCTCTGTGTTTCTTAATTATTGTACATTTTCAATTATCTAACATTTCATTCCATTGGGCAGGTATATCTGGACATATACGACATAAATAGTTTTTTTTTTTGAACAAAAATAGTTATTCGACATAAGTAGTTATGTTCGAAGTTTCAGATATATAAATAGACATACTAGAATCAAATTTACCTTATATTTTTCCGAATGTAAAATGACTAACTCTGTTATAAAAAAAGATGGCTGATAAATAGGTAACGCTTTACAAGTTGCAACGTGGTAAAATAGTAGCCAAGTTGGGGATTAAGTTCTTTGTTAGCGCAAGTATCACACAATTCACTCGATCAAGATTAGTTCTCACTTCTCATCATCATGGTGTATATAGCTTCTGATCCATAAAAAAAAAAATCTGGATGTGTTACGTGCATGTATTGCATGCAGTAACTTCCTTTTTATTTTTATTGATTTCTTTAATTCTAATTGGATAATTATGTTTATGTACGTTAGTACAAGTTCTCGTAAAGAGATACTCCAAATTAAACAAGAATGGCGTTGAAGGAGTAGCTTTAGGTCATTACAAATAAATTGCTAAAATGCAAATATTACTAACTACTTCGATAACTAATCAATAAAAAAAAGGAAAAAGATGCATGCATCCAAAGAACAAGCAAAGACAGCTCGAAATGGACCATACATTAAAAGGACGATCAGTGTGGGATATTATGTTTACTTTCTCGTCTTTATGTCAAGAAAATATATAAAACAGACTTACTTATAGACTTGAGAAGGCTCGTGTCATAATTAAATCATCAAGAATTGGTGTGGATCGATTCTTAAACGTATAAAAACCATCAACAATGATTGTATGAGTTCAACACTCTAATTTACATTTTTTTTTCTAATCCACCTAATATTGTCCTCCCTCTACCTATCCAACACATGTATACAAATTTTATTTCTACAATAGTTTTAACTATTGTTGAATAGAACTCGACTCTCTAACTAAATTAAATATTAAGATGATATAGTTTAATAATTTATTTTATTTATATTCTTTACTATTTTTTTCCCAAAATAACATTAAAATAATATTATTAAAACAAATATACAATGACATATTTAAATTCATAAAGTTGATATTAACAAAAATAGAAATTATAAGGTAAACTATTTTTTTTTATTTTATATCCAAATGAAATGAAATTAGTTTATTTTTATAGATCAATAAAAATGATGAATTTTGGAACAATTGTTATTTAAACACATATTTTACTATACAATAATTAGATTTGAATTACTGAATGAACAATTATTTTTACGCTTCGCGTTAATAAATGTGTTCGCTGTTAACAAATATTGTAGACGTTAACAGAAGTGTTAACTGTTAACAATTATTTTTACGTTTCGCGGTAATAAATGTGTTGGTTGTTAACAAATATTGTAGACGTTAACAGAAGTGTTATATGTTAACAAGTGTTTTTACGCTTCGTGTTAATGAGAGGAAAGAGAAATGACATTCTCGGCATTTCCTTGTCAAATGGTTGTGTAAGTGTCCTTCATGTCCAATCAATGTCATTTTGCTAATTTGAACTTCAAATATGGATAGTTCACTAAATCACTCAAAAAAAATATTCAACATGTCTATTGTAGATGGTATATGTTCGAAAGATATTACAACAATTATGGTATAAATCCAGGAAAATCAGCGGTCACTTGTATTTTGAATTATATATTCCTTTTATACAGGCTACTTGTTTCTACGCATCTGACTTATTTTTCCTTATTCTTTTTGTTTAATATATCTTTTGTATTGTCTTTTATATATTTTATTGTAATTGCCTATTTGGTAATCTTAGAACTCTACCTTCTTTGTCTCTTTTAAGACCAGTGATCTATTTGTTGTTTTCCTATCCCTCCTTTGATTAATATTTGTGCAGTGGGCAAGAAAGCAAATGTCAGAGAGTGTCTATCCTCTATTATTAAAATATAGTGATATGTTTTCTTTCGCAAATACATGATTGTATGTGCAAAATGGTTAAAAGAGCCAGTTGTTCGTGCCATTGTTCGTGCCAATTGCCAAACTAATCAAACAGAACCTGAACTTAAATCTTTTTTGTTTTGTTTTGTTCAAATAGTAGACAAATACTAGTAAATGCCTCTGTTGATATCTTGACAAAAGAAAATAGCATATTATTGTTCATGAATCATAACATATTATAGGTATAAGATGCTGAAGAGGACATAACCGGGGGTTTACAATAAGTCATGAAAATATTGGGGTCCCTAAAATATTCCAAAATAGATTTGGTATCACATCATTAATTTGGTGGGAGAAAGAACAAAAAAAAGTGGGCTAAATTCAAGTATGCAAAATAACAATGTGGGGACTGCCCACCAATATATTGTATAAGTGGATCTACAGTAAATATTTCATCACATAATATTGTGATTCATGTTGTGAATTGAACTTGTAATGATTGATGGTGAGATTAACTTCTCAGACTGTAAAATATTCATGTAAATCAAAAGATACCAGGTACCAAGATATTTACTATAGTTGTAAATATAAATTGAATTCTTATAAAATGTGACTAATATATAAGAAATACTTCATAAGAATTAAGAGATTCGTATATTTACAAAGTTTGTACATATTTAAATCAAATAAAATTACAAAATTAAGTCCCAGTTGAAGCCAATGGATTCAGTAGAGAAGGAAGGAAAAACAAATATAAAGTATTTTTACAAGTAAAGCAGCTAAGAATAAAATAGTTCACTTTATGACCATTGTTTCGGCGATTTGAGCAAACTAGAAGAACTTCCTGTCTTCTTCATGCCTTGAGTCACAAGAAATAACACATCATGAGAACTAATACAAAATATGACTCTTAGATTTAGAATCTAGAAATTATATTTGTTTGATGGCTTACTTGGTGACATCAAACTTGATGTGTGCTTACTTGGTGACATCAAACCTGATGTGGGCTTACTTGGTGACCTCAAACCTGACGCGGCCTTTACAGCCCTCGTAGCAACCTTAAGTTTATCAAGTGGGCGTGTTGTCTTGGTAGAAGCCCTTGGTGTCGCTGGCTTAGACGTTCTGCAATGTTCGGTTTCAGAAATCTTTCTAAAAAGTTCAACTGCAACTAATTTCATTGTATATGCAAGAGAGATGAAATATAAATGTTACTTGTCTGACATCTTCAATGGTTTTCTCCCTTCTGCTGCTGTACGAGCAACATCAATGGACCCTTCTGTTTCATCATCTAGCCTCTCTTCATACTCTGAATCAACGGAGGAGGCTAAGCCATCTCCGTCTATGATAGAGTGTCGTGATTGTCTGAGATGATCTTGTTGGGATCTTGAATCTTCTTCTATAGAAAACTGTGACTCTTCTAAGTTTAACTCATCGGAATGTCCTAAGCTCTTTCTCTGCAGTCTCTGTGGGTAATTAATGTCTTTAAGCAAATGTAGCCTCTCTATTTCGTCGTCTTTTCTCGCTATTGTGTCCTTAAGGGACCCTAACTGCTCCATTAAGTCTCGAACATCTCTACCATCTTTACTGCTCTTTGCAGCACCTAACTCAACTCCAGAGACACGTTCCGCAAATTTCAAAGTACTCATTGACTCTGAATATGAAATAACATCAGGGTTGAGTTGCACAAACATTAGTGTCTTTGCTCTCCCACCTGAAATGAGATTTAAGCATATGGAGAAAAAGTTAGCTAATATCAGTTCAGTTCATGATGTAAAAAAAAAAAAACAGGACACTAAGTTTTGATTTAACCTAGAGAGCTTTGGAGAAGCTGAGTTAGTTTGCTGTTTCTATATGGTACATGAGAACTCTTTGAAGCAAGAGAGAAAATCACATCTCCTAGTGCTGAGAGTGACTTGTTTATATGTTGTGCTTCTTTAAGCCTATCTCCTGTAACTTCAGAGCGATCAACTCTCTCACTACCAGCCAGATCTACTAAATGTAGATTGCCAAACAAGGCAGAACCGGTCTTCAAGTCCTTTCCACGAACATGAACAGTGACAATACTGCATAAGGAATAATATATCCAAGTTAAAAGACCAAAACTATCCAGATAATTGACAAAAGACAAAAAAAAATATTTGTTTCATAGATCTTAGGAGAACCTATGGGAGCGGCTACTTCTTTCATTCAAGGCAGTTGAGCTAACGGTTCGGTTTTCTAGCCCGATGTTCATTAATTCAAGAACATCCGAGGTCGATGTCACGGGAAACATACTTGCATCAGGTACAGCAAGACCGTTTTGTTGAGTTGTAGAAAGAATACCTAACGTGTGAAAGTCAAGGAGAACAAAAAGACTTGCAACACAAGCATAAAGTAGGAGAACATCTAAATTGCAAGAGAAAGTTTGAAACAACAGTCAATAAAGGATATCTCTTTTGAGAACTGTCACCAGAGAGTAAATCAAGCACTTGTTCATTGTATATCTCTACCATCTGCACCCCAACTTCATACGCTATGTTGCTTTTTCGAGATTGAGAGATTTTGAAGAGGTCATTTAGTGCACGATAGTTTACTCCCCATTCTTCCTCACTTGCTCCATCTGGACCCGTCTGAACAAACCAAAAATGATTGTAACAAATGCAACAAAATAGCATATTTATTGGAAGATGATAGTGAGTGAATACCATTGTGTAAGTTTTCCCTGATCCCGTCTGACCATAGGCAAAGATACAAACATTGTAACCATCCAGAACTGATCGAACAAGCGGTTTTATATCCGAAAACACTTCAGCTGAAAGAATAAGAAAAATTCAACATATATTCTGATAATTTTTAACTTTATGAAGAAGACGAATGAAAACAAAATTTAGATGGAATGATAAGAAATAAGTTCAAAAGGGTAACAAAAGAACACCTTGAGTAGAGGCTGGACTGTAGACCTTATTGAACCTAAATTTACGAAGACCATCTTTCCCAGGCTTTGTGGGATTGAGAACTACTAACTCCCCATGCTCACCAATGTGTTCCACCACAGTGTTTGATGCACCTTGCCCTCGCAAGAAAGGTCTTACCCTACAATACACTCTAATGTTTCCTGCAAGTCATAATTTGGAAACATATAAGTTGCACATAACATGATTTTTTTTTTCTAAATCCGAAGAGTTATAAAAGCATGAATATGATATGCAGGAGCCACGTTACCTTTTAGCTCCTGAAGTTCATTGAAGAGCTTTTGGTTTTCAGTTAGAACAGCGTGATAGTTTTCGGCAGCCTCTCCAAGTTCAAGCAACTTCTTCCCTGCGGATAAAGATTTTTGTTGATAAACAAACCAAACTTATAATGTCACAAATAGATATTAAAAAGAAACGTGTCCGAACTGACTCACCTAATTGACTAAACTCTCCTGTATATGTGTCTTGAACTTTCAATATTTCTTGTTTGATGGACTTAGAATACAACCTCAACTCCTGAAAAAATTTAACAAGTTTAGATGACTATAAAACAATAACTAATTCTAGTCAATAGTATATGCAGGCATGCCTGTAGTGTCTGGAACTGCAAGTTGATAAATCTTCTATATGAAAGTTCTTTCTGACTCCAACTCCGATTCTTTAACTCTGACTTTTCTTCCAATTCTTTGGCTTTGCTCTTCCACTGGGCTAGATTTTGTTCAAGCTCTCGATTCTTAGCTTCAAGGCTTGTATTAACAGTTACCGTCTCTATTCTAAATTGCTGAAGCTCCTTCACCTTTTCCTCAAGAATCGTTTTAGCAGCAACTGCTTCTTTCCCCATCTTTTCAAGCTCAAGGTTTTTGGCCTCAAGGCTTGTATTAACGGCTACTGTCTCTTTCCTGAACTGTTGAAGCTCCTCTACCTTTTCCTCAAGAGTCGTTTTGGCAGCAATTGCTTCCTTTCCCATGTTTTCAAGCTCTTTGTTTCTTGCTTCAAGGCTTGTGTTAACAGTTACTATCTCTTGTTTGAATTGTTGAAGCTCCTTTACCTTTTCCTCAAGAGTAGTCTTAGCAGCATTTGCTTCCTTTCCAATCTTTTCAAGCTCCTTAACCCTTTCCTCAAGGGCAATTTTCGAAACGCTTGCGTCTTTTGTCATTTGCTCAAGCTCCCTCACCCTATCCTCTATACCTGTTGTGGCGACCTTTGTCTGGCTTTCCATTTTCAAGCATTGTTGCTCATATGCTTTCTTGGTTGTCTCCAGTTCTCCCCTTAAAGTGGAAATTTCAAGATTATATTGATCATTTGCTTTCTCTAGCCTAACCATATCCTCCTCTTTGGTTTTCTTCTTTCCCTCCAGCTTTGTCTGGCTTTCCATTTTCAAGCATTGTTGTTCATATGCTTTCTTGGTTGTCTCCAGTTCTCGCCTTAAATTGGAAATTTCAAGATTATATTGATCATTTGCTTTCTCTAGCCTAACCATATCCTCCTCTTTGGTTTTCTTCTTTCCCTCCAGCTTTGTCTGACTTTCCATTCTCAAGCATTGTTGTTCATATGCTTTCTTGGTTGCCTCTAGTTCTCGCCTCAAAGTGGAAATTTCAACATTATATTCACCATTTTCTTTCTCTAGCTTAACCACATCCTCTTCTTTAGTTTTCTTCTTTTCTTCTAGCTTGGACTTTTCTGTCTATCATAGTCATCTCAAGCAAATTAAGCTTTCACCAAGTTTATCACTGGCAAATTCTAGTGAGTAAATTTACATCATTAAAATGGACAGATGGCAGAGACATTACCTTTATTCGTCGAAGTTGTTTCGTAGCAATCTGATGAGACATAAGCTGATCAGCAGAGTACCACATGAAACAGAAAAAAAAAAATCTCAGGGCCTAAGTTGTTTCTTTATGATACCTCATTTTCTTCACTAGTTCCTGAAGCTAAAGTTTCAAGAACTTTGATCCTTGACTGATACTTCTCCTCACGAGCCTTAAACACACTGTTTTGCTGCACAAAGCAAGATCAGAACATAAACCAACTGAACACAACTTACTATCTTGTCTGTTGGAAACAAGAAGTACCGTTCTTAGATGCTCAGATTGAGTTGATATACGTCTCTCAATTTCCTGAACAACTTTTCTAAGGAGGCATGCTACACGCTGATCATAATATTGATTAGGTCAGAAGCATCCATCTAAAAGTATGATGAGAATTGTTTAAGAGTCAAGTACCTGAGGGACTTCACCATTGTTTCTCTCAATACTGTCATCAAGAATCCCATTAACAATACTTAAAAGTGACTGCGTGGGAGCATTCTGCATTCAAAAGAAGCATATATATATGGTTTTATTATAAATGACTTTGAAAAAAAACTACGGTTAAAAGATGAAAGCTAGAGCTTATAATACATCCAAGTTATTAGATTTCATCATCTCCGAGATCTTTGCAGCTTGGAGATCAAAACGGCCTTGTTTCATTTGGAAAGCCTCGTGGAACTTGTGGCCTCCATGGAGCATTGATGCAGGGGATGATGGATCTGTGTTTTTTTTTTAAAAAGAAACCATTTTCAAATATGAAACTCATTGAAGTCAAATAGAAGAAGAATGTGAAGAGAAGAAAAGAAAAAGTACCCAATGGGGAAGAAGAAGAAGTGGCGTGGGGACGTTGAAACTTGGAAGAATCAGCCGCGCGAGCTTTGCGCCTTTCATAAGGAGAAGAAGGAGAGAAAGGACTACGAGGAGTGGAATCTCCACGCGAGCTGCCTGATTGATCAGTGAGAGAATTATTCATCATCAAATCAATCTGAACGATCCTTCATTCTCTATCAACAAGGCCTGAAACAATCGATTTGTTTTTCATAGTTAATTGACCCCATTAATTAAGACCACATTACGTGCTTAGCATTTCATAAGATGATCAATATCATTATAGATTTAATGTTAAAAGTTCGATCTAGCTACTATGTGTAACGTCTAATCACCAGGATCGCATATCAACCGATCGATCATGATAATATATAATGGTTCATTCTTTAACTTAAATTTTCGAAATTGATCTAAAGCAAACATGTGGGATCTAACTAAATCAAAACGAATCGAACAATGCTGTACGTAACTATCATGGTACAAGTTCCGACAATGCGAATAGAGATTGAAGAAAACAGCTGTTTAGAGACGAACCTACCTGGAGAGTAGCAGAGACTCGCTTTGGTGCAACACGAGAAGAACGGCATTGAGATAGCTAAGTCAAAAACACGTACACAAGTATAAATTTACGATCAGAAAATCGGATCATGAAGAAAAGAAAAAACGATGGGGGAGACAATTTTCTGGGGAGATTTTTCGGGAAAGGGGAAGTCTAACCTGCAGGAAAACATAGAGACGGAGACGAAGACGTGGGATTAGTCACGTCAATGAGTTTTGGACTCTCTCTTTTTTTGTTATTGTTGTTGCTGTAGCGTGAATGTAGGAAGAAGCGCGAGTATCCCTCTTTCTCCTCCGATCGTTTTATTATACACCGGGTCGGGTGGTCGGGTCGAGTATTAGTTTAATTTTTATCTCCTGAATTTGTTATTATTACATATATATCTACCTATTTACCATTTTTATTATTCAAAACTAAAATGCATTTTGTGGAATAGTTCTTAGTCTAGTTCAGATATTAAAGATTTATTAATACTTTTACTACAAGAGGAATAAGTTTTAAATTTGATAAAGAGTCATCTATAAATAATTATACAAATTAATAAACAAAATTTATGAAAGATTTTTAGTATGGTACAAGTAGAATCATCACACATTGATTACAATGAAGTAGATAGATTTATCAGGTATATAGTCGTAATTCTCATAATCTGTAATTGAATAATAGATTAAAGTTAAAAATGATGACATTTCTTAACATTTTGCTAGTATTATTAGAGCACCTTTATCGCCGTATTCTATGGCGTCTCTTAAGCTATTTATTTTTAAAAAAAATTGAAAAATACATATTTACGGAACAAACGTCTCCTAATTAGGAGAAGAAGTGTCCGTCTCTTCTTGGCCACGTGTCTGCGTTGAAAAAAAAGAAGTGTTTCGATTATGCGTTCTCTTCTCTTCCTCGCTTGCTTCCTCCCTTCGTCTCTATCTCTTCCTCTCTACCCGGAGAAACCAACAGCTATGGCCACCGACACGCCAATCCGAATCGGAGTAATGGGCTGCGCCCAGATCGCCCGCCAATCTCACGTGCCATCCACCTCGCTCCAAGCGCCACCATCGCCGCCGTAGCAAGCCGTTCCTTGGAAAATGCCAAGTCTTTGGTCAGCTTAAAACCGTAAGTTTTTCAATTTGATTTCGTTGAAAATCAATCTGGTTTCTTCTGTAGAAGATAAAGTCTCTAGCATTTATGAAAATTATTCAGTTTCTTGTGTGTATTCGATGTTCATGAGAATCGTTCAAATTGCTGCAGGTTAGGGAATCATTGAAAATGGAAGAGGAAGTAAAAAACGGAGGGTTTCGGAAACACATGAAACCATCTGTATGTTTCTTATCTTCCATTGATCTTTTCTGATAATTATGATCTGATTTTGTAGTAGTGTGATTAGATAATTTTTTTTTGTTCTCTGTTTTGAGGTTTGGTTAATGTTTACTTTTGATGAATCATATTCGTGGTATTGACCCTGTTCTTACAGCTTCTTGAGTTGAAATAGATTGTCTCCTTTAATTTACAAGTGTTTCTTTGTTTTGATTTGCTTATCAAGTCTTAGTTGATTGTAAAGTTTGGTTCTTTTTATCTTGTTGTTGGCTGTGATTCCTGAAGTGATCAGTTGATATAATTGTATGGTCTTTGAGTACAGTTCTCAGGATTATTACTTGTATACAGATAATTATGATGACCCATTTGACTTCTTTAACATATCAGTATTTATCATGTTTGGCGCAGTCTAAGAGAAAAAGCACATAAACACAAACACATATGTTCTTCGTTGTAGCTTTATTGCGTTAAAACCTTTAAAGAAGTCAAAGCTCAAAGAAACAAGAGGAAGATGATGTTCATGTTCATCCGTCTAGTATCTGCGGGAAAAGTTCTATTTATCTCCTCTTCCTATTTTAATGTCGTTGTTGTGTTGATTGTTTCCTTTTGTATATGTGTTACAGAGTGTCCACTGGACTTGACTTCATCAAACTTCATTCTCGTCGCTTCCGTCTGCTCCAACAACACCCATCAAACTTCACTCTGATTGTTCTGTAAATTTGGTTGCTTTGGATCATGTTTGAATGAATACTTGCTACTATGATGGTATGGGAGATGGTAATATGGAAGATAGGGCAAGTGTTGAGAATGTTTATTTTTTTTTTAAGAACCTTTAAATAAAAGACTTGCAATGGACCACACAAATATATATGTCTCTTAACTAAGTCTCTTAAACCACTTTTCTAACTAAAAATTAATTAAAAAAGATTAAGAACCCCTAAATGAGTATGTGGGATAATGATGCTCTTAGGCCTGAACATACGATTTATTCGGATTATGTACTCTGGTCTGTTAGATTGTCGGTAAAAACTCTAGTCCCTAAACTTTGTGAATTTAACTTTCAGTCCCTTTACCAGAGTTGACTTGCAGGTTGGCTGTGAGATAGTGGACGGGGGAATGGGATCTTCCATCCATCAACACCGTTAACTCCAAAGTCCTGTGTTGTGAAAACTTGCTCTTTCCAGTCTCTCTATCTGTTAATGGTTCTTTTCTCAAAGTGTGAATCTTTCATTTCATTTTTTTTTTCCTTTTAAATACGTCTTTAATGTTTGACAAGGGACACTACTTATGAATTGACCCTTTCTGATGATTGTAGGTTGGACAATTGTTTTACAAAGTCTCCCTTAAGCAAGTACGTGCTGTGTACTTTACCAAACAAAGACGGTAACAAGGTCATTGAAACTTTGAAAGAAACACTTGTTTCGTTGTTCTGTTTTGGTTTCAAGAAACATTACAATAACTTCATCCTCCAATTAGAAATTTGTAGTTGTTCCGAGTTCAATGAGAAAAGCAAAAAAAAGGATAGTGTAAACTAGATGGAAGATCTTAGTGTTTATCCGCAAAGAAGTCAGACGAGGAAGAGTGTTCCGGCTAGAATTGCTGCGACCACAAAGATTGTCACCTGAATCTTAGACTTTGGACCAGATGATCTAAGATCATCATCACCTAACCCCATCATATTGCTTGGTTTTGGTGCCACTTGAGCCACTGGAGTTGCTGAAAATGAAAATTAGGCACGTCAAGGGGTTTTATGACACACAACATCTTTAATTACCAAATAAAGTTTTCACATTTTTATTAACACTATTCCTCATTGTTAATGTTTGTGGTTCAGCTTATGACTAAAATTATATAATTGACTTACCTGCAACAGCAGAATTGTTCTTTGCGTCCATAGATACTGGAGAACCGGTTGAGTTAGTAGATGGTGGAGAAGCAGAGGAAGCTCCTTTCAACAAAAAACAAAAATATTCTTAACAAGTTTGCAAAATGGATACATATTTAAGTTGAGTTTGTTTGTGTGTGTAACAAGCAATTTAATATACATACCTGAGGAGCAAATAGATGAATTGGCTGGAATGCTACAAAGCTGAGGCAATTGCAGCGCGAGGGTTTGATTGATGGGAAAAGCAGATGATATAGTTGAATTGTTGTTGAGGAAGAGACAGAGACAGGTCGGTTGTTGGGTGTAGATCTGGCTCAGGCTGCTGCAGCATGGCTGAGCCGGGAACTGGACAAAGCCCTGCACGAATGGACCACATGGAGCCAGAGCTAACAGAAGAGAAGCACAAGAAGCTGGGGGACTCTGTCCTTGAGCGAGACTTGGTTGGAGGAAAACTGATACCAAGGAGATTAAGACAGTAATAAAGACACTTGAAGATGCCATTTGTGTTTTATGTCTTGACAATTACTTGTAAAATAATTCTTTGTAGCGATGGAGATGGTTAGGGTTTATAGAAAAAGAGCAGTATTTAACGTTGGATTCAATGAGTTTATTGTGCAACTGAAAACATCATGCAAAATTTGTGTTCTGCGCAACACTTGAAGTTCTTCATGTTGTGTCTTGTAAGGTATATGAGGTCATTGCTGTTATATATTTGACCGTTTGACTGTTTATTTTTTTGGTATTAATAAACATTTGTTGAGACTATGTATGGATAAAAAGTGTAATTAAACACAACAACGTGTTCAAAGACGTGCATACCAAATACACAAGATTTGCATACCATTTCTTTACATTATCGAAAAAAGTTCCAAATTTGGAATCTGGGGTTTTACATGACGAAAAACGTCGTGTATGCGATACAAAATCATGTATGATCATCCTCTTTAAAACCACAATGCACAAGAAATAAAACCTCTTCTTCTTCCAAAGAAGTCCCGTTTCTGTTTATGCCTCTCTGTTCTTGGTGATCATCAGAATCACGAAATGGCTGCACCAAGGCTGGAATCTTTCAGGAGGGGTAGCATGTTTGACGCATCGTTTAGGAGAAGTAGTATGTTCGATGGTTCGTTTAGACAAAGCTTAAGGGACAGGCTTCTTCCACATCCGACCAGAGACTCTTTCTATCCCGGTGAGGACAAAAATCCCGCTCCTTGCTGCTCCTACAGGTTATCTATCATCTACAAATAATCTCTCTCTCTCACCCAAAACTATGTTGACCAAATTTTTTGGAACCCCTTTTTATATCATTTGATGCCTCTTGGAACCAAAATCTGATTTGAAATGCCATTTTGGTGTTGTTTGCAGGAACTTCTCCGACAAGATCACTGGGTTTGTGAAGAAATCACAAGATGTTTTGTTCACGGCGTGGGAGATGGGAACATCTGACCCAAGGAAGATTATATTCTCAGCTAAGATGGGTTTGGCTCTGACACTCGTCTCCATTCTCATCTTCTTTAAGCTCCCAGGATCAGAGCTCAGCAACCACTACCTCTGGGCAATTCTGACAATAGTTGTTGTCTTCGAGTTCAGCATAGGTAAATATGCAACATGGTTAACAACATTGTGACAAATACAATACCTGATGTGAAAGTGAAACCATCTCTTTATTTGTGTAGGAGCCACGTTTAGCAAAGGATGTAACCGGGGACTAGGAACGTTATCCGCAGGAGCATTGGCGCTTGGCATGGCTGAGATATCTGCATTGACTGGAAAGTGGGCAGAGGTTTTCAACTCTGTTAGCATCTTCGTAGTAGGTATATATAAAAACATCAATGGTCAAACATAAAAGCTTTCACAGCTTTGAAACTCGCTCTGATCTCTAACAATAGTGTGTCCCTTTGTATCAGCCTTTTTTGGGACTTATGCAAAGCTATACCCAACGATGAAGCCGTATGAGTACGGATTCAGAGTGTTCTTGCTGACATATTGCTACGTAATAGTGTCGGGATACAGAACAGGGGAATTCATGGAAACAGCTGTGTCAAGGTTCCTTATGATAGCACTTGGTGGCGGCATTGGTCTCCTTGTCAACACTTGCATTTACCCCATATGGGCTGGGGATGATCTCCACAACTTGATCGCAAAGAACTTTGTGAATGTCGCCACTTCTTTGGAAGGTCTATTACTCTCTCTGAAAACCTTTCTCTGAATCTTTGACAAAATCCAGTTCCTTTATGCAGGTTGTGTGAATGCATATCTCAACTGCGTAGCATACGACACAATCCCATCGAAGATGCTAGTCTACGAAGCTGTCACGGACGATCCAGTCTACAGTGGCTACAGATCAGCCGTTCAATCAACAAGCCAAGAAGACACTCTGGTAAACATTTCCTCTTCACTCATCAACTTAAATAAAAACCTCACATCTTTATCTCCTCTCTGTGAAGATGGGGTTTGCAACATGGGAGCCACCACACGGTCCATACAGATCCTTCAGATACCCATGGAAGATGTACGTTAAAGTAGGTGGCGCATTGAGACACTGCGCATTCATGGTCATGGCTTTACATGGATGCATTCTCTCAGAGATTCAGGTACATTATCTTGCTCCCCCTTCCCTAACTAAAAACACTAATAACAGCCCAATGGTCTTGAGGGTGCTTCGGCCCCAATACAGATCCCCGGGTTCGAATCCTGCTAGCTACTGGGGTTAAAATTTAACATCCGTGCTTCCTCCAGTGTCCCTGACTAGTCTAAATTCAATTTGGTGGGGCCAGGATATACGTGATTATTCAAAAAAAAAAAAACTAAAAAAACTAAAAAGAGTATATGTGGGGTTAAAATTTAACATCTGGACTCTCCCCCAGTGTCCCCGGCTAGTCTAGATTTAACTTGGTGGAACTCTCCCCCAGTGTCTCCGGCTAGTCTGAATCCAACTTGGTGAGGTCAGGATACACCTGGTTATTAAGAAAAAAACTAAAAAGAGTATTATACATTGTAACGCAGGCTGCAGAGGAGAAACGAAGCGTGTTCCGTAACGAGCTACAAAGAGTAGGCATCGAAGGAGCGAAGGTACTAAGATTCATAGGAGAGAAGCTAAAGAAAATGGAGAGACTAAACCCTATAGAAGACATCCTCCACGAGATCCACCAAGCAGCGGAAGAACTCCAAAGCAAAATCGACAAAAAGTCGTATCTCCTCGTAAACGCGGAGACATGGGAGATAGGGAACCGATCGAAAGATCTAACCGACGACGATCTCAAAAACCTAGACGAGGACGTCACTCGGATCCTGGAGCATAAGTCGCAGAGCGAAGCCACGATTCGTCCGCCTAAGAGCTGGGATGTGGTTTCGAATCAGGCGACGTTGGGGACGGTACAGAGCCAGAGGACGGTGATGATACAGAAACAGCCGTCGTGGCCGAGTCGTTTCTCGTTGACGCCGGGGAGCGGGTTGATTCCACCGGGAGGAGAGGAGGAGGCGCAGCAGATGTATAGGAGAGCGAGTGATTTGTCGTTAGCGACGTTCGCTTCGTTGTTGATTGAGTTCGTGGCGAGGCTGGAGAATCTGGTGAATGCGTATGATGAGTTGTGTGAGATTGCGAATTTCAAAGAGGCGGTTATTGCGTGATGAGTGTGTGTTACGGAACCTCGACTCGAAATAATGGCTTGAACGCGGTCGTTTGTATCTTTAATAATAAAGTTGGTTTTTTTTCTCTCCATGGGGGAAAAAATTCCACGTGTCCTTTTTTAGTTTTGGGCCAGATTCATGGCTTTGTTGAAGTGAGATTTGATTGGACTTTATGATATCTTAGGGTTCTGCGTCGTCTTCTTTCTCTGTGTGTTTGACCGGCGAAAGTTAACCTTTCTTTTACACTTTGAAACGAAGATGAACGGGAACTCTCATCACTAACTACAGAAACGAAGACGGAGATCTCGAATGTGGTTGCAGTGCTTCTCATCAGTAACTACAGAATGATCATCATCAACAACACTCTCTGGCTTACTTAAAACTTCATCATAGTCAGGTTTTAGGTCTGCACGTTTTGCTTCTATATCCAATTGTCAGTCTTTGGAAACCAAACCGTACATTTACTGTTTCGCCCACTTAACACAAGCTTCTGCTTGTGCAGCTCTAAGTGTCTATCAAGTTCTTTTTTTTGCTTAAGGTGAATACCACTAAAGGTGCAGAGATGTAAAAGGTCATCAAAGAGTCTACTAATCGTGCCTGTCAAGTTCTTTCTTTTGTTTAAGGTGAACACCATTAAAGGTGAAAAGATGTAAAAGGTCATCAAAGAGACTACTGATCACCACAGGGTGGAGTTCACAGATTCTGAATGTGGTCTGGTGGGTGCTCTCTAGAATTGTGTTGTATCAGCTGAAGTTTATTAGCTTGGTGGAGCTTCTTGGTTGTGATAGATCTGTGAGATCTAGAAGAAACAAAGAGTTAGTTGATCAATTTCATGCTCTCTTTTTGAAGAGTTGTTGCTCCTTATTTGCCCAGCTACTTCCATCTAATGGAACATGAAGATAACGGTTGAGTTATCCTCAATGTGGACTAAGAGTCTTTCTTTGAACATATCTATCCTTTACTTTAAAATAATGAGGTCTACCATTTTGAATCTTGCTCTTGAAGTGTGTTGGTTCAAGCTATTGTTGTACGCCTGCAAACCACATTGCAATTAAACTATAGAGGATATATTCAATATGGCCAAGAAGATTAACAAAATGTGATGTTGGTGCAATCCTTTCAAAGTTAAGTGTGGCTCATATCCATTTTTGCATATCAAAGATGGATACATGATACATCACCAGCTATCAAAAGATGCATACTATGAGATAGCGAGCTTATTTGTGTTTTTAAACAGAAATTATTTGTGTTTTCAAACACACATGGTAACATGGAGACTGGAGAGAGAGAACATATTTTGAAGGAACACAGATCATGATTACGTATGTTTCTCCAATGGTGATTAATAAGGAAATGTTTGGCAAACTCAATAATCAATTATATTAATTTCTTAAAAAACCAAATCAAGTTTTGACAAACTAACAGCCGTCACCTACTAGCCTTGATTTTCTCTAAGGCTTTAAGCATAGAGGTTTTCTGCTTTTTCCATAACCACTAAGAAGAAAAAATCAAAAGAACATTCAGCATCAGGTCTTTGAACAAGAAAAAGAGAGTAAAATTGATTATAAAGGACACTGGCGAGTCTTTAAAGAACCATTCAAGGAGAATATGTAGAAGCCGTGACTCCCAAATGTGGGCCTGAGAGGGCGTTTTCTTGCTAGAGGAACTCCGCCCTGGAGCATTAGAAAGTGGAAACCATAACAATGATCTCTAACTATTTACTTCTGTGATCATGAGTGAAAAGCGAGAGGTGGAGAGGACGTAGCTACAACCAACATGAGTTTAAAACTTATGCTTCTTCATTACTATGTTGTACACCTGAAGTTCTACTTTTTTTTTCATAAGTTCTACTTACATTTAGATAAAAGAACTAGAAGTGAACAAAACACGTCGAACAATAATCCAATGGCTTCATATTTCTAAATTCGGTAATTTGTTTTGGATGATAGTTTAAAGGTTTTGATTTGTATTTTCTTTTAATGAAATCTAGAGACCTTCAAAGTTAATACATCGATATCATAAGAGAAGATGATGCTCATATAGTATTCAGGTATATGAGTGTATCCATTGGAGCAAGTGATTTTCTCATGATAGTGTTTATATAAGTGGGTCAACACTTCGTGACTTATGCATATGGGTTGTTCATTTTTTTTTTTTTTTTTTGTAACAACATATGGGTTGTTCATACTACCAAAATTCGGTAGAGATTTGGGTCTCAGAACAATAATAACAAAATCCATAGTTATCTTATATGCTTTATTATTCTTAAAATTTTTGGTTTATTGGTCCAACATTACGTATACCTATTCTACATATACGAAAACAAAATAAAGAGGTGAAAACTTTTTTTTAACAAAAAAAAGGGTGAAAACTTATCATACACAAAGTACTCAGCCGACACTTTCAAGACATGAGCTTCCATAGGAACAAGTTTAATTTAGAACACGTTTTAAAACAATCCCACACTAACTACTTTGTGGGCCTTTTGTCTTTAACCTAAAGCCTAATATGGGTCACTCACATTGCTGAGCCTCGACATCTTCAGGTCATCTGCAGATGGGGCAAGATGAGGAAACCCTCTATATACAGTTTGGGTCAAAGACGTTAAGTTGTTGTAGCGATTTAACAGAAGATTCAGAGCAAGGAAGAAGGAAAAATGAAAAATGATAACTTTAACTGCAATTCTACGCACAGCTATATATACAATTAGCCAAAAAATTAACTTTTACAATCAATTCAACAACAAATTTCAAAGACACATGACATCTTACAACGAAATCGTCTAACCTAAAATTCTAAGTGTACATCCCCACTTAGCAACCTAAAATTAACAACCATAATCACACATTGTGACAATACTAAAAGTAAGTTCAATTACGTACACAAGCATCACAGACACAAAAAGAACAAAACACTAACAACAAAGACTTACACAAACAGATACCACACAAGACCATAGAAAAATCTAATATCGTCCCTTTGTTTTGGATTTTTTATGTTTTAGCCCCACGACTTTTATTTCCTTTTGAGTTATCTTTAGTTGACGCTTGAGACCAAAGAGAACGAATCAAATCCTGTCGGAAAGATGAACTAAAACCCTAAATTCAAAGCAGAATAAAAAAACAATGAAAGCTGCTGTCTTTCCGTCTAAAATCGCGAATCTAGGCCTCCCTTCTTCTGGCCGTTTCCCACTATTCTTCCGATCACCGGCATTGTTTTCCTCGATTACTACAACTCCTTGTCGGAAGCTGACAAGAGGAATAAGGGGTAGTGAAGGCTTCATGTCTCAATCATCTTCATCTTCTCAATTGTTTTCTTCCTTATCGAATTCATTCTCCTCTCAACCGGAATCGGAGTTACCTCAACAAGTTCAGTTACCTTCTCCGAAGCCAAAATCTCCGCCACCACAGCTCCCATGGCTTATAGTTGGTTTGGGGAATCCTGGGAAAAAGTTCCAGGGCACTCGTCATAACGTATCTCTCTCTCTTTAAGCTGCATCTTCCCTTTATGCTCTCCTTTTTGAGCTTGCTAATGTTTTTGTTTATGGCAGATTGGTTTTGAGATGGTGGACGCTTTGGCTGAAGCAGAAGGGATACCTATGAACACTGTTAACTTCAAGGCCTTGTTTGGCAAAGGTTCCCTTTTATTTTTATGCTCCATTGTGAAATTTCATCTTTTACTTTTCTCAAAGTAAGAATTTTTATACGTCTCTAATGATTGATGAGTGGAATTGAATTTCAAACCATGGTTAGCTGTATAACATATTTATGTTCATTAACTAGTAGCTTCCTATTGTTTTAGCAGAGAGATTGAAACAGCCTTGCTTTTGTGTTTGGATTGTTTCTAACTTTGGTTATTGGTTTGTCTATCATAGGCGTTATTGGGAACATACCGATTATGTTGGCGAAACCTCAAACTTTCATGAACGCCAGTGGTGAGTCTGTAAGTGAGCTCATCGGAATGAACCGATCTCTCTATTTATCATCTCTTGTAATTTTATTATTTTTGATTATGATTTGATTGAATTGTTTGAAGGTTGGACAAATTGTTTCCTTTTACAAGATCCCTCTAAAGCAAGTACTTGTGGTGTGCATTATCTTCTCTTTGTTTCGTTGTCCAAATTATGGATTAAGAGTTCATTATGCTGCTGTCTTATAGAACTTTCTGTATCTCTTACAGGTATACGATGATTTAGATTTGCCCTTTGGTAA
This sequence comes from Eruca vesicaria subsp. sativa, assembly GCA_932364175.1. NCBI lineage: Eukaryota > Viridiplantae > Streptophyta > Magnoliopsida > Brassicales > Brassicaceae > Eruca > Eruca vesicaria. The sequence continues at coordinate 854,094 of CAKOAT010508487.1, forward strand.
ACTGCGATTATTACCAAAAGGTGGTCACGGAGGGCACAATGGGTACATAGCTTTCCAGTCTATATATCTTTACCTGTTTCTAGATGTTTTTACTAGTCTTAAGTACTATTGTCTTAAACATTTCAAGTTGAAGAGAAACTCTTGAAGCTGTTTTGGTGAAACTGCATTGATGAAATGATTCTGGTCATTCACTTGCAGGATGAGAAGCATTATAGACCGCCTAAAAGGGAGCCGTGATTTTCCCCGTCTAAGAATAGGTAAAGTTTTCATTTTTCATCCACTTCCACATACATAGCCACAGTCCTTGTTCTCTTCTTAGGGTTTTGCAAAAATCGTTGTATGTTTCATTTCTCAGGGATTGGACGACCTCCAGGGAAGATGGATACAGCCAATTATGTTCTTCGCCAGTTTAATAAGCAAGAGCAGGAAGAGGTATAGCCCAACAAATCCCAACACTTACCTCAACGTTTTAGATAGATAAAAAATAAGTAAGATTGTTTCTGGTGTTTGCAGTTGGATTATACATTTCAAACAGGGTTAGAGGCAATAAGGATCATGCTTCTTGAAGGGTTCAACAAAAGTGCAACCTTTGTCAACACTCAAAAATCTATGCAACAACTCGGTTGAAAAAAAAAACAGATTGTTCATCACATTTGAAGAGCTACAGAGATTTACCGATTCATTATTAGAAAAACCTCAATTCATATTCCCCTTTGAGCAAATTGTATATCACAAGAAAACCAAAAAAATTATTAGCTTTGACATACTGTAATTTGCTCCTGATTATAATAAAATTTTAATAATAAAGTATATCATCAAAAAAGTGCAACCTTGTTTTGTTAAGACAAAATAAAATAAAGTTCTGGTTCTGTAATATTCAATTTATACCTACCTTTCGAAAGAGGACTTATTCAGTGAGCGGATTCGACTCTATTCTATTTTCTCTAGATTGAGCTCAGTACTCAAATCCGACCCATTTCTGTTGACAAACCCTCCGACAAGTTCTCCGGCAACTATGTACGGCGGAGGTGAGTTTCTCTCTCCCTGAACCCTAGAATTACTTTCTCGCTCGTCTTTTTCCCCATCTCTGAGGATATTTTCGTTACAAAGTCTGAATCTTTCGGTGTTGGGTTTAACAGATGAAGTGTCAGCTATAGTGGTTGACTTGGGTTCTCACACTTGCAAAGCTGGTTACGCCGGCGAAGATGCTCCCAAAGCCGTCTTCCCCTCCGTAAAGCTCCCTCCTTTATTGTCTTGCTTCTAGCATTTTGAAAGCTTCTATGGCTCTTATGATAGATTTGCGATGAATTACAATTTAGGTTTTTTTTTTCTTTCTCATGTGTTGTTTATAAGGTTGTTGGGGCGGTTGATGGGATTGAGGCAATGGATGTGGATGTTGAGTCTGCGAAGGGAAACTCAAATTCTGAGGATTCAAAGACCAACGAGTCTGAAAAGGAAAAGGGGAAACGTAAGCTTTATGTGGGATCTCAGGCCTTGAATTACAGACGGGATCATATGGAGGTTTTTATTAGCTTTCTCCTCTTTTTGATTAATGTTTATAATTGTGAAGTTGTTAGTGAACTATGAGTTGTATTTTCTGTCACTAGATATTGTCACCTATCAAAGATGGTGTAGTTTCTGATTGGGATTTGGTGGACAATATATGGGACCATGCTTTCAGGTAAGGAATATTAAGCATTTTGTTTTTTTTCTTAGTTGTTGTTTGATGTCATCTCTAAAATATTTTTATGGTCTGAAGGGGTTGTCTGATGATTGATCCTAAGGAGCATCCCATGCTGCTAGCTGAGCCTCCTCTAAACACCCAACAACAGAGAGAGAAGTCCGATTAATTTTTATTATAGATATTCGTTTTCTACATCGATGTATCTTAGAGTTTGTTACTGATTTTCTCCAATCATTTTTCTTGACAGGGCGGCAGAGCTGATGTTTGAAAAATACAAAGTTCCAGCATTGTTTATGGCTAAGAATCCTGTAAGTTTCCTCTACCTTGGGTCATTAGTCTTCTGCCTTCCTCTTGTGAAACCAGATCTCTAATTATCTACATGACTTTTGGCGTTTTTGGTGCTAGGTTCTCACGTCTTTTGCTACTGGGCGTGCTACTTCACTGGTTGTGGACTGGTAATACTTTTGTACTTTCAAAATTATTGAACTTTTCTTTAGTATGTGAATGCTTCCACTTCTGTCGTATCTGCTGTGAATGTTTACCTTGTTTCTGGCTGATGTGTTCCAGCGGTGGAGGATCCACAACTATATCACCGGTGCATGAAGGTTATGTCCTACAAAAGGTTTGTCAAGACTCATGTTTTGTGATGTTGTTTCCTTTGGTTTAAAGCGAAGTGTCATATGCAACTAACATAAATTCACATCCATGTGTATAACGACCAGTTTTACTTTACAGCATTTATGTAGATTGTACAACTTATTTCTTATCATCCGATTGTTAACCATGCTTTTATTCGCAGGCGGTTGTATCAGCTCCAATTGGAGGGGAATTTCTCACTGACTGCTTACTGAAAAGCTTGGAGAGTAAAGGAATCAAAGTAAGTTAAACTATTTTTACACTGTTCTCTATCTTTTGAGCAATTTTACCTGAGTTTTGCTGGCCATTTCTTTTACAGGTAAGACCTAGATACTCTTTCAAGAGAAAGGAAGTACGACCAGGGGAATTCCAGGTTCGTTTGTGGATCTGTGGATGAAACTACTATTTGAGTATTATTTATTTTTTGCGAGAGAAAACGAGAGAGGGATTTGAAAATTGATTTTGTGTTCTCGACATGGTATATTTGATGTTTTTAGTGAGCAATGACAAAGCAACTGTATGGTTTGTCTCGATCCAATTAGGATAGTTGACATTAGCAAATTGCTTAGAGGTTTTTTTCTTATCGTTGGAGTGTAATATTCTCTTATTTCATCCCTTCGGATCCTTGCAGGTTGAAGATGTAGGTGTTCCTGACACCACGGAAAGCTACAAGCTCTTCTGTCAGGTCAGTAATTGGTAATGACACCTCGTATGAATTTTTTTGTTGTTTTATAACTTAATGGGGTTTTTACTTAACAGAGGATGATAGTGGGTGATATCAAGGATTCTATTTGTCGGGTTCCTGATACTCCTTATGACGGTATGTTATAATTCTTCTGTCTTCCTTGGTCAATTTGTTTTTCTTCAAAGTTATAGTGGTTTAAGAGTTGAATGCTAGGTACATTTTTAACTTCAATGATCTTGTAGCCTTAGATTACCTGATGTGATGCTTTTATCTGCAGATAAATCATATGCAAACATCCCAACTACGTCTTACGAGCTCCCTGATGGCCAGTAAGCTCCAATTTATTTGTCTAATGCGATTTCTTTGTGCTTCATATCTATATGCTATAGTTACTGTTGCTTTCCATGTTAAAGATTTATGGTTAGTTTCTAGAGAAAACTTGCCACTATTTTGAACCTTGTTTAATCTGAAATTAAGTTCTTAGCTGGATCTAAGTCGTTAAAGCGGTTAGAATAAAAGTTTAGAAGCGTCAGACTTTGCTTTTGGAAACCTGCATGGAATCTGAATCTAATGTAATAATTAAGATTCAGGTAGATCAAGAAAAGTATAAGCTTTGACGACGATAGGAAGCTTAACAACTGCTTTTCTAAAGTCTTTTGCGATGTTATATTAAGCATGTCTATTGCAGGACGCTGGAGATTGGTGCTGATAGGTTCAAAATTCCTGATGTGCTGTTCAACCCGTCTATAGTTCAGGTACCAAAACCCGGCACCATTTAAGCTATGGATTGTGTCTTCTCTTGAACTCTTTTAAGCGTCAAATTGCAAGTCAAAGATCTTATAAAGTGACTCCGTGTTCAAATTGCTAGACAATTCCTGGAATGGAGAAGTATGCAGACATGATTCCTTCTGTTCGTGGGCTGCCACACATGGTATATGCATAGTCTCTAGTCACTGCAATTCTTTCGCCTCTTTACTGTGTAACTCCACTCTCCATTTCATTAACTTGTACAGGTCATGGAGAGTATCAACAAATGTGATGTGGATATCCGGAGAGAGTTGTATAGTAGCGTACTGGTAATATAACAATCAACAAACACAACTATGCATCAACAGTTCCTTTAGTTTTCTTGGAAGTGGATGATTCATTCTTTTCTTGTTATGGCAGCTTGCTGGTGGCACATCATCAATGCAACAATTGAAAGAGCGTCTCGAAAAGGACTTGATAGAAGTAATATACCCTCTCTCTTTTCTTCTCTCGCTTGTAAACATTCCTTGGTTTCGAAAATGGTTCATCATCTGCTATCTTTCGTTTCAGGAATCTCCTCACTCGGCTCGAGTTAAAGTGTTGGCAAGCGGTAACACAACAGAAAGAAGATTCAGGTTGGATATCTAGTTTCACTTCTTCCTCTACATTTCATTGCTTAATACAATACTAAGAGTTCCCCAGATCATTGATTAATACTTGCTGCGAACTCCATATCCTGCAATTTTACTGACCATGGATCTGAGTAATTTAAACCCTGAAAATGTGATGTTATGTGTTATGTATATGTGCAGTGTATGGATAGGAGGGAGTATATTGGCATCGCTGGGCTCATTTCAACAGATGTGGTTCTCCAAATCTGAGTAAGTGCCTCCTGTTTTGCGTCTTCCCACTGATGACAGACTCGTAAACTAGAAACTGATTTTTAATTTCTCTGGTGACACATGAAGGTATGAGGAACATGGCGCTTCGTACATTCAGAGAAAGTGCCCTTAAATCAGCTTCTGATTCTGTTGAACCTTAGAAGACAAAACATGAAAACTAAGTTGATGTGTTATTTTCATGGTGTTGTTCTTACTATTTTTCACCTTACCTTTATTGCGTGTAGACATTAACAAACATTTCAATTTCTATGTGCTATCTATTAAAAAACTATTTAGTGGTGGATAAAAAGGCAATGGAAAAACATGGAAGTAATTCAAGCCGTGGACTCATGGAAGCAGAACTTGATGAACTAAAGTTATTACACCCAAAAATATATAATACAAAAAGAGAAGCAGATATTATACAAACTTGCCATGTTACTGCTTAAGTACGTAAGAGATTATATGTATGAGCTTTTCTACAACTACAAATCCTAATCTCGAGCATGGGCCAAAGTTAGACACAGTCAAACGTCGTATACTGGTAGTCGTTCTTCAATGGCTACACGACATATCGGACACTTTGTACACTTGTCTGAACAGATTCTGCAAAACCAACAAAATGGCACAGAAACAATTTATGAACATGACAACTGAGTCAGCTACGGCCGGATACGCTTTCTAGTCTGTCCATTAAGTTTTCTTGTATGACCTCATAGATTCCTAGTTTCTTCATATAGTATTTCCAGACGAATCAAGTGTTATATCAACCTTGTGTAACTGTAATATGGATTGATTATCATACCTGCAGAGAACACGATGTCTACATGGAAGCAGTACCAAACTTATTTCCTTTTCAAAGCAAACCCTACACAGAATTTTCTCCTGGAGTAAAGACACATTTGGAACAGGATTAGGCCAAAGAGGAATCAAATATCAATAGAAAGTTTTAAAAAGCTAATACAAAACCATCACGGCCAATGAAGGATGATGCACAGCAGCATGGATGGAGAAAATTTACATTTTGCAGTCTTTCATATTCTTGCTGACTGAATTTTGTAATTTCGGTTTGTTCACCAAGAGCAGCTTGAAGTCTCCATACCTGCAGGGCATCAATTATGATCGAATGTGATCAAGAGTTAAAGTTGTACAAGACACACAATACTCGAGAAGTAAAGTAACCTCTTCAGCAAGATCTTCCTTTGGCATTTTCTTGACTATCTCAGGCGGATGACCACTGAAGGTATTGTAACTGCACACACATAATTTATCATGCATCTTCAGTAAGTCCATTAACAGTTTTTGTTAGACCATAAAGAAGAAGGTTAGATTATACTAACTCACCCAGATTCTTGATCAATGTATAGTCGTCGAGCTTGTTCCTCCCGGCTTCCTTCATCAATCGACCACCAACCTAATAGCCTGAACAAATAAGAGCATCATTTGAATTTTGTTAGTATATACAGTTTGTAAATCAAACCATTTTGATGAAATAGACAAACGTGTTTGTCACCTGGAACCATGGTGCAAGAAACCCAAGCATTCATGTGCTCTTGATGAAAATCTAAAATACAATCCTGGACCAGCTTCCCCTCGTAGTAAGACGACAATCTTCTCTATTAGTTTAGATGTAGCAAAGAGAACACCAAGGCCTTGCAACAGGAATATTGGAGAAAACAAGACGGGGATGGATATATCTTTAGCTCTTTCAGGAGTCCCCTGAAAGTCCAAACCATCAGAATTTTTGGTAATGCCCAAAGACAATATGGTATAATAGAAAGACATATAGTGTATACCTCTAAATGCATGCAAAGGATAACTTGAAATACAATGACGGGAATTTTCAACAGGTGACCACCAATATCTTGTAGACCACAGTATCTGTCTTGATGACTACTATCCTGTTCTGGAGCAACTATGAGACCACTGTTCCAGTCAAGATATCTAATTGGGGTAGAAGATGATGTCGTTTCTCGAGCGCGTGAACTTCTATGGATCACTGGGTTGGACCATTTTGTACAAACAAGAAAAGCAAAGGATTCGGCAATTCTGCAGGCAAAAGACTTTGACACATATTACCTTCATGATCATTTCTACCAACCGCAAAAATGATAACTAAAAAAAAGACAATGCATACCCAACATTTATAAATAAGTCCCACCAGCTGAGAGCAGGTACGTCCCCTGTGTATCACAAATAAAACAATGAGAGACTGATAAGAAGGAATGGAACACAATAACTCCACCAATAACATGATGTGTTTCCACAATAACAAAACTAATTAGGCAAGCATTTGGGAAACACAACATTACCAGTAAGCTTTAGGAGGGTAAAGAATGTAGCAGCCAAAGTGAACACCATTGAAATAGCAACCCAGAAATGCTGTAGGTACAAGATAAAAAAACATCTAAAATGTTTATATTCAGAACTGACGAGCTTCCCCTGACCATTTAACAGAAGATTTTTATAAAAATCCCAAGCTCTGTTTGTGAAAGCTGGAAGATTATAGAAAATGATCAAAAGGTTCTCCTTTCTCATTTCATGAATTGATAATCTCAGTACTAATAAGTTGTGTTATTGGAAAAGACCGTTTGCCAATCACGTGTGACAGATAGATCCTACCTATATACTAAAACAAATTGCATATTTAAACAAACATGAAGCCTCAAAATATTTACTGGACTTACAGGAAGTGCTTCCCATATTGCTTCATCGTTTATGCTGTCGTCATCTCCTGGCATCAATGCTCGACACATTCTGAAGATAAAGCTTGCAGTAGTTAGGAACTTCGTATTTATATTGATTCAGTTTGATATGTGTTAAAAAGACACATAAAAGTAATGCCTTCGTTTTAGAAGTTAGCAAACATAATACCTCAGATTGTCTATCAGTATCGTTACTTCAAATGCCAATAATGGCAAGGATGCAATCTTCAAACTCACAGCTGGTGGCCAGCTAGCTGCCATGTAAGATAGAATAGGTCACAATTCGATAAGAAAAATGAAAAAAAAAAACAATCCTCCAGACATAATGATCAAACTCATTTTTAAATGTCCTCCAAATTGATCTGTATTCTCCAAACTCAAACGCTAGCAAGAAAAAAACTATGCGAATCAGAGCCACCATTTTTGTTAAGTACCTACATATGTCAATCTGTTTGCTAGCTGAATGGAGAGGTTATTTACCATAAGAACTCTCGAGGTATATACAGAGGAGTAATTCAAACGCTACAAGCAAGGGTGTGGCGACAACAGCATGGCATGGAGCCCACTGTACACCAAAAGAATCATAAACATACTGGCAATGTTCATACGAAAGACTATTTGAGTAAATAGCTCGCTGAAAGAGGTAAGAAGAACATACATGACGGTTACGCGGAGCAACAGGAGCAGGAAGGGAGAACCTTCCTCTTGCAACAACAGCATGGAAGGCCCACAGTGGGAAAAACACCATCCTGTAGAACCCACAGAAACAGAAACTTATAAATCAAGTTTGTAACAAATAAGGAAATAGAGACATAACTGATAATGATGAGGCCTATAGTGAAAAGCTGAAACCCTACACAGAATAAAATCTCCCAAAGAAGACTTCATCTAGATAACATAAGTTTTGTTGCAATCATGTCACTGAAGCTCGTTTGGCCTCTTAATATATAAACTCAGTCACTAATAAACGCATACCTCTAAAGAGTTGTATACAGTCTTCGTTACAAAAATGCATGCATACATACATAAATTTCCAAAAAACTGTAAGGACTTAACTTTAGTAGAAACTATTGATGTGATTGCTTATTTTGTTTTTTTTTTTTTTTTAATTTACTCTAAGGGTGAATAAAGACAAGGAATCTGAAACTATTTTCAAACCTCTAAAAGAAACTGCTACACATGTGAACACAAAAAACTAAACTTTCCCTAGAAAGTGAACCAAAAAAAAAGACCTTCTTTCAATTCGAAATCAGATAAATCAGATATGATAGCAACAAAATAAACTGATTCTTGCATCGAATATCAGAGAATTGAGAGACTCAAGAGAGATAGAGAGACTAACCACCATGAGCAGGAGAGGGTGTGATCGAGCTTAAGAACGAGTAAGAGCGTGAAAGAGAAGAGTAAGCTATGAGCAGACAAGGCTTGTATCGACTTTAGCACTCTCCTACAACTCATCTCTCTCTCTTTTTTTGTCTCTCTAACGAAGAATCTCTGTTTTTGAATCCATCTCTGTTTCAAAGCTCTCTCTTTTATCTCTCTCTCTGTTTCTAAAGTAGATTTATTGGAGAAAACGTCATTCGAGAAACTGCTGCTCTGTTATTAATGGACCCCTCTCTCTCTCTCTCTCTGTTTCTTCTCCTTCCTCTCTGTTCCTCGTCGTTTTTATTATTAATATCACTTTCGTTAACTAATTACGTATTAATGATATGTTTCATATCGTAATGGACCACTCGGATTAAATGAGAAACAAGAGGTTATAAGGCCTGGATATTTCGGGTATCAGTTCGGGTTTCAGATAGTTTGAATAGGGAGTTAAAAGATCCATTTACAACTTAACCTATTTTTCGTTGGGTTCGGTTTGGATAGTTTCGGTTCGATTCAGTTTGGATAGTAAAACAAGGAACCAGAAAACACTTAGAAAATTTGGTTCTCATTTGGTTCCGGTTTGAGTTTGAGTAGTTCGGATAAATTATCGGTTAGTTAGGATAAAATATCAAATAATTAGAAAGATTTAGATACAAATTTGGTTATTTTGGATAAATTATATATAGTTCGGATATTCTATAATTATTTAGTTATCTTCAACTATTTTTGGATACATTTAATAAATTTTTAAATTAAAATCATATATTTACTTATGTTATATGTATATAAATTAATATTATTATATATTCGGGTATTCTTTCGGTTCTCGGTTCGGTTCCGGTTTGGTTCGGTTATTTTGAATATATATATAAGAACCGTTCGGATATTTAAGGGTCTCGGTTCAATTCCGATTTCGGATATTTCTTCGGTTCTGAGTTTTTTGCCCACACCTAAGGTCATTGTCAGGTTAAGTAATACCGCATTATCGTTTTTTAATTGATTCTGATAATTCCATGTTATTATAAAAAAATACTTTAAGAGGTGATTAAGGATTCTATAACCACATGTCTCTTAAAAATTACAAACACTATCGTTTTTTTAATTGATTTTGATAATCTCATGTTATTATTTAAAATACCTTAAAAAGTAATTAAGGATTCTGTAACCACATGTTTATAATTTGTTAAGTAAGGAAGTTAACCACACGTCTCTTAAAAATTACAAACACTTTAAGTTTATTTTTTAACCAATTGTTCTAAATACTTTATGCTTGGGAAGTCACGACCTATCAACAATCGATATTTTGGTGATTGCGATTTATGAAACAAACACAATTGCATTGACTTATGAGAATTGTAGCAATCCATTCCTTTCTACATGTGTGGGGTAAATAAATTTCATTGATCTCACGTCACAAATAAATACCACGACCAGTCTACAAACTGAGAATAAACTAATACTGCTACAACAACGACCTTCATAACTGGAGATTATCAAACAATAACAGTGAAGCATTAACAGTGCTAAGAAAGTATAAAAAATGGCTGCAATGATACAACTTACACAACTTATGTTTCACTATTGTTGACATCTTAAGTATTAAGGGAACGCAGCTCTCCTATAAATTTTGTATGGGGTTGGGTATGTTTGTTATTTACTTATTTTAAATAAACATAGTGAAACTCTCAGAGACAATTGTTGTTTAAACAAGCCTAAGTAGTTGTTCCTAAGTAGTTTGCTCTCATGAGTCATGGTACGTACATTTTTGCTATATAACATTTCAAAATTCGTAAAATGCTTTATCAAGAACCATAATATATATTTGTGGTGGTTTACAAACTAATGTACTTTCTCTATCAGAGAGTTTTTTGCTAGTTCCAAAAACTAATCCAACTATGAAGTTGAAGACCGTCCATAACAAAAAGTTGACAGCAAAGGAATACCTCACAAGAAAAACCCCAAACAACTTTGGCAGATCCAAGCCCAATCGCTAAATGAAGCAATCTACATAGCCCAACAAAATACATAATTACATCTTAGCTTGACCTATCTCTCTAATTATCTCATTAACATATATTTTTTTAAAAATAAGTATAGGCCTGGGCGTTCGTGACCCCGTCGAATTCGGTTCAGTTGTTTTTGGTTTTCGGATTTTCGGTACCATTCGGATTTTTCTAATTATCGGGTCGGGTTCAGTTCGAGATTGGGTTATAACCAATGTATAAAATCGTTCAAAAATATTTTTTAAATTTTAAAAAATTAAAAAAATACTCAAAAAATATTTAAATTATTCAGAAAACTAACTAAAAACAAGTCAAACTATATAAATTAGTTAAAAGTTATTCAAAATAATAAATAAAATAAACTATTAAAAATTTAAAATATTCTAAAACATCTAAATTTCTTTAATATATATAAAAATAGTAACATATTTCACTAATTTCAGATATAGTCGGATCCATTTCGGTTCGGTTCGGGTTATACCCATACTCCAAAATACCAAGTTCTCAAGTCCCATTCGGATATTCTTATATAACGGTTCGGATCCAATTTCGTTTTTTTCGGTACGGATTACGGTAGGGAGTTTGATATTGGGTAAAAACGCCCAGGACTAAATAAGTAGTTATCGGAAACTACCTTGTGATTGGTTTTTAAGACAAGAGCTGTTCTTACACAACAAACAAAGCGCATTGTTCTTCTTGTCCGCCGTCCTGAAATGTCAACCAGCGAAAAAAACCAAACCGGAATCTGCAAAAACGTTCCGAATCTCATCTCCTCCTTCGTCGACACCTTCGTAGACCACTCCTTCTCCGGCATCTTCTCCTCACCCCATCCCACTCCACTCAACGAGTCTCCTCCTCCACAAACTCGTTTCGAGAAACCAGACCGTCTCGTCGCCATCGGCGACCTCCACGGCGACCTCAACAAGTCCAAGGAAGCCTTCCGTATCGCCGGCTTGATCGATTCCTCTGACCGATGGACAGGCGGATCCACCGTGGTTGTTCAAGTCGGCGACGTGCTCGATCGAGGCGGAGATGAGCTGAAGATACTGTTTTTCCTAGAGAGGTTGAAGCGTGAGGCGGAGAGAGCAGGAGGTAAGGTTGTGACTATGAACGGGAACCATGAGATTATGAATGTTGAAGGTGACTTTAGGTTTGTTACTAAGGAAGGTTTGGAGGAGTTTAAAGTTTGGTCTGATTGGTATTGTTTAGGGAACAAGATGAAGAGTTTGTGTAATGGTTTGGAGAAAGTTAAAGATCCTTACGAAGGGATTCCCACGAGCTTCCCTCGTGCTAAACCAGAGTGTTTTGAAGGGATTAGAGCTAGGATTGCTGCGTTGAGACCAGAAGGTCCGATTGCGAAGAGATTCTTGTCTAAGAACCAGACAGTTGCTGTTGTTGGAGACTCTGTGTTTGTTCACGGTGGTCTTTTAGCTGAGCATGTTGAGTATGGACTTGAGAGGATTAACGAGGAGGTTAGTAGTTGGATTGATGGGTTTAGAGGTGGGAGATATGCGCCGGGTTATTGTAGAGGAGGGGACTCTGTTGTTTGGTTGAGGAAATTTTCTGATGAGAGGCCTTATAAGTGTGATTGTGCAGCTCTTGAACATGCTCTTTCCACTATTCCTGGGGTTAAGAGGATGATCATGGGACATACGATTCAGGAGAGTGGGATTAATGGGGTTTGTGATGATAAAGCTATTAGGATTGATGTTGGTATGTCCAAGGGATGTACTGATGGTTTGCCTGAGGTTTTGGAGATAAGGAAGGACTCTGGTGTGCGGATTGTGACTTCTAATCCATTGTATAAGGAGAAGCATGACAGTAAAACGGGTCTGGGTTTGCTGGTACCAGTTGAACATGTTCCTAAACAAGTTGAAGTCAAAGCTTAAAGACCTTGAAGTTTAGACAATGTTTAGATGATTGTTTGGGCAATGTTGGTAGCAAATATAGGGAAGTATTTGTTCAAATATTGTATCTGATTCAATACATTTGCTAAGGTTCTCTAATCTATGATTGTTTTGACGTCTCTTCTACTCAAAAAGAGTGATTAACCTCCATTCTTGGCGTGTTTGGTAAGTAATGTAATCAGTTCACTTTCAGACAAGAAAACCAAACATACGCTTAGTTCTGTCTCAATTAAATTCTGACTACACACGTGTTCAGTTCGGATAAGGAAACTTATCTGATGGCTTATCTTCTGCAGCCACTCCCACAGCTTTCCACTTTGTTCGACTCTCGCCGGAGCTATAAAAAGACGACCATTCCTCGCGCCGTCGCCGTTTCTTCCACTTCAACCAATGGCCAGCATTTCCTTCGTCAGGTTTCCGGTTTATGTGAAACCGGAAACCTCCACGAGTCCTTTCTGGTCGTGGAGGAGTTTGACAGAGAGGAGAAATCATCATCTGGTGCGTTTCTTATTCTCAGAGAAGCTCTAGGGCTTCTCTTACAAGCTTCTGGTAGGAGAAAAGACATTCAATTGGGGAGAAAGATCCACCAGCTGGTTTCTAAGTCTTCTCAGTTAAGTAACAACGATGTTCTCTGCACACGTGTTATCACCATGTACTCCATGTGTGGCTTTCCTGATGATTCTCGGTCTGCTTTTGATGCCTTGCCTAAGAAGAATCTCTTCCAGTGGAACGCTGTTATCAGCTCCTACTCTAGAAACGAGCTTTACCACAATGTGTTAGAGATGTTTATCAAGATGATCACAGAGAGTGGTCTTTTACCGGATAACTTCACTTTCCCATGTGTGGTTAAGGCTTGTGCTGGGGTTTCTGAAGTCCGGCTCGGGCTTGCGGTTCATGGGTTGGTAGTAAAGACCAGATTAGTAGAGGACGTTTTTGTGAGTAACGCATTGGTGTCTTTCTATGGAACACATGGTTTTGTTTCTGACGCCGTGAAGATCTTTGCAATGATGTCTGAGAGAAACTTGGTGTCGTGGAACTCAATGATTCGAGTGTTCTCTGACAATGGTTTCTCGGAAGAAAGTTTCTTGCTTCTTGGAGAAATGATGGAGGAAGGCAATGATGATGGTGAGTTTCTGCCGGATGTTGCTACACTCGCTACAGTGTTACCGGTTTGTGCGAGGGAAAGAGAGATAGGAGTAGGAAAAGGTGTTCATGGGTTGGCGGTGAAACTGAGTTTGGAGAAAGAACTTGTCGTTAACAATGCCTTAACGGACATGTACTCCAAATGTGGTTGCATAAACGATGCACAAGTTATCTTTAATTTAAACAATAACAAGAATGTGGTTTCTTGGAATACAATGATAGGAGGTTTCTCAGCAGTGGGGGATACTCATGGGACTTTTGATCTTCTCAGACAGATGCTAGCAGGAAGGGGAGATGTTAGAGCAGATGAGGTAACCATTCTAAATGTAGTTCCAGTTTGTTTCGATGAATCAGTCTTACCGAGTTTAAAGGAACTTCATTGTTACTCCTTGAAACAAGAGTTTGTACATAATGAGTTAGTAGCCAATGCCTTTGTCGCTTCTTACGCAAAGTGTGGCTCACTGAGTTATGCACACCGTGTGTTTTGTAGAATAAGGAGTAAAACAGTAAATTCTTGGAATGCTTTGATTGGTGGCAGTGATCCTAGGTTTTCCTTGGATGCCTATTATCAGATGAAAAATTCTGGATTGCTACCTGATGTGTTCACTCTTTGTAGTCTTCTTTCAGCTTGTTCTCAGCTAAAATCCTTGCGGTTGGGGAAGGAAGTGCATGGGTTTATAATCCGTAATCGGTTAGAAAGAGATTCGTTTGTTCATACAGCGTTACTCTCACTTTATATTCATTGTGGGGAGCTAAGCACTGCACATGTGTTATTTGCAGCAATGGAAGATAAAACCTTAGTATCTTGGAACACTATGGTCAATGGTTACCTTCAGAATGGGTTTCCTGAGAGAGCTTTGAGTCTCCTTAGACAAATGGTTTTGCATGGAGTCCAACCTTGTGAGATCTCTATGATGAGTGTGTTTGGTGCGTGTTCGCTGATACCGTCTCTTCGATTAGGAAGAGAAGCGCATGGTTACGCTTTAAAGCGCCTCCTCAAGGACAATGCGTTTATTGCTTGTTCAATGATTGATATGTATGCCAAGAATGGTTCTGTAACGCAATCATTTAAGGTTTTTAACGGTTTGAAAGAGAGAAGTGGGGCGTCATGGAATGCCATGATAATGGGATATGGAATACATGGGAGAGGGAAAGAGGCTATCCAACTATTTGAAGAGATGCAGAGAACAGGTCATAGTCCTGATGAGTTAACATTCTTAGGTGTTCTAACGGCTTGTAACCACAGTGGTCTGATCCATGAAGGGATGAGGTATCTGGATCAGATGAAGCACTCTTTTGGGATGAATCCAAATTTGAAGCATTATGCTTGTGTTATTGACATGTTAGGCCGAGCTGGGAAACTAGACAAGGCGTTAAAGATTGCCACAGAAGAGATGTCTGAGGAACCTGATGTTGGAATCTGGAACTCTCTGCTCAGCTCGTGCAGAATCCATCAGAATCTTGAAATGGGAGAGAAAATTGCTGCTAAGTTGTTTATATTAGAACCAGAGAGAACTGAGAATTATGTGCTGCTTTCCAACTTATATGCAGGATCAAGGAAATGGGATGAGGTGAGGCAAGTGAGGCAGAGAATGAAGGAGATGAGTTTAAGAAAGGATGCTGGATGCTCATGGATTGAACTTAACGGGAAGGTTTTTAGCTTTGTTGCTGGTGAAAGTTCCTCAGATGTTAAAAGTCATTGGAGTGTACTGGAGAGAGAAATATGGAAGATGGGATACAGACCAGACACAAGTTCAGTACAACATGAGCTTAGTGAAGAAGAGAAGATTGAACAGTTGAGGGGACATAGCGAGAAGCTTGCTATTACCTACGGGTTGATCAGAACTTCAGAAGGAACAACTCTTAGAGTTTACAAGAACCTAAGGATTTGTGTAGACTGCCACAATGCGGCTAAGTTAATCTCCAAGGCTATGGAAAGAGAGATAGTTGTGAGGGACAACAAAAGATTTCATCATTTCAAAAATGGGTTCTGTTCTTGTGGAGACTACTGGTAACTGGTGTTATATAATCAAATTGGTAAACACAGATCATCAGAACTTAGTTCTTGTACCAAGCCTTGATCATAGCTCTGCTGCTCTCTCCTGAGAGTTGATAAAATTTGGCTTATGGCTAGAGAAAGTAGAGAAAATTGGTTAGTTGTCTGAAGCTTCTTCGGTTGTGGAACTTGTTAAACTGCTCTGTCTTGATTTGTGCAAAGATCATTTAGAACATGTGCATCAACCAAAAACCAGTTGAGTACCCAACCTGTGAATAGAACTTTTTTTCTTCTTTATGTTTGTTACTTATTTGTGATAGAACATGTCATACATGTACGTTATGGTAAGTTTATGCTTGAAACTGATGGAACATTGGAACCCCAAATATAATTTATTACATAGTAAACTGAAACCTTTTTAAATGCAAAACAAGTTTCAAGTCTCTCATTACTTCACTATATATAAACTGTCTATGCACTTTAAACCCACATAGAAACTGCAAGAGAAGACAGAAGCAATGAAGGTTTCCACGAGCATCGTCGTTGTCCTCTTCTTTGCGACCTTGGTCGGCATCTCTAGAGCCTTATCCCATGAAACTTGCATAAGAAGAAACATCGACAGGTCGCAACCACCAATCTCTTCACTCGGAACCAAGACGGCATCAATATCTATCTCCTTTGCGGAAAAGCTATGCAGAGACATGGCTCGTTCAGTCATGTTCCATTTGAGGATAACTGGAAAGTTCTCATCTCAGTATGTGAAGGCGATGTGCAATGTGTTTGGAGATGATGAGAAGAAAGTGAAAGAGTATGTTGAGAAGATATGGTTGGGAGGTCCGAAGCTCGTGTCTAGTGTATCTTGTGTCTTTCATTGATTTGTACGTGCTGCAAAACAATTTAATACTTTATATCATTTGAGTTTTTTTTAATATATTTTAGATTTATATAGGTTTTACATACTATTGAATTGTAATTTATTGATATTATATGTTTTTTATTGAAAGATTTTATTCATTTTCTTTCAATTTAGTTGTCATTTGGAATTTTTACACACAGATTAAAAAACATTTAATTTAATATATATTTTTTTTAAAAAACACAATTACATATACAGCTAATCACATTTCAATAAATAGAAAAATAGAATAGTATATGGAATAAATAAATTTTGTATTGAAATTATAAAATTACATTTATTTTGAAACGAAAATCTTACTCTACATCGACAATAAAATTAAAACGGATGGAAAGAACAAGTTTTTAAAGTCCTACTCATTTTTGTTATTATAACTGCTTTTACATGTCTATGTGTTCAGAGGGTGACAATTCGGATGCTATCAGAATACCTATAGATATGATTGTTAAAAAAACATTGATGCATCGTGAACCATCAAATTTTGTGGTAATTGCCAAACTTACCCCAAAAAGTCAGCTGCTCAGGGTTCTTCAGTGTTTGAAATCGAGAAATAACGTTTCCGTCTTTGTCAAGTTGCCTGATAACACTGCACTAAATTCTATAGACTCAACTGTTAATTCGACGCAAGTTATTGGTGGAATCAAAAGGCCAGTACGTGATGTTGACTCATTGCAAGGTGATGAAGATGCTTTTAGGTGGATGATTACCACTTGGCCACTGAGGAAAGATGATTGCTCATATGATTGGTCAATGTCGCCTTGATACTTTTTTTTTTTTGCTTTCTCTCAACAGTCCCTAGTTTAATGTTTGATGTTTCATCTTTCTTCTTTTAAACTCGGTTTTGTGTTCAAATTATTTGTAGTTTTCTTCCATTAGTGATTTTTTTTCCAAGATGTTTTAGTTTCTTAAGCAACTGTTGTCAGTATCTTTATAATACAAGAAAACTAAATATTTGGCATGGTTAAGGTTGTACTTGGATGTGTTTCTGTATGGATCCAGTAATGCAAGTGATGCTTTTTTATTGGATAATTCTGTAAGAGTGTAACATAGTCTTCTTTGCTTGGAACCTGATCATTGATAACGGCACCATAATAATTCTCATTTAGTGTATGCAAGAATGGTTCTGTAACGCAATCGTTGAAAGGTTTTCAATGGTTTGAAGGAGACAAGTGTGGCATCATGGAATGCCATGGTAATGAGGATATGGAATACATGGGCGAACAAAAGAGGCTATCCAACTCTTTGAAAAGATGCAAAGAACAACAGGTCATAGTCCCGATGAGTCAAACGGCTTGTAACCACAGCGGTCTAATCCATGAAGGGCTGAGAGATATCTGAATCAAATGAAGCACACTCTTTTGGCCTAAAGCCAAATCTACAGCATTATGCTTGTGTTGTTGACACGTTAGGCCGAGCTGGGAAGCTACACAAGGCATTAAAGAAATGCCTTAGAAGAGATGTCTGAGGAACCTGATGTTGGAACCTGGAACTCTCTCCTCAGCTCGTGTAGAATCCATCAAAATCTTGAAATGGGAGAAGAAAATTGCTGCTAATTTATTTGCATTAGAACCAGAAAAGCCTGAGAATTATGTGCTGCTTTCCATCTTATATGCAGGATTGGGATGATGTCATGAAAATGAAGCAGAGCCATTTTTTTACACATATTAAATTTTAATATAGCATACATAATTTTTTGTTATAATCTATTTCTAATAACCTAAACCAATAGTAAATATAAGCAATTTGTAATAACCTTATAATTAATTATTACTACCTCTGTTTTAGAATATATGTCATTTTAGACCTTTTTTGTCACAAATTAAGTGTCGTTTTAGATTTTCGAGGTAAAATTTATTAGTTTTATATAATATTCTATTTTTCTATTGGTTAAGAAAATGTTAGGTGTATATGTAATAATGTTTTATTCTTGGAAGTATGTAAACTTAAATATTTTTTTAATCTGTGTGCAAAAAACTAGAATGACAATTAAATTGAAACAGAGAGAGTATTAGTTAAGAAAAATGTATTTTAAAACAATTTTTTATTGTATTGCTGTGACCGGAATCCTTATTTTTGTTTTTTGGGTCAATATTAGCGAATCCATTAATGGTTTGAGACTAATAATAAGAGCATCTTTAACACATAAGTTAATCACACTAGTTCCTGGATAAGAACATTCGAACAAATACCAACACACACATAAAGAACAAGAAGAAGAAAGAATGTTTTCAAGGCTGTTCAAGGCTGGTGAAAAGGTTCTGTTCAATCTTGTTAACAAGAAAGACTTTCACATGGCTTCGAGCAACACAGAGAATCCTCCTCCCAAAGTTCAAGAGCTCTACGAACTTTGCAAATCCACTTTCACTGGGAAAACTCCTTCTCCTACTTCTACTCCTGTCCAAAAACTCTGCTCTCTCTTAGGTATTTTACTTTTTCTCCCTTTCTCTCTGTTTGATTTCTCCGCTAGGGTTTGCAATTAAGGTTAGGTTTGATCGAATTGGACATAAAGGAACTATTAGGTTTAGTTGAATATTAGGGTTTCATTGTGGTCAAAAGGTAGAAACTTTGGGGATGTTTTGTGTTTACAAGCAGAGATGTGGTTTTGGGTCATTCTTGTTTGGGGTTTGATCGAATTGGACATAAAGGAATTATTAGGTTTAGTTGAATTTTAGGGTTTCATTGTGGTCAAAAGGTAGAAACTTTGGGGATGTTTTGTGTTTACAAGCAGAGATGTGGTTTTGGGTCATTCTTGTTTGGGGTTTGATCGAATTGGACATAAAGGAATTATTAGGTTTAGTTGAATTTTAGGGTTTCATTGTGGTCAAAAGGTAGAAACTTTGGGGATGTTTTGTGTTTAAAAGCAGATATGTGGTTTTGGGTCATTCTTGTTTGCAGATTCAGTGAGTCCTGGAGATGTTGGGCTTGAAGAGGAAGCTCAAGATGATGATAGAGGCTATGGAGTTTCTGGGGTTAGCCGAGTAGGAAGATGGGCTCAGCCGATTACATTCTTAGACATTCATGAGTGTGATACTTTTACAGTAAGTGTCTTTAAAGATTGTTACTGGATGCTATAATCAAGAAATCTAATTATATGTTTTTTTTTTTGTTCTTTCAGATGTGTATCTTCTGCTTCCCAACATCTTCAGTGATTCCATTGCATGACCATCCAGAGATGACTGTNGGAAGATGGGCTCAGCCGATTACATTCTTAGACATTCATGAGTGTGATACTTTTACAGTAAGTGTCTTTAAAGATTGTTACTGGATGCTATAATCAAGAAATCTAATTATATGTTTTTTTTTTTGTTCTTTCAGATGTGTATCTTCTGCTTCCCAACATCTTCAGTGATTCCATTGCATGACCATCCAGAGATGACTGTGTTCAGCAAAATCCTGTACGGATCACTTCATGTTAAAGCTTATGATTGGGTCGAACCTCCATGTGTTGTCACACAAGACAAATCTCAAGGTTATTGTTTTTTATTTTTCATTCTCATGACTGTGTCTAATGGGTCTCATTTTGTGTTGATTGATAATTTAAAAACTCTTTGCAACTATACTTGTAGCAGCACGGTTGGCGAAACTAGTTAAAGACAAAGTTGTAACGCCACAGTCTGAACTACCAGTGTTGTACCCGAAGACTGGAGGCAATCTCCATTGTTTCACTGCGCTGACTCCATGTGCTGTGCTTGACATTCTCACACCTCCTTACAATGAAAGTGCTGGCAGGTCTTGCAGTTACTACATGGACTATCCTTTCTCCACTTTCGGTATGTAAACTTTCTCTTCTTTTGCCAGTTTCTCTCCTCTTTAGAACAACATTAAATTTACTCTTTGGATTGATGTTTATAGCAATTGAGGAAGGAGTGAAGACAGTAGAAGGAAAAGAAGATGAGTACGCTTGGCTTGTGCAGATCGACACACCTGATGAGCTTCACATGCGTCCTGGATCGTATACGGGTCCAACTATTCAGGTTTAGATTGTTGCAGTTTGGTTTTGTAGCTAAGTAGAGTACTCTTTGTGTATCATTACTCCAAGTTAAATTTCTGGAGAGAGGATGTCAAATACAATTTTGTGTTAAAGGTGAACTCCTTGTCCTTGTCTGCTTCACACGAATACAATCAATTGAAACTATTTTCAATGTACATAAAGGTCGGTAATGAGATATGCTACTCAAAGTTCAAATTCAATTCTGTGCTAGTGAACTGCCATTACCCTACGTAAACGATTTTCTGATTCATGACTCAGATTCTATTCGAATTTATTTAAGGACTTTTTTTCTGATGTATGACTCATGTGTGACCGGGTATGGAATTGAAGTTTTTGATTTGGATTTGAGATGTTACAAATTAGGCCTGCCACTTCGGTTTTCCGAAACCGAACCGAACCGTCGGTTTTTGGTTAATCGAAGATTTTAAAAAAATTCTGAAATAAACCGAATGAAATTTCGGTTCGGTTATCGGTTTATTTTGGTTTTCAATTTTATTTCTGAAAATAACCAAATTTTGAAGTTTTCGATTAATTTTGGTATAATATTTTCAAAATATTCGAATATTTTCGATTATTTCAGTTAAATTCGGTTATTTTAGCTTATTCGATTATTTTTGGTTTGGTATTCGGTTATTTTTGGATATTTTTGGTTTTTAATTTTTTTATTTTTTTTTTGAAAATTGAAAACCGAACCAATAACCAAATTAATTTTTAAAATCATACCAAACTGAACTAAATTGAAAACCGAACCGAAAACTGAAGAGAACCGATTTGGCCCATTCGGTTCGGATAAAATCCCACGCCTATTACAAATGCCAGAGCAAAAACTGAGCCGGATAGTCTCGTGAGCTAAAAGTAGCCGGTAAACTTGTTTACTTGGTAACAATGCTGTTAAAAATTATAACAGACTGGTCGTAAGAAATCATTAAAGGAGGGAATTTTCAAGTGTGGACCACTCTCTTTTTAACTTTTTTTGACTGTTTAATAAAGAAAAAAGAGTGACTCCGATCAAATAGAGAGCTGGATCAAGTAACCGCCGCCACGTTAATCATCCTCTAGGTTTTATCACTCTTCTTCAACAATGGCGTCTTCGATTCTCAAAAACCCTACCCTCTCATTCTCATCACCAACAACAACAATCAACACCCCTTCCCTCCCCTCCTTCTCCTCAAACCCCTCACCTCTCTCCTTCCCTTTCCCACAACGCCGCCCTCACCGTTCCTCCGTCTCCCT
Organism: Eruca vesicaria subsp. sativa; assembly: GCA_932364175.1. Lineage (NCBI taxonomy): Eukaryota > Viridiplantae > Streptophyta > Magnoliopsida > Brassicales > Brassicaceae > Eruca > Eruca vesicaria. The sequence continues at coordinate 875,989 of CAKOAT010508487.1, forward strand.
CAGTCGCCAATCCCTCCGCCTCTCATGCTCCCTCTCAGATCCCTCTCCTCCCCCGCCCCTCCGCCGCCGCCGTCCGGATTACATCCCAAACCGCATTCCCGACCCAAACTACGTCCGAGTCTTCGACACAACCCTCCGCGACGGCGAACAATCCCCCGGAGCCACGCTCACCTCCAAAGAAAAGCTCGACATCGCGCGCCAGCTCGCGAAGCTAGGCGTCGACGTGATCGAAGCCGGATTCCCCGCCGCATCCAAAGACGACTTCGAAGCAGTCAAAACCATNTCCCAAACCGCATTCCCGACCCAAACTACGTCCGAGTCTTCGACACAACCCTCCGCGACGGCGAACAATCCCCCGGAGCCACGCTCACCTCCAAAGAAAAGCTCGACATCGCGCGCCAGCTCGCGAAGCTAGGCGTCGACGTGATCGAAGCCGGATTCCCCGCCGCATCCAAAGACGACTTCGAAGCAGTCAAAACCATAGCCGAAACCGTCGGAAACTCCTTCGTGGACGGTTACGTCCCTGTGATCTGCGGACTCTCGAGATGTAACAAGAGAGACATCGAGACGGCGTGGGAGGCTGTCAAGTACGCGAAACGGCCGAGGATCCATACGTTCATCGCCACGAGTGATATTCATTTAGAGTATAAGCTGAAAAAGAGTAAAAAAGAAGTTATCGAGATCGCGAGGGAGATGGTTAAGTTCGCGAGGAGCTTAGGGTGTGAGGACGTTGAGTTTAGTCCTGAAGATGCTGGAAGGTTTTTATTTTGTGAGAATAAGAATCTTAATTTGATTCCTTGGCTAATGATTCGTATCTTTGGGATTTTGGCAGATCGGAGAGGGAGTTTTTGTATGAGATACTTGGGGAAGTGATAAAAGCTGGAGCTACGACGCTTAATATACCTGATACTGTTGGTATAACGTTGCCTAGTGAGTTTGGTCAGTTGATTGCTGATATTAAAGCTAATACTCCTGGGATTGATGATGTTGTTATCTCAACGCATTGTCAGAATGATCTTGGACTCTCCACTGCCAACACTTTAGCTGTATGTCAACTTCTCGGCTTGGATCAGATTAGCTAAGCTCTCAGAAACTCAGAATGATCTAAGTTCAATCGTGTTTCTTTGAATTCAGGGTGCACATTCGGGTGCAAGGCAAGTGGAAGTGACTATCAATGGAATTGGTGAAAGAGCTGGAAATGCTTCATTAGAAGAGGTTTGATGAGCATTAGTAATCATCTAGTGTTGTATTTGAATACTTATTTTATTACCTAAAGATTTTCTTTGTGACTGTTTAGGTTGTGATGGCCATAAAATGCCGTGGAGATCATGTACTTGGAGGCCTATATACTGGAATTGATACTCGGCACATTGTTATGACAAGCAAGATGGTACACTTTTTGAATTTTGTTTAGCTCTGAAGACAAGCTAATTTACTTGCCTTGAGAAGGGGAAAGAGTTTGTAGAGTGCCAAGATAAGGTGTGTTTCATAACGTGTGGATTGATTTCTCAGGTTGAAGAATACACTGGAATGCATACACAGCCCCATAAGGCTATTGTAGGAGCGAATGCCTTTGCGCATGAAAGTGGTATTCATCAGGTCAGTTGATGAGAAGCATATTTGTAATAATGTATTTAGATTATTCTGTGACGAGATTACTCTGTTTGAGAAACATTAAAGGTTGTTCGCATAATTTGTTTGTTTTCCTCTTTGCAAAGTATAACTTTCCTTTTAGGCTGTAGCTTTTTAATCGATATGCTTATGTTTCAATCCCTTAGCATCCATTCCGTGGCTATTAATAGGATGAATTGATATATACTTGAAGCTATATACTCTTTTGACTTGCACGTTCACTCTTTCACCCTACTGCATAACTATACAACTATCTTCATGATTGTTTCTCCAGTTTCGCTTAATGACTGTTCATGCTTCTTTTAGGATGGAATGCTCAAACACAAGGGTACATATGAAATTATATGCCCTGAAGAAATTGGTCTTGAACGATCTAATGATGCTGGCATTGTTTTGGGAAAGCTTAGGTATGAAACTTTTTCTTGTTTTGCCTGTAAACTCCCAATCTGTATGTTATGTTCAGACAATGCAACAAACCGACAAGCCTGTAATTAGTGGATATACACCATTAGCCATTTGGTTTTATTTGCCAATTCATAAGCTAGTGTACACTACTTATATGCTTGAAACCCGAAATCTGCTGTTGGTTTATGTTTTGCTTGGATATAATATTATGCAGTGGGCGTCATGCGTTGAAAGACCGTTTGACTGAGGTACACATCAAGCTTACCCCATACACATTCGCTATTGCCATCTTTGTGGAAGACACTAATGTCCTTTCGTATCTTTTTATTTTACCAGCTTGGTTATGAACTAGATGATGAACAGCTAAGTTCCATATTCTGGCGCTTCAAATCTGTAGCTGAGCGGAAAAAGGTAGTTTGGTTTATCTGTGATCATCCATTCAAACTTATAGTTGTGTTTCCCAGTCCAACTGATAGTATATGCTATTTTCATGATCCAGAGAGTTACCGACGCAGATATAATAGCTTTGGTTTCTGATGAGGTTTTCCAGCCAGAAGCTGTGTGGAAACTCCTGGACATTCAGGTGAAATTGGGATCAAGATGATTTTTATTGTACTCGTTTAGATGTGTTCATTGTCTTTAGTCAGTTCTCATTTTGGTTGAAACTGGAATGCAGATAACTTGTGGAACTCTGGGGCTTTCAACAGCAACCGTTAAACTTGCTGATGCTGATGGCAAAGAGCATGCCGCTTGTTCTATGGGAGCTGGGCCTGTCGATTCAGCTTATAAGGCAATCGATCTTATTGTCAAGGTACTTTTTCACACAAACGTGGCTCACATATATACATATAACTTCCACCTGTATATCATCGGTTATTTAAAAACTTCATTTTCCATAATTTAGGAACCAGCGACTCTGCTTGAGTACTCAATGAATGCAGTAACAGAAGGCATCGATGCCATTGCAACCACAAGAGTTCTTATCCGAGGAAACAACATTTACTCCACTACAAATGCACTCACTGGTGAAGAAGTTCAAAGAACCTTCAGGTAAAATTCGTCTTCCTCGCATCTAATTCAACCCAGTGCAAATATCATATTTATAGTCTCTCTCTCTTTTGGCAGTGGAACCGGAGCGGGAATGGACATTGTGGTGTCGAGTGTCAAAGCTTATGTAGGAGCTTTGAACAAAATGCTCGATTTCAAAGAGAAGTCCCCAACAAAAATCCCTTCTCCAAACAACAAAGTACCTGCCTGAATCAAAGTCGTTTCTGGTCTAGGTACATAGTTTGGTTATTATAACGAGAGTTCAAAGTTTGCATATTGTTTTTAATGAAGTATCTTGCCGAAAGAGTTTGTTTGCTATAAATTATTTATATAACTAAAAATATCTATATTTAGAAATAATCGTGCTCTTGGTATTAACAAAACCAAACGGTTAACAGTTTAACTTGTCCCTAGAAGCTGTCATTAAACTAAACTTGGGTCTTAAAAACTGAAAGACACCTGATAGCTCTCTGTTCTTGTTTTACTTATTTGATAATTCTACGTTTATCAAGGATCTAAAACATTACCCTTCTCTGCAAATCCTTTTATGCTTTTGGATTTGAGAATAACAAGGGAGAAAATAAAATGTCGGAGCTAAGAACCGGGTTCCTAACAATGGCGACCATAGTCCTTATATGCCTAGGATTAACGATGACAGGAACAGGTTTATATCACAGGAAAATAGTGTCAAAATGCATCCAAGAAAGCGATGGCAGTTTCATCTTCATTGGCATGCTCTTGCTAGTGTTTCCTCAGTTTGGTCTTTACGCAATCTGTTGTCGATCAAAACGTATCTTCACCTTTTACATATATGCCATGATGTTCGTTTTCATTGTCCTTAGTTGCTACTCTTTAAAATGCTTTATCTACAACACAACTTTTGGTATCGCCAAGAATCCAGCTGAGGAAACCAGGACCGTCAAGCAGTTGCTCGGGCGTTTAGTCCCTCCAAGCAAACTCGACAGAGCCACGGGCTGTATCGTTGAGAATCATGATTGCAACTTCAACGCCAGCCTAAACAGCAATGTCTGGGTAAGCTCTTCTCATTCATTTATGAGATAAAAAGATCAAACTCTAATAATGATGATGAGTATGTAATGTACAGAGGTTTTGCTGCGCGCAACCAGCAGGATGTGGAGAGAGGACAATGTTCGGTGCACCAGGAGAATGGAGTTGGAAACGGCAACACATAGCGAACGATGTCCCTGAGGATTGTGCTTACAATTACTGTCTTGATTGCAGAGGTTGCCAGCTCAGCATCTTGAAAGCCATTGTTCATCAATGGAAGTATCTCTCCATCTTCTCTTATCCTTCATTATTTCTAGTTTGTCTCAGCCTAGCCATTGCCAAGTCCCTTCTTGACTCTTTCGATGAACCTGATGATTATCGTGGCTCTTATACTTGATTCATAATCTTCCATTTCATGTACTCATATTCTAGTATTTTCGATAGATATATTATCAATATAACCATGCTTCTCTCTCTTTTTTATTGTGTATTGTAACTTAAGACACAATACTATAGTCTATAGTCTGTAGATCGTCAGGTAGTCAAAATCTAATATAACTATTAACTACTCTCTCAAAACTCCCACACGTTCTCTAACTCTAGTGGCACAACCAAGTAATTAAACACTAATTTAAAGCAGTGACTAAATAATAATCTCCACTAATATCCTCCACTAACTCAAAAATCAACCGTTCACTCTGTCCCATAATAACCACGACTCCACACACACTAAAACGTTACAGAAATACAAAACTTGAAAAACAAACCTCTCAAGAGAAGAAAAAGATAATCACAAAATGTTTCGAGTAAGCAATTTCGTGGTGGGTCTAGCCAACACGTTGGTGATGATAGTGGGCGCATCAGCCATAGGTTACTCGATCTACATGTTCGTTCACCAAGACGTGACAGACTGTGAATCTGCTATACGTGCACCACTTCTCACGACTGGGATTGTTCTCTTTGGTGTGTCTTTAATCGGAGTGATAGGATCTTGGTTCAAGGAGAATCTCGCCATGGTGTCCTACTTGATCATATTGTTTGCGGGGATTGTTGCGCTTATGGTTTTCTCTATGTTTGTCTTCTTTGTGACCAACAAAGGAGCCGGTCATGTGGTCTCTGGTCGAGGGTATAGAGAGTACAGGACGGTTGATTTCTCGACTTGGCTTAACGGTTTTGTTGGTGGGAAGAGATGGGTTGGTATAAGGTCTTGTTTGGCTGAGGCTAGCGTTTGTGATGATTTGAGTGATGGTCGTGTTAGTATGATTGCTGATGCGTTTTATCACAAGAACTTGTCTCCAATCCAGGTATATTATTTATATTCCCTCCGTTTCAAATTATATATTCTTGTAGCAAAAAAAAATTATTATCACAAAATAAGTGTCATTTTATATTTCAATACGATTTTTTCTATTAATTGACATTTTTATCCTTATATAAACTAAAATAAATAATAAATGTTATGTAATTATGATGGTCAAACAAAGGTATTATTTAACTAATTTCTTAATTTGTGTGTAAAACTTTAGAATGATAACTAATTTAAACTTATGGAGTATTTTCTATTAAAATGTAATGGTCTAGAGTTTTCCTAAAGTGTTTCAAAAAGGTTTTTCCATAAGTTAAAAAAATATTAAATTTGATTATAAATCTTTTGTGATTAGTAGAAATTCACTAAATATCATTATTTTGTATAATAAAAGGGAATAAATTATTTACAAACTAATCATTTTGAAACAATCTTTTAATTGAAGAACATGCATTGTTCTGTTATTAGTGTTTTACGTAATTTTATTACCATAATACATGAACAAAACCTCCTTCATTCTCGTATTAATACTAATGTTTCTGAGTCTCTCGCAGTCGGGTTGTTGTAAGCCACCGTCAGATTGCAACTTTACGTTCAGAAACGCGACGTTTTGGATACCGCCGGCCAAAAACAAAACGGCGGTTGCGACCAATAACGGTGACTGCGGTACGTGGAGTAACGTGCAGACGGAGTTATGCTTTAACTGCAACGCGTCACTACAAGAAAACACGTCCTTTACTAGGACGGGTTTTCCTCGTTATTTCCTAGTAAAGGGCCCTTTACTAGGAAATAGCGAGGAAACGTGTTTCGTCGAAAGACGTTCATCGTAAAGGCTATTTTCCTCGTAAAGGCCTAGCTAATTTACGAGGAAAGATTTCCTCGTAAAGCCGTGGAAAACATTTCCTCGTAAG
>CAKOAT010508487.1:893490-946257 GCA_932364175.1 Eruca vesicaria subsp. sativa
TCCCAAACCGCATTCCCGACCCAAACTACGTCCGAGTCTTCGACACAACCCTCCGCGACGGCGAACAATCCCCCGGAGCCACGCTCACCTCCAAAGAAAAGCTCGACATCGCGCGCCAGCTCGCGAAGCTAGGCGTCGACGTGATCGAAGCCGGATTCCCCGCCGCATCCAAAGACGACTTCGAAGCAGTCAAAACCATCGCCGAAACCGTCGGAAACTCCTTTTCCGACGACGGTTACGTCCCCGTGATCTGCGGACTCTCGAGATGTAACAAGAGAGACATCGAGACGGCTTGGGAGGCTGTCAAGTACGCTAAGCGGCCGAGGATCCATACGTTCATCGCCACGAGTGATATTCATTTAGAGTATAAATTGAAGAAGAGCAAAAAAGAAGTTATTGAGATCGCGAGGGAGATGGTTAAGTTCGCGAGGAGCTTAGGGTGTGAGGACGTTGAGTTTAGTCCTGAAGATGCTGGAAGGTTTTTATTTTGTGAGAATGAGAATCTTATTTGATTCCTTGGCTAATGATTCGTATCTTTTTTTTTTGTTTTTTGGAAAGATCGGAGAGGGAGTTTTTGTATGAGATACTTGGGGAAGTGATAAAAGCTGGAGCGACGACGCTTAATATACCTGATACTGTTGGTATAACGTTGCCTAGTGAGTTTGGTCAGTTGATTGCTGATATTAAAGCTAATACTCGTGGGATTGATGATGTTGTTATCTCAACTCATTGTCAGAATGATCTTGGGCTCTCCACTGCCAACACTTTAGCTGTATTGTCAACTCTTCTTTCTCTTGGATTAGCTTAGCTGAGAAATGATCTCAGCTCATTCGTTTTTTTTTTTAATTCAGGGTGCACATTCGGGTGCGAGGCAAGTGGAAGTGACTATCAATGGAATTGGTGAAAGAGCTGGAAATGCTTCACTAGAAGAGGTTTGATGAGCATTCATAATCATTTAGTGTTGCATTTGAATACTTATTTTGTTTACCTAAAGATTTTATTTGTGACTGTTTAGGTTGTGATGGCCATAAAATGCCGTGGAGATCATGTACTTGGAGGCCTGTATACTGGAATTGATACTCGGCACATTGTTATGACAAGCAAGATGGTACAGTTTTGAATTTTGTTTAGCTCTGAAGACAAGCTAATTTTCTTGCCTTGAGAAGGGGAAAGAGTTTGTAGATTGACAAAGATAAGGTGTGTTTCATAACGTGTGGATTGATTTCTCAGGTTGAAGAATACACTGGAATGCATACGCAGCCCCATAAGGCTATTGTAGGAGCGAATGCCTTTGCGCATGAAAGTGGTATTCATCAGGTCAGTTGATGAAAAGCATATTTGTAATAATGTATTTAGATTATTCTGTGACGAGATTACTCTTTTTGAGAAACATTAAAGGTTGTTCGCATTAATCTGTTTGTTTTTCTCTTTGCAAAGTATAACTTTCCTTCTAGGCTGTAGCTTGCTTATGTTTCAATCCCTTAGCATCCATTGCCTGAGCTATTAATAGGATGAATATACTTTAAGCTATATACTCTTCTGACTTGCACGTTCACTCTTTCACTCTACTGCATAACTGTACAACTATCTTCATATTTGTTTCTCCAGTATCGCTTAATGAGTGTTCATGCTTCTTTTAGGATGGAATGCTCAAACACAAGGGTACATATGAAATTATATGCCCTGAAGAAATTGGTCTTGAACGATCTAATGATGCTGGCATTGTTTTGGGGAAGCTTAGGTATGAAAACTTTTTCTTGTTTAGCCTGTGTTTTACCTGTAAACTCCCAATCTGTATGTTATGTTCAGACAATGCAACAAACCAACAAGCCTGTAATCGGTGGATATACACCATTAGCCATTTAGTTTTATTTGCCAATTCATAAGCTAGTGTACACTACGTATATGCTTGAAACCCGAAGTCTGCTGTTGGTTTATGTTTTGTTTGGATATAATATTATGCAGTGGGCGTCATGCGTTGAAAGACCGTTTGACTGAGGTACACATCAAGCTTACCCCATACACATTCGCTAGTGCCATCTTTGTGGAAGACATTAATGTACTTTCGTATCTTTTATTTTACCAGCTTGGTTATGAACTAGATGATGAACAACTAAGTTCCATATTCTGGCGCTTCAAATCTGTAGCTGAGCGGAAAAAGGTAGTTTGGTTTATCTGTGATCATCCATTCAAACTTAGAGTTGTGTTTCCAATGTCCAACTGATAGTCTGATAGTATATGCTACTTTCATGATCCAGAGAGTTACCGACGCAGATATAATAGCTTTGGTTTCTGATGAGGTTTTCCAGCCAGAAGCTCTGTGGAAACTCCTGGACATTCAGGTGAAATTGGGATCAAGATGATCTTTATTGTACTCGTTGAGTTGTGTTCATTTTCTTTAGTCAGTTCTCAACTTCTCCTTATGCAGATAACTTGTGGGACTCTGGGGCTTTCAACAGCAACCGTTAAACTTGCGGATGCTGATGGCAAAGAGCATGCCGCTTGTTCTATGGGAGCTGGGCCTGTCGATTCAGCTTATAAGGCAATCGATCTTATTGTCAAGGTACTTTTTCACACAAACGTGGCTCGCATATATACATATAACTTCCACCTGTATATCATCGGTTATTTAAAAACTTCATTTTCCATAATGTAGGAACCAGCGACTCTGCTTGAGTACTCAATGAATGCAGTAACAGAAGGCATCGATGCCATTGCAACCACAAGAGTTCTTATCCGAGGAAACAACATTTACTCCACTACAAATGCACTCACTGGTGAAGAAGTTCAAAGAACCTTCAGGTAAAATTCGTCTTCCTCACATCTAACTTCACCCCAGTGCAAATATCATATTTATAGTCTCTTTTTGGCAGTGGAACCGGAGCGGGAATGGACATTGTGGTGTCGAGTGTCAAAGCTTATGTAGGAGCTTTGAACAAAATGCTCGACTTCAAAGAGAAGTCCCCAACAAAAATCCCTTCTCCAAACAACAAAGTACCTGCCTGAATCAAAGTCGTTTCTGGTCTAGGTACATAGTTTGGTTATTATAACGAGAGTTCAAAGTTTGCATATTGTTTTAATGAAGTATCTTGCCGAAAGAGTTTGTTTACTATAAAATATTAATATAACTTAAAATATCTATATTTAGAAATAATTGTGCTCTTGGTATTAACAAAACCAAACGGTTAACAGTTTAACCTGTCCCTAAAAGCTGTCATTAAACTAAACTTGGGTCTTAAAAACTGAAAGACACCTGATAGCTCTCTGTTCTTGTTTTACTTATTTGATAATTCTACGTTTATCAAGGATCTAAAACATAACTTTCTCTGCAAATCCCTTTATGCTTTTGGATTTGAGAATAACAAGGGAGATAATAAAATGTCGGAGCTAAGAACCGGGTTCCTAACAATGGCGACCATAGTCCTTATATGCCTAGGATTAACGATGACAGGAACAGGTTTATATCACAGGAAAATAGTGTCAAAATGCATCCAAGAAAGCGATGGCAGTTTCATCTTCATTGGCATGCTCTTGCTAGTGTTTCCTCAGTTTGGTCTTTACGCAATCTGTTGTCGATCAAAACGTATCTTCACTTTTTACATATATGCCATGATGTTCGTCTTCATTGTCCTTAGTTGCTACTCTTTAAAATGTTTTATCTACAACACAACTTTTGGCATCGCCAAGAATCCAGCTGAGGAAACCAGGACCGTCAAGCAGTTGCTCGGGCGTTTAGTCCCTCCAAGCAAACTCGACAGAGCCACGGGCTGTATCGTTGAGAATCATGATTGCAACTTCAACGCCAGCCTAAACAGCAATGTCTGGGTAAAGCTCTTCTCATTCATTTATGAGATAAAAAGATCAAACTCTAATAATGATGATGAGTATGTAATGTACAGAGGTTTTGCTGCGCGCAACCAGCAGGATGTGGAGAGAGGACAATGTTCGGTGCACCAGGAGAATGGAGTTGGAAACGGCAACACATAGCGAACGATGTCCCTGAAGAATGTGCTTACAATTACTGTCTTGATTGCAGAGGTTGCCAGCTCAGCATCTTGAAAGCCATTGTTCATCAATGGAAGTATCTCTCCATCTTCTCTTATCCTTCATTATTTCTCGTTTGTCTCAGCCTCGCCATTGCCAAGTCCCTTCTTGACACTTTCGATGAACCTGATGATTATCGTGGCTCTTATACTTAGATTCATAATCTTCCATTTCATGTACTCATATTCTAGTATTTTCTATAGATATATTATCAATGTAACTCTTTTTTTTTTGTGTATTGTAATATAAGCATTACTGTAGTCTATAGATAGTCAAATTAGTCATAGAATCTAATATAACTATTAACTACTATCTCTAAACTAAAGTATCTTCTGAATCCCACACGTTCTCTAATATCCCCCCACTACCTCAAAAATCAACCGTTCCCTGTATCCCATAATAACCACGACTCCACACACACTAAAACGTTACAGAACATAATTACAAAACTTGAAAAACAAACCTCTCAAGAGAAGAAAAAGATAATCACAAAATGTTTCGAGTAAGCAATTTCGTGGTGGGTCTAGCCAACACGTTGGTGATGATAGTGGGCGCATCAGCCATAGGTTACTCGATCTACATGTTCGTTCACCAAGACGTGACAGACTGTGAATCTGCTATACGTGCACCACTTCTCACGACTGGGATCGTCCTCTTTGGTGTGTCTTTAATCGGAGTGATAGGATCTTGGTTCAAGGAGAATCTCGCCATGATCTCCTACTTGATCATATTGTTTGCTGGCATTGTTGCGCTTATGGTTTTCTCTGTGTTTGTCTTCTTTGTGACCAACAAAGGAGCCGGTCATGTTGTCTCTGGTCGAGGGTATAGAGAGTACAGGACGGTTGATTTCTCGACTTGGCTTAATGGTTTTGTTGGTGGGAAGAGATGGGTTGGTATAAGGTCTTGTTTGGCTGAGGCTAGCGTTTGTGATGATTTGAGTGATGGTCGTGTTAGTCAGATCGCTGATGCGTTTTATCACAAGAACTTGTCTCCAATCCAGGTTTATTTATTTATACTCCCTCCATTATTTCAAATTAGTTATTCTTGTGGCAAAAAAATTTAATCACAAAATAAATGTCTTTTATATTTCAATGCGTTTTTTTCTATTATTTGACATTTTCTACCCCTATTTAAGCTAAAATAAATAAGAAATGTTATGTAATTATAATGGTCAAACAAGGATTATATTTAACTAGTTTTTAAATTTGTGTGCAAAATTCTAGAATGATGACTAATTTAAAACGAATGGTGTATTTTCTATTAAAATATAATGGTCTAGAGTTTTCCTAAAATGTTTCAAATTTTTTTCCCATAAGTTAAAAAAAAATATTAAATTTGATTATAAATCTTTTGTAATTACTTGCTGATAGAAACTCACTAAATAGTTGCAAAAAAAAAAACTCACTAAATATAATTATTTTTGTATAAAAAAAAGGGAATAAATTATTTACAAACTAATCATTTTGAAACAATCTTTATATTCAAGAACATGCATTGTTCTGTTATTAGTGTTTTACGTAATTTTATTACCATAATACATGAACAAAACCTCCTTCATTTTCGTATTAATACTAATGTTTCTGAGTTTCTCGCAGTCGGGTTGTTGTAAGCCACCGTCGGATTGCAACTTTACGTTCAGAAACGCGACGTTTTGGATACCGCCTTCCAAAAACAAAACCGCGGTTGCGACCAACAACGGTGACTGCGTTACGTGGAGTAACGTGCAGACGGAGTTATGCTTTAACTGCAACGCGTGCAAAGCGGGTGTGTTAGCGAACATAAGAGAGAAGTGGAGGAATCTTCTTGTTTTCAACATCTGTCTCCTCTTTCTCCTCATCACCGTTTATTCTTGCGGTTGCTGTGCTCGTCGTAACAATCGTACGGCTAGGAAAAGTGATTCTGCATAATCACTTCATTTACATTCGTGTCTTTTTTTCTTTCTTTGTTTGTTGTTAATTATCTCCTTTGTTTCTTCTGACAATGTAATGTTTGTTTCTAACCTATCAATATGAATTATTCGTAACTATTCGTAAATATCCAAATATTTATAACATGTCATATTTCTAATTACAATATAACTTTTTTAAATTAATATATATTAATTTTTTTAATAATATAGTTCAAATTGAATTTTTAGTTTAATTAATATATTGATAAATTTATAATTTTTATAAATTAATAATTTTTATAAATTAATAATTTTTATAAATTAATAGCTTCTGTAAATTAATAAAAATTATACTTTTAATGTAATCTCAACATTATTAATTTATAGAAGATTCAATATATACATTGATTTCTTGATTAAGGGGACAAACATCTTGGTTTTTATTTCCTATTTTAATCAGTAACAATTAACTAATGCCACAAAGAGTACATTACATCATACAACAAAACAGTTTCAGAATTTCAAAATTGTAAAATCACCAAGAAAATAATTAAAACCGATCTTAATCTCCTCTCATTAATCTTCATTAATCTCTCATCTCATCTATCTCTCCTATTTTAGAGTTTTTTTTTTTGTTGCCAAAGAGAAAGACAATGGAAGATCAGATAAGACAATTACAAGACATATTCAATAGGTTCGACATGGACGGAGATGGAAGCTTAACCATCTTAGAACTCGCAGCACTTCTCCGGTCTCTTGGTCTCAAACCTTCAGGGGACCAAATACACGTATTGTTAGCAAGTATGGACGCAAATGGCAACGGCTACGTCGAATTTGATGAGCTTGTAGGAGCCATTCTTCCTGACTTGAACGAAGAGATTCTTGTTAATTCAGAGCAGTTAATGAACATTTTTAAATCGTTTGATAGAGATGGAAACGGTTACATCAGCGCGGCTGAATTGGCTGGAGCCATGGCTAAGATGGGACAACCATTGACGTATAGAGAATTAACGGAGATGATTGAAGAAGCTGATACAAACGGTGATGGTGTTATTAGCTTTGGTGAATTTGCTTCCGTCATGGCTAAATCTGCTGTTGAATATTTCGGTTTAAAGATTAATTCTTGATCTTCCATTTATTCTTTCATTTCTTAGAATTGATATATAAAAATAGGAGAAAATAGTCTTTTAAATTTAAAAGAGGACAAAATCTCAGGGGAAAACAGATTCTTGAAAAGTGATATGATGGGAAACAAAATGATAAGATGGAATCTAGAAAACAAGCTCATGGGGTTTCATTCCTTGTGACAAAGAGAATCTGGCTCCGAGGTAAGTCTTGAGCTCTGGCACTGCTTCAATGGCTTTGATCAGAGCTGCATCCACAGTTTTCTGGTCTTCTTTCTTCTCCTGTGGGATCTCTTTCTTCACCTGCGGATACACATCATTGATTTTAAGGTTAGAGCAAAGTTTAGAGACACAGATTCATAAGAGTGTTTTTATGCTTAATAAGGTGATGTTTAAATACCTCTTTCTCAGCTTCAAAGAACTCTCCTTCACCCTTCTTGTTCTTTTTCTCAGCAACCTTTCCGAAGTACTTGTCATCGAACTTCTCAATGCTGACTCCAGAAATGTCAACCTTGGTGGATGTTCCAATCACATAGGACTGGTTAACACGTCTCAATGGAACACCATTGATCTTGAATGGTCCTAAAAGAGGGAAATAAAAAAAAGACAAGACATGAACAAAGTTTCCAACTTAAATAACCAAACACATTCAAACAAAACAAAACACTGTTACGCACCTGTAACCAAAAGCAAACCAGAAGTAAGTTGCTTAAGAAAGACAACTCTCTTGCCCTTGAATCTACCAGCAAGAATGATCAACACAGTTCCTGGAGTAATGCTTGCTCTGCAAGACATACATAATAACAACACCATCGATTACAAAAGAACATAAAGTAACAAACTTTACAAATCTCAATGAAACCTACATTTCAACCTATCTCTCACATTCCCGACAAATCTATTCTAACTCAAAACCTGTCGGAACCAAACCAAACAGATACATTTCTCATGAAAATTAACTAAAACTACCAATCAAAGAAAATAGATTTACTTTAGCTTAGTAGGCTTAGGTTTGCGTCTGTTAGCGAGAGGCTTCTTAACATCTTCCGCCGGGTAAAACTTAGCCGGCTTCTCAACCGGAGCTGCAACCTTTGACTTAGCGTCGTGACGTGGGAAAACGCCGCCGTTTTTGGCCTTAATTGCCCACAAACCTCTCTTGTGGTACATTTGAGACCGAGAGTATTTGCCTACACCCCTGATTAGATCAGGGTTTCGGCTCACTTTCGGGGTCCTCTGCTTCGCCGCCGGCATTTTTTTCTCTTTTTTATTTTCTTCTGTCTCTGTGGAAAACGCTCAGAGAGGCGTAAACCCTAGATGGCTTTTAAATATAAGCACGATAAGCTGCCAAGAAACCCTAATGGGCCTAATATGTGTTAGAATTAATCTCATGGGCCTTATATGGGTTTAAAAATATAATATGGGTTTCTATGTGACGAGAGGGGAAGCCACATCCTTCATAAGTACTCTGCAATCACTTTCAAGTAGTCTCAAACTCTCTAACATGATCTTTTAAAAAAAAAAATTGACTAAACATAATGTCATAAACAATAGGAATTCATGAAATACAAATGATGAAAAGAATTGTAAGAATAAATTTAGTGTAAAAGAAAAACAAATTATTGTGTTTTTGTCATCATGCTCCTATAGAATACAGTTGAAAGCAAACAGTGGATGAAACAGACAAGAAACACAAAAAACACTGATAACATTTGAACTCGTGTTTTAACGCTTCATGTGTGTTGTTGTTGTTGTTGTCCTTGGACGAGCAAACCCTGGCTGCACAGTAAAAAAAAAAAAAAACAAAC
The DNA here is from genome assembly GCA_932364175.1 of Eruca vesicaria subsp. sativa. Lineage (NCBI taxonomy): Eukaryota > Viridiplantae > Streptophyta > Magnoliopsida > Brassicales > Brassicaceae > Eruca > Eruca vesicaria. The sequence continues at coordinate 902,352 of CAKOAT010508487.1, forward strand.
ATATATTAGTGAAGAGTCACATAATCTCGTTGAACAACAACATATCACTGTTTTTGATAGTAAAGTTTACCTGAAGCAGCATTGAAGGAGCTTCTTGATTAACAGGACGAACATGGCTTCTCGTTTTCCTTCTATCCAGTGAAGGACTATTAGCTGCTGTTATGTCCCAAAAGGTTCTCTTTTTAGCTGCTGCAGCTGGAGATGCAAACCTATGACTAGGACTTTTTATCAGCTCCTTGTCCTTATCCTTTGGTCTCAAGCTCCCTCTAGTGACCATCCTCCTTGTTTCTTTGCCTCTTTCTGGAGTTTTCTCGATCTTTTTACTACACAGTTCTTTCATGAGCTCTTCCTTTTGCTTCTTCATCTGCACCACATGTTCCCTCTTTATTCTCTCCATCTCCATCTTCAAAGCCTTAACAGTCAGCTGAAGCTCCTTCACTGCATCTTCTGCTTTTCTCCTTTTGGAGGACTCTGGTGTGAAACATGTCCCTGATAACAACGAGTGCCTCGGTTTCTTCTTCTGTTGAGCTGTTAATGCAGATGGTGGAGTCATTAGAGATGAGATTGATGGAGGTGTTGGAGATATGTTGTTGTTGTTATTAGCTGCTGCTGCTAAGGTCTCTGCTTCAAGAGTCAAAACCTTCTGCTGTTGTTCCACGAGCTTTACACGCAACTCACGGTTCTCTTCCTGAAGTTCCAACAGTAGCTTGGTCTGATCAGGCCCTTCACTCACTTGAACCACCTCTTCATTTACTTCACACCCCTTCACTCGAATCTCCTTAGCTCTATCTGCCCAATGAAGAGTGTTCTGCGTTTCACCAAAAGAATGATTGCTTGGACTTATGTTAGCAATCATCACCGTGTTACACGAGCCGCCTAGTGAGTCTTTGAGTAGCTGCGTCAGCTTTGAGTTTCTGTAAGGAATATGTTTCTTTCCTTCCACAAGCGCGTTAATGCAGCTACTTAACGCAAGAAGTGATCTGTTTATGTTGGCTCCTTCAAGTGATCTAAGCGTCCTTTGATCAGTTGCTATCGCTCTTTCTGATCCTGCGAGATCAATGAGAGATAGCTTCCCAACTCTGCTGATGATATTCATGGAAGCATCTCTAGTCTTATACTCCACTACAACCTATAGAATCACAACAAGGAGATCAACATTTAAGACATTACAGTACTAAAATATCGATGATACTAACCTGAAGGATGGCATGTGAGCGTGAAGATGTTTCATTGCAACGAGTAGGCTCAGTAGTTCTGTTTTGGTTTCCCCTTTGAAGCAAAACCATAACCTGCAATAAACCATAACTCAAAAGTTTAGCTTTGCTTAACATTTGATTCTCAAAGAACATTCAAAGATTAGAATATGAAACCTCATCTGTGGAATAAGCTCTATACTGAGTGAGACCAGCTGCCATGATTCCCTAATTCAATCATAATCAACCAAACAGAATGAGACCAACGTGTTCTTATCTAAACCTTAAAAAAGAAAACATATGTTTTTACCTGTTTATCTTCACGGAGGATAAGAGGTCTACCAGGAGAAAGCAAGTCTCTAACAGTTTCATTATAGACTTCAAGATAAGACAGATGAACAGTATGGTTCCCATCTAAACTCCTCTCTCTAACCTTAGCAAACAAATCCTTGATTGCTAAAACCATCACACCAGGATTCTCCACTGTCCCCAACATAGTATAAGTCTTCCCTGCACCAGTAGCACCATAACAGAAAACAGAACCATTCCTTCCTTCAAGCACTGCCTCCAACAAATCTCCTGTCCTGAAAAAAAACAATCAAAGAAGAACAACACACAACTAAGTAAACAACCATTCATTACAGGAGACATTACGTTTGAGATAACACTTACGTAGTGGAATAAACTTCTCGTTGCGTTGTGGTCTCAGGAAAAGAAGAATCAAAAGTGAAGTGACGAACACGAAGCCTCTTAAGCCTTAAGTAGTCGTTATCATTAGTGAACTCCGTTAGATAAACATCTCTTTTATTCAAAACTTTCACACAACATCTTGACCCATTCTCTCTCTCCTTCTTCCCCATTGGTCTAAGCCTAACAAACACCATGATCCTACTCCCACAAGCCTCAAAGTTTTCACCTTTTTCAGCTACATTACCCATTGAGAGCTTTCTAATCACAGTGGAAGACTTAACTGGAACCGTGTTCATCCCGAAAACACGATCTGCGTCGTTCTCTTTGGTCTCATCGTTAACAAAGTTTGGATCTTTATGAACTTTCTTGCAAGAATTGGGCATCTCGGGAGGGTTAAACCTCGGATCTTGGGGTTTTGGGGAAGGGTGATGGTGATTGTGATTAGGGTTTCTGAGAGAGAAAGAGGCTCTCTTTTGCTGCTCGTACAAAAGAGTCAAAGCTCTCATCTTTTCTTTAAGACCTTGATGTGGATTCGTGTACTCTTGCCTGCTTTGCTCGTGATGATGATTCATCGCCTTGGATCTGGTCGATACAGGCATTGTTCTTCTTCTTGTTTCTCACCTCTTGTGTGTGTTTTTGGGATCTTATAGAGAGTGATGAATCGATGGTTTTGGTTAGACTGTGTTGGTCAAAACCCCGAAGCTTTTGAAAGTGTGGACTGAAAAAAATTGCTATTTTCAGACTTTGTTTTTGGATCCAAGAAGATAGAACAAAAACTAAAGGGAAAAAAAAAAGATTTTTATTTTTGAAAATGTATTTGTAACGGTCAAATTTGCTTTGTCAGACCGATGAATAAGCTTTGAGGGCCCACTTTAATTGTATTTTTTTAAAATAAAAAGAAAAGATATAGGTGTCAGTGTGACACAGTAAACATAGTTGCTTTTTCAATTTTTTAAAGCTAGAAATAGTTATTTTCTGTAATAAAAGACTTATAGGTATTAATTCATTTTATAATTATTGGTTTTGTTGATACATTGGTATTTTCTAAATTTTAGGATTTTTCTAGTTGAAAATAAACTTTGAGATTTTCCTATGAAAATTTCGGGCTTAATCTATCTTGCAAAATATTTGGGTATGTTTATGTGTATCATACATATACATGGATGTTATTTAATGATAGATTTTAATAGAATTTAAAGCCATAATTAAGTTATCAAATTAATGATTCTTTTAAAATTCAATTATATTGAAAGATTATTTGAAATTTATGCTTTAAATATTTTGAGCTTTTGTTTTACTCAATAAATTTTCATTCGCTTAGTTTTCTAATTTTCAAAATTTAAAAGTTGGCATCATTAAAAAAATATGTGTGTTGATTCTAATATCTCTATAATACATTTTAAGTTTTTACTAGTTTACCTATAAATATCTTTTGAATTCATTTACAGTTACTTGTTTGATTATTTCATTGCTATTAATGTTTTGGATGAAAAAAAATGATTACTTTCTTTTTCAATTCTTTTTTGTTAAAAAAAACGATTACTATTACTAGGTTATTCAGCTCCAGTAAAGAAAAAAATTGTTCAAACATATGTTTTTTTTTTTTTTGAGCAACCGTTCAAACATACGTACATATTTACTTAGAACTGGCGTTTTTCCTTCTCAACAGTTGACTCCATCTAATGTGAAGTACTACATTCAAAAGTTTCAATGTAAATGGTTAAGACATAATATTCATTAGTGACTGAAGAAAGGTTTTGGATACATTCATTTGTACAGCTCTTTAATGTAATATTGACAAGTTATTCACATCTTGTATAGCTTTAGTCAGTGTTTCATCACTCTGATTAGATATAAGCTTTGGTTCCATACCATCACACTAGAAGCATGAAGAAGAAGCTCAAGTATTTCAAAGACCGGATGTAGCACCCCTATTGTCATTGTCAATCATGGGCGCTAAAGCATACGGTTTAGGGAACCAGATTAATAAATGACACTATAGACCAACATTTTTTCACATGCCTAAATGGATAAAGTCGTAATACTCTTTTAATTAAAATAGCTCATGGAAGACAAACAAAAAAAGAACACAATGTTTGACTAATTAATGGGTTTTGTTCAAATAAAATAGTGTAATTGATTGTACGAAATCTAAATTCTCTTTCTTGGTTCTATATAGTTTTCTTGGCATGGTCCATTTCGAATATGTCCAAAGTTCAGTGTTTGAGTGACCAAGTTGTTGGTTAATTTATCTAATTCAAAGACGACCACATTTGTGTGTACTAACATAAATATAATTATTACCTTCCTCGAATTTTCATTTTTTTTTGTTTCGTCTGCCTATTGTTTTCTTTAATTATTTGTCGCCTAATGATTTATATTATATTTTAATTAACCATAACAAAAATACGAAGGCTTCAGCCGTATTTAGAAAAGTCTCGCACTCCATCTTTTACTGTTGAATGCATTCTGACTTTTTTTTTTTAATTTTGGGTATCTCAAACCTATGAAAAAGTTCAGACTAGTCCCCAAAGAGATGGTGCAGTCTATCCCCCAAAGAGATGGTGCAGTCTATCCGTGGACCCTCACTCCAGATATTCAAATATATCATAAAATAGGTCCAAATCCGCATGACCACAAGATAAGATGTAGTGGGGTGTTTTCCAAACCGAATGCATTATGACAAAGAGACCTATCTTTGCGGTTTCATTTTTATTTGTTTCTCCATCAGAAGAAACTTTTTTCTCTTGTACTCTCCTAATTTCACATTCTACGTTATTAGTATTTTCTCAAGTCCTGCGTAAATTAATTAGCTATTAGCATATTGATATTTTCATATGATATAGACTTTTGGAAGAGAACATAACATATATATCAGTTTTTTTAGCAAAAATGAATAGGAACTATTCATGGCAGCTCACATAATACTAATAATAAAAAAATGTTTATCATAAATTTTGTGTTGAGGAAGAGAGTATAACATATATACATATAAATATTTTTCAGTTATAATAAATGTATACTCTCAATTCTTTTTGAAATTTTCACACATATTTTTGGCTACCAATTAAATTATTAAGTAACTATATTTCATTGAATCAAACTGGCATGTAACTTATAAAATGAAGTTAAAAAACTTATATATATAAATTTGAATTTGTTTTGTAGAACAACCAAGCTTTCTCAAATATCTATTAAAAATGGAAGGTTTTAGAACACTTCAATCTTGGAAACGGGTATTTAGCTAATTTTTTTTTTTTGTTCAACATCTATAAATTAATAAGAAAATAGATAAAAATGAAGAGAATGAAACACCGTTTCTGGTTCGGGAAATTGTTACACTCTTATTCTACACAATACATTAATAATTATACTTATTTTAGAAAATCCAAACTTAATTGTATAATGAAATGTTAATAAGTACTAAAATAATTAAATTTAGAAACTCCTGCTAGTATACTTGATTACTAGGCGATGAGGCTGCTCTTATGCATGGAAAAGTACTATATAATAGATATCTCGGCATAATATTTGTTGACAATAGGAATACTAAATTGTTAAACTGCACCAAATTTTAGCCAAACAAAAAATATTTTATGAAAAAGATCAGACGTCTATCTCAAAATTCCACTGAGAAAGTTAGCACTTCTTTCCACATTTATTTTATGAGAAAAATTATCAGCGGAATTTTCGAGAAAATAAAATCTCTATTAACAAATCAAAATAAGCCACGTGTCAAACACCTACGAAACGATGTCGTTGGAGGCAGCCACACGTAAATCCACAAGCACGCATAAATAAAGAAGGTTTCTCACTTTGCAAGTGAAACAAACAACTCAACTCTTAGCAAAAATAGATAAAAGCTTCTCGCTATCAAATCTCTGTCCCTTGTGGTAAGAACAGAGCAAGTAGAGATCTCTTTCTCTCTCTGTCTCGCTCTTTGTGTTTTTCTTGTTTAGTGTTGAAAGAGCAAGATGTCTATAAGAAGAATCTATCGATGTCTCAATTCTTTAATCAAAAGATCATGTGCTCGATCTTTTTGATCATACGTCCCATTTCACACTTTGTTTCAGCTCTCAGGTTCTCAGTTTTTTTTTCTCTCATTGTTGTTTGTTTCACTTGAGAACAACCCCGTTGAATTCCATCGAATATAAGTTACTAGATTAAGAAAGCTAAGACTCTGTGAAGAATCAAGAATGGTGAGAACACCATGTTGCAAAGCTGAATTAGGGTTAAAGAAAGGAGCTTGGACTCCCGAGGAAGATCAGATGCTTGTATCCTACGTTAACCGTCACGGTGAAGGTGGATGGCGAACTCTCCCTGAAAAAGCTGGTATTTGTATTTTGTTTATTATTATTTATTCCGACATTTTTGAATATTCATTGTTGGTTTTTTAATCATTACTAGGTTAGGATCGTGACTTGCGCGGGATAAATATTTTATATACATTATTTATATGTATTATATTTTTTACATATTATAAAATAATAAATATATATTGAGAATCAAAAATTTAGTAACTATTACGTATATAATTAAATTGGTGTGTGCTTATAAATATTTTTTATTAATTTAGACAGATTTTTTCTATTTTATATGATATACAATTAAGTTTAGCTGATATTATCGTAGAAATATAATACTTTTTTTTTAATTTTGATATCGGTTAAATTATAATTTATATTCATATTTTTTTGTTCATTTTTATATTTTTTATAACAAAAACTTTAAATCATTGATAACAATTTTTTGTGTGGGATGTTTAACATTTTTTAGTAATTTATAATTTTAAAACATTATGAAAAGTTTAAAATTAAATATTAAGTTGTCAATATTTGTTTAAAATTTTTATCAAAAAATAAAAGCAAATTAGAAATTATAATACATATATATTTTATATGGTACAGAATTTATTTTGAATTATATATATATATATTAAATGAGACTTCTTATTTATATAATTTTGTAATCATTTCTATTTTGTGATAAAAAAAATTTAAGCATGGATCACAAAAAATTTAATGTGAGATTTTTTAACTACTTTAGTCATTTATAGTCGTTTTACAAAGTTCAAAGTCTAACATATACAAAAAAAATATAAATTTTTATTATATAGTTAATGTAGTTGTTTAATTTATTTTAATAAGTTAAAATTTTAAAAATACACTATTTTTTTTATCAAATCTTTATTATTGAAAATCAATGATTATCATATGTTCTTTAACCATATTTGGCAATTTCGTTATTTTTATTTAAGAAAATAATGAAAAACATTAATAAAAAGTTTATTATATATTTAGATGAACCAACATATTTTTTAAAGGATTATAAGAATGATTGTGGTGATGACATGTTGCTACAAAAAAATGTTGTAATGCTTCTTCTTTAATATATAGGGGTTGAACGATAGTAAAAAATACTTTACATAAATCAATTATTTTGACCAAAAAACAATATAAATCAATTATTTAAATGGAATAGGACTCAAGAGGTGTGGCAAAAGCTGCAGACTGAGATGGGCCAATTATCTAAGACCTGATATCAAAAGAGGAGAGTTCACTGAAGAAGAAGAACTCTCTATCATTTCTCTTCACGCCCTTCAAGGCAACAAGTTATAGTCTCCTTCTCTTTTTAATGTTCTGAATAATGTCTCATTGTTATGGTGCATATCATATGATCATCATGACTAATATATTGTACAAACTTTATGGTGTTTAATATCAGATGGGCTGCTATAGCTCGTGGATTACCTGGAAGAACCGATAACGAAATCAAGAACCACTGGAACACTCATATCAAAAAACGTTTAATCAAGAAAGGTGTCGATCCAGTTACACACAAGAGCCTCATCTCCAGCACCAGTAACGATGATCTTGGTAATAATGATAAGGTGAAGAATGAAGACAAGAAGTCGGGACTGTCATCAGCTAGGTTCTTGAACAAGGTAGCAAATAGATTCGGGAAGAAAATCAATCAGAGTGTTCTCTCTGAGATTATAGGAAGTGGTGGCCCACGTACTACTACTACTACTACTACAAGTATCACCGTTGACTCCGAATCAGATAAGTCAACGAGTTTTTCCTTCACCCCAACCTCGTATCTACTCCATCAGATGACAGTTAATGGTAAAGGTAACGCTACGTCGCCTACGTCCATGTTCTCTGGTTCCTCCGTTAACGATCCTTTAATGAACTGTGATAGTGATGATAATATCGGACTCTCAGGATTTCTGAATGATCAACATTTAATGATGTTGGAAGAGTCTTGTGTTGAGAGCACTAAGTTCATGACAGAACTTACGAGGTTTCTTCACGAGGATGTGAACGATGACGTCGAGTTGACGCCGGTCTATGAATATCAAGACGATTTCGAAGAGATTGATAAATATTTTGCATGAGTGGATCTTCTGATGAATCCCATTTCCCGCATGATATATACCCCATGTCGATTGATATGTTATGATGATGATGATAATAGTAATAATAATGCTGGTGATGATTGTGGTGAACCATGCAGGTAGCCTGTACGTATTGTCACATATGCGTGTCTTTTTCATGTGTTTTTTTTCCTTAATTTGTAAGTTTGCCATAAAGTGTGTTTCGTATAAATGGATAAATTACTAGTGGTGATATATATACTAACAGGTTGTATTATACAAATCATCATTCTGAATGTCTTATGAGAAACATGCTTGACGATATTCATTACATCATGTTATAAGACTTTTCTTAACAAGATTTCTTGTAAACTTTTTTTTCCTAATTTTTTTTTGGAATTCAAAACCAAAATTATTGATTTAGAATAGTTAACGAACTCTTAATAAGATCGCTGAATTAACAGGGCTTCCACATACAATAATAAGTTTAACTAGTGTTTTATAGTAATTCATAAATTATAACATGCATAACAAGTACCAACAAAATTAATTAGAACATGAATAAATTACTGTAGTGTTATGTTTACACTAAGTACTATTTCATTATGGACCGATCCCATTATGTTTACACTACAGTAAGTCTCGTGTATAACTACTTCTATGGATTGTGAAACTTGTGTTAAACTATAGATTTGATCAATCTTTTAGCCCAAAAAAGAGAAAACTATAGATTTGATCAATCTTTTAGCCCAAAAAAGAGAAAACTATAGATTTGATAGCTCATCGGCTAAGAGTAAATGCATCTAGCAAGTTGATATATATACTGTTTTTGGATTTTTTTGCTTTTTCTCGTTATACTAGTTACAATGGTGTGTTGAATTTATAAATTCAACGGTTGACATGTTGCAATGAGGATGTTTAATAATACGTTGAAAGTGATTTGGCATTCAACTAGCTTAAAAAATTAAATGAGTTGAATCTGGTTGAAGGAAAGGGAGATCATAGAAATGGGCTCCTCCTATTGGTTAAGACAAAGTGTCCGTTGATCACATTTTTTTAATTGGTTATATTGATTTTTTTTCCTCCTTCTACATTATTTGACTCAATTATTGTATACTAAATTATGTAATTTAAAAAAGAATTATATTAAAAAATTATCATTTTTATACTCTATAAATAGATACTTGTTTCATCAGTTTTGGATACTGAGAAAATAATCTTTAGCCTCTCAAACAACTCTCTATATTTTCGTTTTTAATAATTGTTTTTTTTAGTAAACTTATAAAATTAAACATAAATTATTTTATCATATATAAAGTTCTTAAGTACTGTAATTTAATTTAAACTAACAATTATTATTAATATGTAATTATAAAAACAAAAATACATAACAAAATAAAAATATGACAATAAAAATGGTAAGATAAGATATTGAATTTATCAAATAAACCATTGTAAGGTAAAAAAAATAAGTGTATGTTAAATTGTTAAGCAAAAGAGAGAGAAACCGATATGGAAGAAAAAAAATGATTTAGAGGATGTTGTATGTTGAAACTACTGTCTATAGTCAAAAAAAAAAGTCTTATGCTCGGTCTTAATTCCGATACGATATTACCCCCTATAGGCTGTAGCGAAGGCAATCTATCTCTCATTTTGCGAGTTTTGGATGATAAGTTTTGTGGTTCCAATCTAATTTGAGCGGAGAATCTTTGAGTGATGCCTTCTTGTCTCCTTTCATGTCTTCCCCAAAATCGCATATTGACCATGTTAATGTTGACATCATCATTTACATATACGGTGTTACATCAGTCCTTGGATATTTCTATGAGCTCCCACCGAACCAACAATGCTGAAGTTATCCCGGAAATAAAAACATTTCATTCCATTCTACGGTTGGACAATACTTAAAACTTTGTCCCGTTCCAGTAAATTATAGAGCTCTAAATTATAAAAGGATTAGGTGTGTAGATAATATAAATTGTTTCAGAGCCTTGTATTGTTTATGGCTTAAATATATCATTTTTTTAATCAGATTTGAGGCACATAAAGTGAGTGATCATTCTTTGAACGTTACAGGGTTAAATATAAGCAGAAATGCAAATTATCAGTCTATCCTTTTGAAAGCGCCATGCAGAAATAAAAGTAAAAGCTGAGATTTGTTTCAAATATAATATTAATTTTAAAGTTGAATGATATTTGCTTTTTTCAAGATAGTGTTTTCGTCTATATAATAAAGTGATTCTTGATTAGAGACATTACCTATTAGTTGTTTTGGTCAAAAATAATTTATGATTGGAGACATTACCTATTTAAAAAATTTAGACCCACTAACAAGTGGGTATATGTAAAAAAAGTACTCCTAGTCCCATGTATGAATATGATAATATCTAAAAAAATATATTAGCTCCATTTCTATTTAACGGTCGTTGTATGGTAATATTTCCGTTTCAAAATAAGTATCATTTTACGATTTTGAGAAAAAAATTATTAATTTTATATGATATTATATTTTTTCTTGTTGAAATATTATTAAGTTTATATATAATAATATTTTATTTTAAAAATATATAAATTAGATATTTTCTTAATCTATTTACATAAATCTTAAACGATAACTAAAATGAAACATATAGAGTAGTATCTAAAAAGTTTTTAATTGCTATATATTTATTCAATAACTATTCAATTTTTGTTATAATCAAAACTTCTACAAACCATGATACGGCTAAATTAACCAGCCTAATTTCCATGATTTACACTAAACAAAATTGTGCGATAAACAAACGACCAATTGTACACATGAGGCATATGTAATTCTTTGAGAACTCTTTATCTTTCCCACGGTCACCTTCTTCCAAAAAAACTTTCCATATTTAAAAATATCTGCAAAGTAGAACCTCACACAAATTCTACCAAACGATTCTCATGGTGAAAGACTCAAAGATATCTCAATCATTTTCACCTAATGATCTAAAACATGCAGTCAATCATCATCACCTAACGATCCAAAACATTCATCTATGGAAACAACATGATGATAAGTTTAAGAGCAAGTTCTCGTCCAAAAACACTAGGTATATATACATATATTTTTTATAACATTTACAATATTTTTATTTATTAAATTTATTATATTAGTTATTAGAATTTTAAAAATCAAATACAGTTTTATTTTTGTAATGCAATATTATTATTTTTTATATTAATTTTTTTGTGCGAATAGAATCAAATATCCAGTTTACAAATAAAAAAATTTCAAATATTCAGAACATCTTATATCCGAATTGCTATAGATAAAATCAAATAGGTTAATTGATTACTCGAACGAAATAGATCGGATGACAAATATCTCACAAAACCCGAATTTTGATTCTTGCCCACCCTCTAATCTCAGTTGCTCTTGTCTGTTACCGCTTGTCACTAAAATGTTCTTTCTGTTTCCACATGGACCATTTGATTCCTAGTTTAGAAAATAAAAAGTCCAAAATTATGAGAAAAGAAAACAACGTAATGGGACTAACTGGCCCATTTGCTTCCCCATTCTATACGATCCGTTTAGAAGCAAAGATAGAGAAGGTGGGAAAGAGAAGAATGTTTAGAGAAAATTCAAAATTTGTAATTTGTTTAATAAGAAAGAAAATAAAAATGAAATCTTCTTTATTACAGCATATTCTACTTTTTGTGAAATTAATGAAAACGTGTTTAGTCGTAATCTGAAGATATTTTCTGCTTCTAACCAAATTTAGCTATTGTTTCTGGACCAAACACAAATGACAAATCTAAAACACCGACGGAGAGATAAGGTGTTAATTGACATTTTATCTACTTCCGGTCTGATTTGTAATTTTAAAATATTTAATTTGGAAAAAAACGACCAAAGGTTTAGGATTTTTTTTATGATCGACATTCGACAGTCATTGAGTAAGCCAATAAGATCAGATCTGTCAACATTGACATTTCTTAAGACAGTGAAGAAGGAAATCATTCGATGCACTCATAGAGAAAACGCGTGTAATCAAAGCCAAACCCAGACCACAATCACAATCTCTCTGTCGGTAGATTTTTTTGTTCGAAAATTCCTCGTGTTCTGCTCGAATCTGGGTTTTAGTGTAAAACCGAATATAGAAAGAATTTGGTGAGGAAGAAGAGAAAAAGAAAACAGTGGAGGATTCAGGGAAAGATGAGGAGGAGGAGGGTAGTTAGAAGGAGATTGTTGAGTTGGATATGGCTTCTCCTTGCTTCTTTCTCTGTTGCTGGATTGGTTCTCTTCATGGTTCAGCATCATCATCATCAACAAGATCCATCTCAGTTAATACCTGTATGTCTTTCTCTTCCTTCAGTCCTTGCTCTTCATTCATGAAAAAAGTCTGGATCTTGTGTTCTTGTGCTGACCAAAAACATTGGTGAATTTGGTAGAATTTTAATATTAGTTTTGTTAAGTTTGAGAAACCTTATTAGTTTGGTCTCTAACTATAGGATCATTGAAGTTGCTTAGTTGAAGTGTTAATGCTTTCATGTAGAGTGTTGGATGCAAACCTCTGTTTTCGGAATCTACAGAAAGCTTTTGATTGTCTTGGTTTATTGGTTTCTTCTTAATGATTTTACTTGGCTTTGAGAATATTATTGTGGCTATTGTAGTTTCTTTATTGACACTTTTTTTTTGTTGGTTTTGGGTTTTCTTTGTTCTTAGTGTGAGTGTATAAGCTCATAAAACAGAGCATTTTGTTATGTCCGATGTGATAAAATAGTCTCTTACATTACTGCAATTCTCTTGATAAAATTTGTACCTTTATGTCTACTGTTTATAACTTTATATTATATCTAGACATAGATTGCAAGATAATTTGAGAGATGAAAAATGTTCAAGGCGCTTTATGCCATAGCGTAGAGTTACAGATTGAATCATTGGAAGAATTTGTGTTAAGCTAAGCTCTCCTGTTAAAAGGACATGCCATTAGTTATAACAAAAAAAATTGGATGGTTCATGTTCATTGTTCATGCTAATATCATACTAAAGATACATTGTAGTTGGTTAAGTGTTCATGATTCATTTTCTTCCAGTTCTTAAAACATAAAATACATTTCGGGGAAATAGACCACAATACACTGATAAATCTTACAGGGGAGGCAGTCCAAGTGTCATGAGACTTTTGTTGAGATTTCTTAGTCAGTCCAGGGATTGAGAACATAACCTTTTCTTTCACAAAGTATATGATAGTGAATATGGAGAACTTATTGCATCATACTATCTATACAGACATGTTTTCTTTTGATGTTTGTGTATTTGGAGAACTTACTCCGATCTTTTTTTCTTTGATAGGAAAGAGACACAAGAATCGGGAACAACGTATCTCCTCCCCATTTAAACTTCACGGAAGAGGTAACAAGCGCTTCCTCATTCGCTAGACAGTTAGGAGAGCAAATGACGCTTGCCAAGGCTTATGTTTTTATAGCCAAAGAGCACAATAATCTTCATCTAGCTTGGGAACTGAGCTCTAAGATCAGAAGCTGCCAGCTTCTCCTCTCAAAAGCAGCAATGAGAGGTCAACCTATTTCATTAGACGAAGCAAAACCCGTTGTTACGGGCCTTTCAACTCTTATCTACAAGGCACAAGACGCACATTACGACATAGCCACGACAATGATGACCATGAAATCTCACATCCAATCCCTTGAAGAGCGTGCAAACGCAGCTGCTGTTCAAACCACACTATTTGCGCAATCTGTTGCCGAGGCACTACCAAAGAGCCTCCACTGTTTGATGGTCAAGCTCACGTCTGATTGGTTAACTGAGCAGCAATCACGCCATAGACTAGCGGAGGAGAACAGAAACTCACCTAGACTTGTTGACAACAACCTCTACCATTTCTGCATCTTCACTGATAATGTGATAGCCGCATCGGTTGTTGTTAATTCAACTGTCTCTAACGCTGATCATCCAAAACAGCTTGTTTTCCACATAGTGACGAATCAAGTGAGTTACAAAGCTATGCAGGCTTGGTTTCTAAGTAATGACTTCAAGGGCTCAGCTATAGAGATCAGGAGCTTAGAAGAGTTCTCTTGGCTGAATGCTTCATATTCTCCTGTTGTTAAGCAACTTCATGATACAGATTCAAGGGCTTACTATTTCGGAGACCAGACAAGTCAAGAAACGAATCCTGAGCAGCCAAAAGTGAGGAACCCAAAGTACTTGTCATTACTAAACCATCTCAGATTCTACATCCCTGAGATCTATCCGCAGCTAGAAAAGATTGTTTTTCTAGACGACGATGTTGTTGTTCAGAAAGATTTGACTCCACTCTTCTCCTTGGATCTTCACGGAAACGTCAATGGAGCTGTGGAGACATGTCTTGAAGCCTTCCACCGTTATTACAAGTATCTAAACTTCTCGAACCCACTCATCAGCTCAAAGTTCGACCCACAAGCATGTGGATGGGCCTTTGGTATGAATGTTTTCGACTTGATCGCTTGGAGGAAAGCGAATGTGACTGCTCGGTACCATTACTGGCAAGAGCAGAACGTAGAAAAAACGCTTTGGAAGCTGGGGACTCTGCCTCCAGGTCTATTGGCTTTCTATGGTCTCACTGAACCGCTAGACAGAAGATGGCATGTGTTAGGTTTAGGTTACGATGTGAACATTGATAACCGTTTGATCGAAACGGCTGCTGTGATTCACTACAATGGTAACATGAAGCCTTGGCTAAAGCTGGCTATAGGTAGGTATAAACCGTTCTGGTTAAGGTTTTTGAACTCGAGTCATCCTTATTTACAAGATTGTGTCACAGCTTAAAAGCAACAACCACTTTTGAGACTTTGAGACTAATCCCAAATCACAAGATTCTTGATTTCTTATACACGATGAAGATTCTTTTTTGTTTTCTTTTTGTAATATTGTAGAGATCTCAGAAACTTTGTCAGCTTCAGATTTTTTTCTGGAGACTGTTCTTCTCTTATGGTCTGAAGAGACATATAATCACATATTAGAAACGGTCCATATTGTACTTATGGTTGAGTAGATTACAGGGTTACTTATTTGTTGCTGTTAAGAAATATATTTTTCCAAATAATCAATAGTTCAATCGATCCTCACACCAAACCCAGTTAGCAATTCTAGTTTCTTATGTAACATCATGCTGCTCTTACATTTTCAAGCGGGAATAACTTTTGATTCTTGTTAAATTTGAAGTTTCTTATGTAACATGCTGCATGATGTTACATAAGAAAATACAGTTTCTTTTTATTATACATAGCAACAGCCTTTTAAATCCATGATGCTATTACACTTTCAAGCGGGAAGAAGTTATGATTCTTGTTAAAATTTGAATCAAGTGATTTGATTCATTACTTAATTACATAACTATATAAGTTATCTCCCCTTTATGATACTTGCACGTTTTTATCTATAATTAAAAAATATGTTTTTTTAATTGCTTAAAAAGAAACTCCAGAGTCACCAAACCAGCAACTGTGAAACACATATATAACACGTTGTTGGTAACTAGTATCCTCCTCCTCACCCGTCAGCCGTCACCACCAACTTACTTATATATATTCCACACAACAAAAAACTATATATTATAGCATCATAACACAAACGACTACTTATCAATAGCAAACAAGAGAAACCACTAAACACAAAACATCTCTCTATAATGGAATCCAAATCCGAAAACGACGTCATTGCATCACAACCATCAGAGTTCGAGAAGAACCAAAAACACTACCAAGAAACCATCGCCACGCTTCCTCACCAAAACGGCTGGAGACCAAAAGACCCTTTCGTCCAATACGGTAACCACTGGTGGCTCCAACCTCTCCTCGAAGGCCTCCTCCACGCTCAAACCTTCTTCAAAGCTCGCCCCAACGACTTCTTCGTCTGCAGCTACCCTAAAACCGGCACCACGTGGCTCAAAGCCTTAACGTTCGCGATCGCAAACCGGTCCAAGTTCGAAGACGACTCCAAAAACCCTCTCCTCAAACGTAACCCTCACGAGTTCGTGCCTTACATCGAAATCGACTTCCCGTTTTTCCCGAGCGTGGACGTCCTCAAGAACCAAGACAACACACTCTTCTCCACTCACATCCCTTACGAACTCTTACCTGAATCGGTTTTAAACTCCGGTTGTAAAATGGTTTACATATGGAGAGACCCTAAGGACACGTTTGTCTCCATGTGGACGTTTGCTCACAAGGAGAGGTCACAACAAGGAGATGTCATTAGCATCGAGGAGGCTTTTGATAAGTATTGTCAGGGTTTGTCTGTGTACGGTCCTTATCTTGATCATGTTTTGGGTTACTGGAAGGCTCACGAAGCGAATCCTGAACAGATTTTGTTTTTGAAGTATGAGACGATGAGAAGGGACCCGTTGCCGTATGTGAAGAGGTTAGCTGAGTTTATGGGGTATGGGTTTAGTGAGGAGGAGGAGGAAGGAGGGGTTGTGGAGAGAGTTGTGAAGCTTTGTAGCTTTGAGACTTTGAAGAATCTTGAAGCTAATAAAGGGGAGAAAGATAGGGAGGATCGTCCTGCTGTTTATGCGAATAGTGCTTATTTTAGGAAAGGGAAAGTTGGGGATTGGGAGAATTATTTGACGGCGGAGATGGTTGCTAGGATTGATGGTTTGATGGAGGAGAAGTTTAGAGGAACTGGGTTTCTTGCTTCGACACCATGAATATGATCTTCTTTGTTTATTGTGTGTGATTGTCTGCTTCTTTCTTATCCTTTGTATTGGGGTTTATAGCATTTGTTGAGTGTCATTTATCATTATATGTATCAGTTTTTCCTTAATCTAATGCAAATTTTCTTTTAGAGATGCAAAAGGCACATACAAATGAGGATGCAGAAGCAATGGGAACAAAACAGAGTAACCTCTGTTTTCATAATTGTTTTTACAAGAAGCAAAAACGTATCACTTATAATTGATTATGCATAAGTTAGTGTCTTTGATTAAAATTTGATGTACACTCAAGATACTATGGTTAGAATGGAATGTTGGTTTGCTCTTTAGAATTACATGAAATATATTGAGGGAGACAGTGTTAACTCATGAGATATAGATGGGAAATGGAGTGTGCGGGACCTCCTTGTGAAAGGGTCGGAACCATAAAATACAAACACGACACTCTGACGAATCAGTTATTGGAGTAGTATAAACTTACAAGACGCTTAAAGAAACAAAGTAAGAGAGATGGACTTAGCGAACAGTTATGATCCCACCGGGATGGTTTCAACCGAACTTCTCCATAAACCATATGTATTTGTGTGAAGTGAAGAAGATATATCCGATCACAAATCCACAAAACACACCAGGTCCGAAGGCTATTGCAGCAGCTATCCAACTCAACACTTCTTCCTCAGACTCTTCGGATGAAAATTCCTTGGATTGTTGTGTATCTCCAGATGTAGGATGAGGAACATGTACCGGTCCACAGATTTCCTCGAGATCATAGAGTCCAGGGTTGTCCTCGAAGGAAGAACAATGCTGGCTTTGAAACTGAGTGCTTCTTGGAACAGGACCTTGGAGAAGGTTGTGAGAGAAGTCCAAGTATGAGACGAAGGAGAGGTTGGCAAGATCACGAGGAATATTACCCGAAAGCTTGTTGTGAGAGAGGTCTAGTGCCTCAAGGTTTGTTAGATTTGCAAAGGATGATGGGATACTTCCTGTAAATGCATTTCTTGAAAAGTTGACATGAATCAATGCCTTCAACAAACCAATTGATTTAGGGATCCGTCCCGTGAATTTGTTTCCAGAGAAATCGATGGCTTTGTACGCAAGAAAGATGAGAGGAAACTCTGTGTCTACACCTTTATACATCATTTCCATCGAATCATTAATACTGATTTTATAGTCCAGGGATGCTCTTTTTGAACCGTCGTCCATAATACGCTTAGATTCGGCATCAGTTAACCACACCGATGACATTTCAGGCCAATTCACAAAATATTCTTGTGGCAATGTTCCACTGAAGCTATTGTGCGATATGTCAATGAGTTGCAGACTTGGAAATCCAAAATGCGATGAAACTGGACCATAAAAAGCATTTGATCCAAGAAACAGAACACGTAACTCTCCCAAAGATCCCAACCAAGATGGAAATGTGTCCTTGAACTTGTTTCCTTTCAGGTTTAGATATTCCATATACTTGCAGTTGATCAAAGATTTTGGAAGCTTCCCTGATAATTGGTTACGGCTAACGTCTAGTGATAGTAGCTCGGTGGCACTGGTAAAGATGTCTGGAAGGAATCCGCTCAAGCTGTTGTTTCTTAGAAGTATATAGCCAAGAGAAGCAGTACAATTCACCAAACATGGAGGAATGGAACCAGTGAGATGATTGTTTGACAGATCTAAGAATACTAATGATGTACACTTATAAATCCACAGGGGAAATGTTCCTCGGAGTGAATTTGAATCAAGATCAACGTGGAGAATTGGTCCACAGAATGAATTTGAACTTACAAGATCAGAGTGACTTCCGTTAACGACAACTTCCTCAAAGCTGCTGAAAGAATTATGAGAAAGCATCAACTGGTCTAGCCTCCACAAGAAACTTGGTACTTGACCTTCCAACCTATTGTCAGAGAGATCTAGAATCACGAGGGAGACTAATTGGGACATAGATCCAGGGATTGGTCCAATGAAACTGTTATTGCTAAGATCTATAGTATCGAGTTTGAGAAGTCGAGATATATCTTCTGAGATTGGTCCGTAGAAGTGGTTAGAAGCAAGGCCTAGCCATTCTAACTCAGACGATGATGTATTTCCAAACTTTAAGGGTCCCTCGAATTGGTTTTCACTCAAATAAACCCATCGTAGAGAAGGAATCGTAAACAGGGATGCAGGGAAATTCCCGACAAAAGAGTTTCCTCCCACTAAAAAATGCTCCAAGTTATGGAGTCCACTCATGTTAGATGGAAGCTTGGATTTGATGTGATTATCGGAAATGTCTAATTCAGACAAGCTGGTTAAATTTGACAGTATGAGAGGTAAATCTCCACCAGAGAATTGATTATCTGAGAGAGATAATTTGGACATCTTGTTTAAATTGGCAAATGAACTAGGAATGTTACCACTAAAGTTGTTTGAGGAAAAGTCTACAACTCCTAGTTGGTTTAGGTTGCCAATTAGAGACGGAACTTCACCTATCAAGTGATTATCAGCAAGAATAAGAGTTGTGAGATGGGACAAGTTTCCTAGTGATGATGGAATTTCACCTACCAAGTTATTTCCATGAAGGTCAAGGTCTATGAGGTGAGAAAGATTTCCTATTGAAGATGGGATTTCACCTACCAAATCATTGAAAGAAAGGGTGAGATGACTGAGATAAGAAAGGTTTTCTAGTGAAGATGGAATTGCACCTCCCAACTTATTGCAAGAGAGGTCAAGCTGCAATAGATGAGAAAGGTTTTCTAATGAAGATGGAATTTCACCTCCCAACTCATTAATAGAGAGGTCAAGTTCTCTGAGATGAGAAAGGTTTCCTAGTGAAGAAGGAATCTCTCCTCTGAGAGAGCAATTATAAAGGGTTAGGTGGTGAAGATGTTGGAGTTTTAACAAACTAGTGTTTGCTTTCAAAGACCCATTGAGAAAGATGCTGTCAAGGAAGAGTGATATCACCTCACCGGATTTAGGGTTGCATGTGACACCTTTCCATGAACAGTGATCACTGCTCGTGTTCCACGAACTTAAACGGGCTTCAGAAGGAGCATGTGGGTCAGATGCATCGAAGAACTCATTTTTGAACTCCAAAAGAGCATCCCTTTGGAGCGTAGGAGAAGCAAGAGTGTTGAATATAAGGGAAAGAAGGAAGAAGAAAAAAGATTGGCTCCGAATCATCATCCTTTATTGTTTTTTTTTATCTCTCAAGTTTCGTGTGGTAAGCAATGAGTTGTGTTATGCTTATGGGACTTCTTTATAAAGAGCTTTAGCTTCCCAAGTCTTGCGTCAACTCTTTTTGGATTTTCAGTTGATTTTTCAAGTCTTCTGTGATCAATGAATTGTCCCCACACTCTCCCCAACTTGACTCTGAAGTTTAAACCCTTCACTCATTCCGATCTCTCCCTTGCGTCACGCCATTATTTTGAACCACTTAAATCATTGTGACTGAACTTCACGTCTCTAGGCAAACACCTACGCCAAGTAATCATAGTGCTTTCCCTACATTGCCAAAAATCTCAGAGCTTATCTAAAGTCTAGAAGTTAAGTTGAAAGGGTTTCTCATATGTTAAAAGCAAGTACGAAATACTTTAATTCAATCTCGTACTCGTTTGGATAAGACTCATCAGTGCAGCGTTTTTAGATCACCAGTGTTCCCATAATCTTAGAGAGCAGTTTGAATATGTTTCTGTAGTTTCTATCCCTAGATCCCAAAAATGTCCGTGCGGATCTCCTACTAAAGGATTAGCATAAGTTGCTATGTTTTTATAGTACAGTTTCCATTGGATGAATCTGTAGCAAAGCGTTGCTATTGTTGTTGAGTGCCTTTTTATCATTTATATGTACCGTTTTTTTCATAATATTAGTGCCGTTTTTTTTCTTTCAGAGATGCAAGTTAATATGCAGAAGCAGAATCAATGAGACGAAAACAGATCAACCTCTGTTTCATAATTGTTTGTAACAAGAGCCAAAAAAAAAAAAACGTGTCACTTGTAATTATGTTAGTTGAAGTTAGTGTCCTTGATGTTTAGTATGTATAGAAGAAACATATCACTTGCATATTGTATAAACATCTCTGAATTACTAGATGAATTCGTTACAGAAACGGGATAGGAGGGCAACAATATGGCAAAATTGGAATAAGGCAAAGCTAGCTGAAATATCTTGAGATAGACAGTCATGTACACTTCATGTGTTACTATGTTCAAATTGTAATCTTATGTTAAACTCTGTGTTACTTTGTTCAAATGTAATCTTATGTTTAAACTATCATGAAATATAGATGGGACCGAATGGGGTAAATAAGAGATTTTGAGCTTTGACAAGCGATGTCAAAAAGAAAGATCAAACTGGAAGTCTGTAACATCATCTTTCCCAAACACATGAATAAAGTTTTTACACGAAAACAACAAAAGAAGCTGCTATAAACCGCTCTGCACTCTCTCTCTCTCTCTCTCTCTCTCTCTCAGTAAAAACAAAATCGAAGAGAGACTACTATTCAACATTACCCAGCAATCATCAGAGATTCTTGTGCACCGCCTGCCTCTATCAAAGTTTTCATCTTTTATTTTTCCTAAGGCTAAAGGTCTCGCCTTTCTTTTGGGGGCAAAGATGAATTCGATTTTCTCACGTAGAGTCGTCGTCGACTCATCTTCGCGTCTCACCAAACTCCTCGCGAACCCAACAGCTCATCCTCACCCGAATCATCACCACTCCTTCACTTCCCTCTATCGACCGAGTCAGACCCGCCATTTTCGAACTAACTACCTTCCTCCTACCCCTTCTCCTCCTCCCACGAGCCGCTTCGACCCTTCTCTCCTATGGCGATCGGAGAAAATTCGTGGGTTTTTCACGGGGGCTGTAATGAACAAATCCGCGAAATTGGGGAATCTCGTGGAATCGAAAGTTGGGTTCTTTCGTTCTCAGTTTCCTAGAAAGGGTTTCGAGTTCGGAGGCTACTCTGGGTTTCAGAGGCGTGGATGGTATTTGTCCTGCAACCTTGTTGAGATTCTCTCATTAGAATGAATAATAAAGTTTCGACTTTTATTGGGTTGTTACCTTTTTGACACAGGAAGAATTGGCTTCAAGGATTATCAGATAATGACGTTGTTCTTGGATTACTGTTAGCTAACGCTGGTGTCTTTCTCATGTGGCGTGTTTTTAACCAACGTTTCATGATGAATAATTTCATGGTCAGTCCTCAAAAAGCTCACTACTTTATTTACACACATTTCGTTTCAGTAGTCAGCACATGCTTGTTATGTTTTTTTGTTATGAAGAAGTGTTATGCTGGTGATAACTTAGTTGTTAGTGCTGAAAGAGGATAAGGATTTGATTGATGATTTGATGCAGATATCGTTGGACAATTTCACCAGTGGACGTATACACACACTGATTACTTCAGCATTCAGTCATATTGATATTGGACATATCGTCTCCAACATGATTGGACTCTACTTCTTTGGAACCAGTGTATGTACACTTTCTTTTCTCCTTTCATTTGTGTTTTTTTGTTGAGTGGAGAGCGTTGTTGATCCTGTCACTCCTTAGTTTTACTTGCTAGAGATAGTAAATTGTTTTTGGAAATTGTTTTTCTGGCTAGATCGCAAGAAACTTTGGCCCTCAGTTTCTTCTGAAACTGTACTTTGCTGGAGCGCTTGGTGGATCTGTGTTCTACTTGATTCACCATGCTTATCTAGCTGCGTCTTCTCCCAAGGTATAGAGCAACTTAAATAGTTTCTTTTGATAGTTTTGCACTTGAATTATGATGTTGTGGGGAAAAGGCTTTACCTTTGTCTATTGTGCATGCGAGTAATCATATGCCTTGGACAGGGCCATGGAGCTTTCGTGAGGGATCCATCGAGAACCCCGGGACTGGTATGTTTAAAATTTACCAGTTTTCTGTAGAGAGCATGGAGTGATATCAATGTTCTGTAATTTGTTGGATGCAAGTGAAGATGATTTATAAAGAACTTTTTTTGTTTTCTACTTGATAAGGGTGCTAGTGGAGCTGTGAATGCCATCATGCTGCTCGATATCTTCCTGAACCCAAGGGCTACTCTATACTTTGAATTTTTCATTCCAGTTCCTGCAATGTTGCTTGTAAGTTTATAATCTCTATGTGGCTCTGTTTCATGGCATCTCAATGCTTCTCTTCTCAAGTTAACTAAAGTTCTTTTTTTTTTTAATTTCTCAGGGAATATTCATTATCGGTAAAGACATTTTAAGGATCACACAGGTAATGACTGGTTTATATGAAAATCTAATAAGACATTGCAAAAGTTCAAGACTTGTTGGGAATAGTCTGACATGAAAGTGATTCATAAACAAACAAAACTTTGGTAATTGCAGGGGGATAGTAACATCTCAGGTTCTGCTCATTTGGGAGGAGCTGCAGTTGCAGCCATTGCTTGGGCTCGGATTAGGAAAGGCCGCTTCCGTTTCTGAACCTTTTTGACCTTAACATTGCTTGGCTTTGGTCATCTTAGTAGAGAGAAAAAAACTATCTTCAAATGATTTAGCAAGTCTGAGACCATATTATGGATCACAAGATCATTAGATTCTACCATTCTATTTATCCAAACATTAAACAATCTGGTCTGTATTTGTTGCTGCTGAACCTAACTTATAGACTGATCCACTTTGGAACATCAACTCTCAATCATATTAGTTTGTTAATTAAGTTATTGAACAAGTCTAATCAAACTATGGAATGGATGGTGAATAATTATGGAATTGTTTTCTGATCTGAAAAATCAAATATGCTTATACTCATATATAACCTAAACCAAATCAATATTTTTGATGAAAAAAAAAAACCAAATCAATATTCAGGATTTAAAAAAAAAAAGTAGAAGTAACATTATCTTCAAGTATGTATAATTAGCCAATTAGGTTTTAATTTCAAACATGATTCCAATCACAGAATTTATTTATTTTTTGATAAAAATTAAAAGATCTTTGTAACGTATATCCTTGAGTCTCGGAGGGACCCATTTCACTATTTTAGGAGACTCTAAAGTCTAAACCCACCACTAGTTTATCAACACGTCATAAGAATGTGCCACGTCATAAGGAGCTTGCGCTTTGTCACTAATCAGCAAAGCGCTTAAAGTTTCCTCCTTTTTTTTTTTTTTTTGTTTTCTCTTCCAAAGAAAAAAAAAACCTAAAGCAAAAAAGAAAGAAAGGAAGCTCCTTTTATCAATCTGTAATCTCTCCAGAAGAAGATATATTTGGGTTAACGATTTTATCTCTTCCTTTCATTTTCGTTTTCCCGCACTTTCTCTCATCACCAAAGGAGAAAAAAATGAGGTGGGAAAGGGTCCGACAGCAACAAGTGGGTCTGGGTGGTGAGTCGTGTTCAGGGCCAGGGAAGAGGTGGGGACACACTTGTAACGCCATTAAAGGAGGTACCTTTCTCTACGTGTTTGGTGGCTATGGCAAAGATAATTGCCAAACCAATCAAGTCCATGTCTTCGACTCTGGTTTGTCCTCCTCTTCCCTCACACATTCATCTGTCTCTCTCTTTTTTTGAATTGTCCGATTTCGTTTTGATTAAAAGTGTCTGAATCTTTGTTTGTTTTGTCTTCTCTTGTCAATTTTGTTCATTCTGCATGTTGTCTTAATGTACTTTAATTAATGATTTGGATTTGATACTTTTGAGGAGGTGTTTTATTGTATTAATATGATGATTTTGAGTTGGTCTCTATTGTGGTGATTTTTGTTGCAGCAAAACAGATATGGACTCAACCGATAATCAATGGAACACCTCCTCCTCCTAGGGACAGTCACACTTGTACAACGGTCGGTGACAATCTTTTGGTGTTTGGTGGTACTGATGGAACTAAACCTCTCAATGATTTGTACATTCTAGACACTTGTAAGCTTTTAATCTTTAAAGCTTCTTCTTCTTCATGTTTGAGAAGAAGTCATATACTGAATTGGTTTGTTTTGTTTCCGTTTGTGGTTTAATAGCTTCACATACTTGGAAGTGTCAGAGTGTTAGAGGAGAAGGACCTGAGGCAAGAGAAGGTCATAGCGCCACTCTCGTTGGTAAAAGGCTTTTTGTATTTGGAGGCTGTGGGAAATCTTCTGATATTAATGACGAAATCTATTATAATGACCTTTATGTACTTAATACAGGTAATGTTTTTATGCCATGGCTTTCTTCAATTGGCATGTGAATCTTTTCCATTATCATCATCATTTCTTATGCATTGGTTGTGCTAAATTTTCTTTGATGCCAAGTCATTAAATAGGCTTTACGCTTGTGTAGAGACTTATGTGTGGAAACGTGCTGTTACGAGTGGGAATCCTCCATCTGCGCGAGATAGCCACACTTGCTCATCTTGGAAGAACAAAATCGTTGTTATTGGTGGTGAAGATGGACATGACTATTACTTGTCTGATGTTCATATCCTTGATACAGGTGCAAAAGCATTTCCAAAATTCATGTTTTTTTAACCTTACGAGTGTATGTGTTCTATCTGATGCAAGTGTTCATAAGATTTTCATTTTGACTTTCAGATACATTCGTGTGGAAGGAGCTGAATACTTCAGGCCAGTTGTTGACACCTCGAGCTGGTCATGTGACTGTTTCACTTGGGAGAAACTTATATGTGTTTGGAGGGTTTACAGATGCTCAGAATCTTTACGATGATCTGTATGTGCTTGATGTCGGTATGTAAACTGATAAAATCATTCAATACCAGAGTTTATTATTTGTGGGGGAGTTTATGTGTCTCTAAGATCTATAGCATATTCACTTCCTTTTTGTTTCTTTGTCGTTCTTACCTGTAGAGACGTGTGTGTGGTCAAAGGTTCTCACCATGGGAGAAGGGCCAGCTGCTAGGTTTTCTTCTGCAGGGGCTTGTTTAGATCCTCATAAAGCCGGATTTCTCGTCTTTGTTGGTGGCTGCAATAAAAGTCTCGAGGCACTGGATGACATGTTCTACTTACACACAGGTTTCCACCCATCTCTGCTAATTGCCAAAACTCCAGGCGTTTCCGTTCTTAACTTTTTTTCTTAAACTTTTTGGTTAACAGGACTTGGATATGATGCAAGGGTTGATCAGAGTGTAGGGAGCATGTCTCTAAAGAAGCAACTGAAGTTGAAATGCCAAGAACAAAGTCATGCAAGTTCCTTACACGATAACTCTCTTGTCAGAATCAATATGGATCATCAAGGTGTGTTTAAGCAAACTAGTCAAGATTAGATTGAAACTTTAAAATGTTAAATTTTCTTTAGCAGGATATCTCAAGCCTGTTTGTGATTGATTTTATTGTAGGAAGAGGGAATTTCGGTTTGAACACTGGCCAATTTGATCAAGGAAAGATGATGTTTCATGCCAGAGTAACCGAGACTTTCCCAGTTGGTTACAGTATAGAAACGATGATAGATGGTAAAGTGCTTCGAGGCGTTTTGTTTTCAACTAAGCCGAGCTCCGTACTGGCCACTGATCAAAGCTTTATTAGGCGAGTGCTTATCTTAATTTCTTACTTTTGAGGTTTTATCTGTTGGCTGCATTGTTTTGTGAACAGTTCTTTTTATTTTGTTATACAGAAAAAGGCCAGCTATGTCAAATGGTGATCAGGCCAACACATCAAAGATACCAAAAACTTTGAGCAAGGATCAAACTGGTGCTACTGAAGCTAAAGATCCTCCCTCAAACGGAGTGGATGGTGGTATTGGTCTCATCAACCCTCTGAACGTTAACATAAACACAGCGGCTGTGGCACCTCAGCTCGATATGGTGATTGTTTGTTAGTCATTGTTTCTCTTTAAAATG
This sequence comes from Eruca vesicaria subsp. sativa, assembly GCA_932364175.1. NCBI lineage: Eukaryota > Viridiplantae > Streptophyta > Magnoliopsida > Brassicales > Brassicaceae > Eruca > Eruca vesicaria. The sequence continues at coordinate 929,050 of CAKOAT010508487.1, forward strand.
CCTGATTATGCAATCTACTTACTGGAAAATACTGATAATATGTGTACAGGGCACTGTGAATGCAGCTCCATCTTCAGTTGCTCAAACAGATGAAGCTTCTTTAGAATCTAGAAATGCTGTATCGATTGATGTTGAAGCTACCAAGACCGGACCTGGAGAGTCATAGGTACAGAAAAAACAAAGGTGGGCTTTAAGTCCTTGTGATTGAATTACTAGTTTACACAGCAGTAGGTGAATCCATTACATCTAAAGCCTCATTTGTTTCTTAACTCTGTTCTATTGAACAATTACTTTGCAGATGAGAGATTCAGCGCGTTACAGACGAACAAGGACAGCTAGAAGCATCATTTCTTTTCTTCTTCTGTACATTAGGCTGGAGATAGGATTGGGTTTAATTTAGAATCGAAGTTAGGTTCGGTGAGGATAAGGACAAGCTAACTAACTCTGAGTTAGTTCTTTTTTTTTTCTTCTGTTGGAGCTCTGCAATTTCTCTGTTTCATCTTGTTTTTGTTTTTGTTTAGTTTCAACTTGCAAGCAGTGTAATGCTTCCTCTAACAGTTCCTGAGTTTGTCTCTTTGCTTCTTTTACCAGTAAAGAACCCAAATCTTATACATAACTCATAAGAAATGCGTTATGAATCTGAACAGAAGTTTGAAGACCTGATCCGTAATTGCTCAATTGAATAACTTAGTAGTTAGATTTAAATGGTTGTGAATATCACAAAACTGACAATATGGGTGAGAAGGATGATGTTTATGTTCCTATGAATGAGGAAGAAGTAGAGATTGAAAGGTAAATATTGTAATATCTTTGTCACGTTCTGTCTTAATAGATATAATGTGGCTCAAGGAATTGCTTCACAAGAAACTGGAGATCTCTAAGATGGAGAAGCTTTGAGTTTGTCGAAGTCATTGGAGCGAAGGTTGAAAGCTGTCGAGTTTAAACATTCGGGAAATGATCTCAGAGCTCTTAAAGATATATTAGAGGCAATGCAATCAAAGAGTGTCTTTAATACTTGAAAGCAGCTGCAATGCTCAGACTCAGGAGGCTTACAGAAGTACAGAACCAGGTGATTCCAACCACTATGAGAGGACCAATAGAGATTATGAAACCTGTCAGTCTTGTTGAGAAATCTGGTATTCCTTCATCATCTCCCCTATTCACTACCTCCATATTCTCTTTCTTTCTGTGTCTTCTTTGTTTGGTGATTCATGCATTAAAACAAGTTTTGAGACATTACAGTTCTTCAAAACTCAGAGGAACAGACAGTAAGTATAACACAGGAACAGAATACAAGTTATGCTCTCATGGGGAGCTACAATACGTGAGTTACAAGCCAGAAAACATTTCATATCGCATCTTATTATAAAAGAAAGAGAAAAGAGAAGAAACATTGACATGGTTTAGTACCTGACAACAGTCTAGGATGTCAAACTTTTCACCTTATGGATGAAAGCATCAACAACAGAAAACCAAGCACGGCTCCACGAAGAATCAAAAGAGAGTGAAGCAAGTATACCTAGCAGTATTGTCACATAGGCTGCAAAAATGCTCCAATAGAAAGATACAATGTCAATCACATCTTCTTCCTCTTCTCCAACATTCGCTGGGGTTTCTTTCAAAGTGTCATTATCACAACTTCTGTTCGAGGGTTGTCCACAGAGAAGAGGATTACCAATATAGCTGGTTTCATCAAAGGTGCTAAATTGCCCTTTCACTGGAATGATACATGATAAGTTGTTATAAGAGACATTAAAGACAGCAAGACTGCTTAGCTTTGTTAGCTGACTAGGGATCTGACCGTGTAAGACGTTGAAGGATAGATCAAGGCTTTCTAAATCCTCCATACTGGAGAAATTTTGTGGGATGACACCTGATAAATGATTGTGAGAAAGATTCAGTGCTCTTATATCAACAAGATCTCCAAGTTCTGCTGGGATCTCACCACTTAGCTCATTCTCAGAGAGATCAAGTCCAAACATAAATCCAAGAGTTACACCTATGTAGGAATCATATCTTCTCTTTGCTGCAAACTGAACTTCCATCACATTGTCTGCCATGTACTCTACAGTAAAAGGATCTAACATAAGCTTAGATCTATAATACCTGCCTAAATCTTCCGTGGTAAAGAATTCCTCGTCTAGACCCATCCCACCAAAGATCTCACTAGACACGAAGATTACTCCAGCATCATAACCCTCTTGACCATCGTGTTGTAGAGTAGGGAAACTAAATGATATATTGCTAAAACATGAAGGTATAGATCCATTCAGTCTGTTGTTAGAAAGATCCAAAAGTTGGATGTTGCTTAAGCCACACATCTGGAAAGGAATAGAGCCTGTTAAGTTATTCCCTCGCAGAAGAAGAATATAGATCTTTAAGTTGCTGACGAACTTGGGGATATTACCAGACAATCCGTTGTTTCTAAGATCAAGTATGGAGACTTTTCCTCCCAGTACTGTGTCTGGGATAGTCCCTGAGAAATTGTTATCCTGCAGGAACAGCATCCTTGTATCAGAGTGGAAGCGGTGAGGTAGGTTACCAGATAATCTGTTTGCAGAGAGGTCCAACAACACAAGGTTGTATACGTCAAACAAAGAAACAGGTATTTGACCTTCTAGGTAATTGTTTGAGATCAAGAGCATAGACAAGTAAGATAAGTTGCCAATCCAGCTTGGGATAATATCTGTGAGATAATTGTTCGACATGTCAAGTGCATACATGTAGCTCGAGTTCAGCAAACCATCTCCAATCCTCCCTACAAACTGGTTATTATCCAGAGACAATACCTGCAAGGAAGTCAAATTTGTTGGCTCTGGAAAAATGTTGCCGCTGAGTTTGTTGTGAGAAAGCTTAAGAAACATCAAAGAATAACACCCCATTGTTAAACTCCTTCGTAGCTTTCCGTCGAGATCATTGTGAGAGAGATCCAGAAAGTAGATCTTTTTCATGTTGCCTAAAGAAGATGGCAGATTCCCTTGTAAACTATTCTTTGACAGGTTAAGGTGCCGTAGATTTGGAAGTATCCACCCAATATTATCCGGAAAGAGTTGACTGAAGTCATTAGCTGAAGCATCCAGCAAAAGGAGTCTATGAGCAGATTTGGGTAGCTGAAAGTTCGTAAACAAGTTATTCTGTAGAAGCAAAACTTCGAGGTTTGTATTGTTCTCCATTAGCCAAGAAGGGAATATGCCATGAAGTCTGTTGTCAGAGAGATCAACCAGACGTAACTCTTTTTGATGTAGGAGAAAGTCAGGAAGCTTTCCCAAGCTACAAGACCGAAGTGCAATAACATGTAACTGAAATTCTAGCTTCCGAGTGCTTTCTGAGTCCACTTGGAGTGAGTTGGATATTGAAGAAAGCTTGAGTACCTTAAGCTTTGAGAGGTTGGCAAGTGAACCCAACGAGAAGAAACCACGGAAGTCGTTATCAAACAGTGATAAGTACTCAAGGGATTCAATGCTACCAATAGCAGAGGGCACCTTCCCAGTCATTTTGTTTGATGAGAGATCAAGAACTCGGAGTTCAGTCAACCTGGTTAAGCATAATGGAAACTCACCTATGAGCTGGTTATGGCTGAGGACGAGCTCTTGCAAATTTTTCAACTCGCAAATCTCTAGAATAAGAAATTCATATATCAACATTTGAATTCACAAGCACCATTATTAATTGAACGTTGAAAGGCTTGACTAAACTTGCCTTGCAATTGCTCCCAGCCTGTAAATTCGTTACGACTTAGATCCAGAGCTTTCAACTTTCTCAGGTCAGCTAGACCTGCCATAAGACAAAGCCACAAAAAGGACGGTACTTACACGTGACGAGGATGTTGGCAGTGACAAGTAAAATAGATACTACCTTGTACAGGTGTGGAGTTGTCAAATCTATTTCTACTCAGGTCCAGCAGTTCCAAGTTTGTCAGATATTTAAGTTCTGGAAAGGATCCCAAGAGAATGGTAAGAAAGAACTGAAAAGACAGGTCTGCTAGATAACCTCATAAGAAATTGAAAAGCAAACCTTTAGCAGGAATGGGACCATCCATGTTGTTACCACGAAGAAACAAGTCTGTAAGTGATTTTGCAGAGCTGAGGAAAGGTAAGATTCTATTATCAAATTGATTTAAAGAGAGAACCAGTATCTTTAGGTTTCTTAATCTTCTTAGACTTTGATAACCTGCAAAAATAAAATCTTGTCAACAAGAGTTTGCATCACTGATCTTGAGATGGTATGATCTGGGAAAAGTCTGGTATACCTTCAGCGAAAGAGGCATTGAATCCTCCGAACCAGCTCTTAGATAAGTTCAGAGTTCGAAGGTCTTCAAAGGGATACAGCAAGGAAAGATTTATATGAAGAGGAAAACCTATTAAAGGAAGTTCATGGAGAGCAAGGCCAATAACCCGTCTAGTTGTACGATTACACTTAACTCTCTCCCACCTGCAACAATCACTCACTGTGTCATTACTCCAAGTATCAAAAGTGTAGTCTTCCTTGACCGATGAGAGCAGCAAGTATGTCTTGAGCTCCAACAAACCCTTCCTTTCTTTCTCGACACAGCTCTTGTATCTATGTATCTGCCCCATCACTATCATCACCCATATCAGAATATGAACTAGGAACAGTCTCCTCTGCATTGAAATGATCCAATAACCAAAAAGAAAACAGAAATTCTGGGGAAAAAGATTGTGAATCCAATATGTTGGAGAACCTCCATGTTTATAAGTATTCCTTCTTTATGAAATAAAAATAAACAAGTTGTAGAAAGAGATGTATTTTACAAAGTCAATTTTTTCAAGTCAACACTCAGAAGCATATGATATACCTGTGGCGTACAGCAATATCTAAATGGACCAAGCTTTGTGCAAAGCTAACTCAGACAAAGTCAATGTACTGACAAAGAATGTTATAATATTCTGTCATAGAATGTGGATACTAGGAGTCGCTTTCTGTTGATAAATTCACAAAATCATCTTCTGATTTTGACCATGATCAGTTTCTTTTAGATTAATTTCATTGCAACTTTCAAGCTTTGTTTGATTTATAATGTGAAAACCACCCAACTTCAGTCAGAAGCTAACACTTTTACCAAGCTTTAAGGTTAATCAGAGAGGTCTTCAATGGCAAATATCTACAGAACTCAATAGTGAGCTTTATAAAAAAAAGCAAGAAGAAGATGTAAACTATAAAACCTGTTGGGACTGGTGTAGTCTCAGATCAAATGCTCGTGTCTTCATCTCTCTCTCGCATCTTGATGAATAAAACCCATATTTTTCGCCATCAATACAAGCTCTGTTTCTTCTCTGTACATGAAACGCTGCGCATGAATCTATCTGGGGAATGGTAAGACGTTGATGATGTAATCCCGGGATTAGTGCTCGACTTAGAGAGGCTTCTCTTCAAGGATTTGGTAAGCAAGATCTTGCACGGTGAGATAAGCAAGAAAACGAAGGGAGATGAAGAACGGTTTTTACCAACAAGTAGATAAGCATTTCTCTGTATTCTGAAGCCGTAATACATATAGATACTACAAGTCAAAAGTCATGAAGCATCCTCCATATATAAATACTCGGATTATGAATTAAAACAAGTTTGAGACGTTACAGTTCTTCCAAACACAGAGGAACATACAATAAGTATAACATAGGAACATAACACAGGTTATGCTCTCATGGGGAGCTACAATACATGAGTTACAAGTCAGAGAATATTTCACATTCCATCAGATAAAAAAGAGAAAAGGAGAGACAGATAGAGGAGTTAGAACTTAGACCTGACAGAAAGTCTATGATATCAGACTTTTCACTTTATGGATGAAAACATCAACAACAGAAAACCAAGTTCGACTCCACGAAGAATCAAACGAGAGTGAAGCAATTATCCCTAGCAGTATTGTCACATAGGCTGCAAAAATGCCCCAGTAGAAAGACACAATGTCGATCATATCTTCTTTCTCTTCTCCAACATCCGCCGGCTTTTCTTTCAAAGTGTCATCATTACAACTTCTGTTGGAGGGTTGTCCACAGAGAAGACAGAAGAGGATTACCAAAGTAACTGGTTTCATCAAAGGTGCTAAATTGACCTTTCAGTGGAATGATACCTGATAAGTTGTTGTAAGAGACATTAAACACAGCAAGACTGCTCAGCTTTGTAAGCTGACTCGGGATTTGGCCGTGTAAGATGTTGAAGGAAAGATCAAGGCTTTCTAAATCCTTCATATTGGAGAAACTTTCTGGGATGACACCTGATAAGAGATTGTGAGAAAGATTCAGTGCTCGTATTTGAACAAGATCTCCAAGCTCTTCTGGGATCTCACCACTTAGCTCATTCTCAGAGAGATCCAGTCCAAACATATATCCAAGAGTTTCACTCATGTAGAAATCATATCTTCGTTTTGTTGCGAACTGAATTCTGATCTCACTGTCTGCCATGTAGTCTACAGTAAATGGATCTAGCATAAGCTTAGATCTATAATACATGCCTAAATCATCCTCGGAAAAGAAGTCCAAGTCGAAACCCAAACCACCAAAGATATCACTAGACCCGAAACTTATTTTATTACCAAAAGCATATGCCTCATCTTCATTCAATAAACCAAATGATATATTGCTAAAACATGAAGGTATGGATCCATTGAATCTATTTTTAGAAAGATCCAAAAGTTGAATGGTGCGTAAGCCACACAGCTGGACAGGAATATGACCAGTTAGTTTATTCCCCCGCAGAAGAAGAATGTAGATGTCTTGGCTGTTGGTGAACTCGGGGATATTACCAGACAATCTGTTGTTTCTTAGATCAAGTATGTTGACATTTTCCAGTAATGCGTCTGGGATAGACCCTGATAAATCATTATCTTGCAGGAACAAGAAGCCAAAGTTGGAGTTGAGGGGTAGAGGTATGTCGCCATCCAATCTGTTTGCAGAGAGGTCCAACAGCGAGATGACAGTCATGTCAAACAACGAAGCAGGTATTCGACCTTCTAAGAGATTGTTTGAAATCAGGAGCATGTACAGGTCAGAAAAGTTGCCAATCCAACTAGGAATAACACCAGTTAGATAGTTATTCGACAAGTCAAGCACATATATGGAACTCGAGTTCAGTAAGCCATCTCCAATCTTCCCCTCAAATTGGTTATTATCCAAAGTCAAGACAAACAAGGAAGTCAAGTTTGCTGGCTCCGGAAAAATGTGGCCGCTAAGTTTGTTGTGAGAAAGCTTAAGAAACATCAAAGAATAACAACCCATTGTTAAACTCCTTGGTAGTTTCCCGTAGAAACCATTGTGAGATAGATCCAAATAGTACATCTTCTTCATGTTACCTAGAGAATATGGCAATTTTCCTTGAAAGCTGTTCTCTGATAGGTTCATATGCCGTACATTAGGAAGTATCCACCCAATGTTTTCAGGAAAAGTTTGGCTTAACTCATTAGCTGAGACATCCAGAAGAAGTAGATTATGAGCAGATTTAGGTAGCTGAAAGCTCGTAAACAAGTTATTCTGTAGAACCAAAACTTCAAGATTTGTATTGTTCTCCATTAGCCAAGAAGGAAATACTCCATGAAGTCTGTTGTTGGAGAGATCAACCAGACGTAACTCTTTCTGGTGTAGGAGAAAATGAGGAAGCATTCCCAAGTTACAAGACCGAAGTGCAATCACATGTAACTGAAAGTTAAGCTTCCATGATCCTTCTGACTCCACTTGGAGTGAGTTGGATACTGAAGAAAGCTTGAATACCTTAAGCTTTGAGAGGTTGGAAAGCGAACCCAACGAGAAGAAACCATGGAAATCGTTTTCAAACAGTGATAAGTACTCGAGGGATTCAATGCTACTAATAGCTGAGGGCACCTCCCCATTTATTTGGTTTGATGAGAGATCAAGAACTCGGAGTCCAGTCAAGCTGGTTAAGCATAATGGAAACTCACCTATGAGTTGGTTATAGCTGAGGTCGAGCTCTTGCAGATTTTTCAACTCGCAAATCCCTAGAAGAAGAAATTCATAATGAACATTTCAATTCACCAGCACCACTCTTAATTGAACATTTAAAGGCTTGAGTAAACTTGCCTTGCAATTGTCCCCAGCCTGTAAAATCGTTACGACTTAGATCCAGAGCTTTCAACTTTCTTAGGTTAGCTAAACCTGCCATAAGACAAAGCTACATAAAGGAAAATACTTACACGTGACCGACCAGGATGTTGTCACTATCAGAGACAAGTAAAATAGATACTACCTTGTACAGGTTTGGAGTTGTCAAATGTGTTTCTACTCAGGTCCAGCAGTTCCAAGTTTGTCAGATATTTAAGTTCTGGAAAGGATCCCAAGAGAATGGTAAGAAGGAACTCAAAAGAAAGACATGGTCTGCTGGATAAATTTAAAAGAAATTGATTAGCAAACCTTTAGCAGGAAAGGGACCATCCATGTTGTTACCACGAAGAAACAAAGTTGTAAGTGATTTTGCGGAGCTGAGGAAAGGTAAGATACTGTTATCAAATTGATTTAAAGAGAGAACCAGTATCTGTAGGTTTCTTAATCTCTTTAGACTTTGATAACCTGCAAAAATGAAATCTAGTCAACAAGAATATGCATCACAGAACTTGAGACGGTATGAACTGGGAAAAGTCTGGTATACCATCCACGAACGAGGCACTGAATCCTCTGAACCAGCTACTAGATAAGTTCAGATTTTGAAGCTCTTCAAAGGGATACAGCAAGGAAAGATTTAGAAGAGGAGAATCTATCAAATCAAGTTCATGGAGAGCGAGGCCAATAACCCTTAGTGTTGTACGATTACACTTAACTCTCTCCCACCTGCAACAATCACTCACTGTGTCATTACTCCAAGTATCAAAAGTGCGGTCTTCCTTGTCCCCTGAGAGCAGCAGGTATGTCTTGAGCTCCAACAAACCCTTCCTTTCTTTCTCAACACAGCTCTTGTATCTATGTATCTGCGCCATCACTACAATCACCCATATCAGAATTTGAACTAGGAACAACCTCCTCTCCATTGAGAAATGATCCGGTATCCAAAAAACAAAACAGGAATTTTGAGAAAAAGTATTTGTGAATTCAATATGTTGGAGAACCTCCATGCTTACAAGTATTCAAGTTTCTTTCTTTATGAGAGAAAAAAAAAAACAAGTTGCAGAAAGATATGTGTTTTACAAAGTCAAATTCTTTCTAGCCAAGCATCGTGCATAACAAACACAGACAAAGTCAATGTACTAAATGGCTTCGTTCCAATTTTGCCTTCCTGTGAATCGCACCTGCTTCGAAACTCGTAGAGATGTTTAGGGGTTTAACAAAAAAGAAAAACATTTTGGGAAAAAATAAAGAAACAACTTAATCGCCGATCAGCTGAATCAACGGTTAATATTAATTGAGACGTTAAATCCACGGATTAGATCGTCCCGTGACGAAATCGGAATCTTTACATAAAAGCCAGGGTTTTTCATTTCCAGCGACTTCTCGAGATTTTAATCATTCCACATAGAAAACCCCAAAAGGTGTGTAATTTAATCTGCTTTCAAGGTTTGAATCTCTATGTTTAATCCGGGTGGATCACTGAACATTCGCTTGCTGATCCTAGCTAAGATTTAGATATGGATCCGACATGTGTTTTGTCTGTGTGTTCGTTTCTCTGTTGTGTGTGGTGCAATAACGTGGGATCAGTGAGTTAAAGTTGTTAGCTTTAACCTGATTCTTATAGACGTAATGGATCTTTCATGAGCTTTTCGCCTTGTGAGCACCAATCTGTCTACATTCTTGGGTTTGTTCTCTTTTGAGAATTTGTCTGCTGCTTACAGATTGAAGAAGATGCATTACATGGATATGTTTAGTAAAGCTGGGAACATATTTAGGCAGCCTAGAGCTTTGCAGGCTGCCAACGTAATGTTACAGGGCAATCTTTCTTTGACTCCTTCCAAACTCTTTGTTGGAGGTTAAATAGACTCCAAAACTTTGAGACAGAATCTTCTCTGTTGGGTTTTGCTTGTCTTAAAAATCTCATCCTGTTAGCCACCTCTTCTCAGGTCTCTCACCAACTACTGATGTAGATATCTTGAAAGATGGTTTTGGCAGATTTGGCAAAATAGTTGATGGTATAGCTTTCATTTTCCCATTGGTTTGTCTCGTCTTCCTCATTTTTGCTGACTAATATATGTACTTTTGTTTATCATAGTGGTTGTGATTTCGGACCGTGAAACTGGTGTTTCGAAGGGATTTGGTTTCGTAACATACGATTCGATTGATGCTGCTAATAAGGCAATGCATCAGATGAATGATCAGGTTTTACCAATTATTCCAGCTTCTTTGGTTATTAAAAGTTATGCCATGAGTCTAGTTTCTTTCTCGCTTTGCTTTCTTTCATTACCCTTAAGATCTTCTGATGCTACGACATAGTTTTCCAGTATACTCGTTTGTGTATTATCTCATCTAGCTAGTCTACACATGTATCTCCTCTTTGTCGATAAGAAAGTATATATATCATTGGTGCTTCAGACCTCTCGTTCTTACTTTGCTTGGTTTTGTCTATCCGCCATTTATAGAGTTTCTTGCTTAAACAGGAACTTGATGGACGAATAATTGGAGTGAACCCAGCTGATTCAGGAGGCGGTGGAGGTGGTTTAGCAAGACGGGGTGGTCGTGGTGGTGGCCGTGGTGGGTTTGGTCGTGGTGGATTTGGACGTGGTGGCTATAACTTTGTTCGTTAACTTTGCATCCAGAATGTGTACCACCAAGATTGATTAGTCTGCTTTTTGATTTTCTCTTCACCAAGACCAAAATTTTGTTATAAATTCACTGAAGCTTGAACAAACAGATCAAGTGGCTAAAGTTGGTAACAACATTTATTGATTCAATGGAGTGTCACACATTCAAAGGACAAGAAGTACAATTTTTTGAGATGTGAATAATGAGTTTAGCTCAATGAGACTAATCACTATAAATAGAGGCACTTAGTCCAACGAGTTTATGAGAGGTTCAAACTTGAAAATAAGCCAGTCTGCTTGTGCTGCTACAGCTTCACGAAGCTGAACCCCTGCGTAGCATATGAACAAATCTGCGCCACCAGGTTTACGTGCCTGCAAGTGAATTAGTTTTTAGTTAGTTGCTCATGTGAGTTCTCTTAAATTCTCAATTAACAAAAAGCTATGCTTACTTCGAGATCAGTAGCACCATCTCCAATCATGGCCATAGTCTTGTAGAGACGACCCTGAAAAGAACTAAGTCTCATCAGTACATAGTGTTGTATTCAACAAGAGATATGGAGCTTGCATAGTATGAGAATTTTGATGAACCTTTCGTATTTGTTGCACTGCTTTGGCTTTGCCTCCACTTCTTGATGTAGGTTCGTTCTCATCAAAGCCCACAAACTCGCCAGAATTTCCAAATAGAATATTGTTGGCAAAAATATTCTCTCGAGGGATGCCGAGAATCGACGCTACAGGCTAGAGTGAAAAGAAGTTCATTCAAAACCTTATCACCATCATTCAAGTAGTCTACACATGAACAGATGCAACGAACATGAAGAAACAAATGAAATGAGTGGAGAGTTAGAGAGAGATAAAGTACATTGATCATTTGTCGAAAACCTCCAGATATTAAATAAACATCAATTTTATTGGCTCTGAGTTTCTTGACTAACTCTTCAATGCCAGGGGACAGTCTACAGAAACCAAGTATGATTAAGACATTCAGAAGCATTATGGACCTGGCCTATTGTTCTACATTCAGAAACAGTATGATTAACCACTCTTTTGGTCAAAGTCTATTTGAAGACATGATCTCGACTAATGGAACACTTGCAAGTTACAACTTACAAGTAAACTTTTTTTTACATGTAAAATGATATCTGTAAGTAGAGTGAGTCAAATTATCAACATATGCAAGGTGAGTACCTCGGGGGTCTCTTTTGGAGATATTCCTCAACTTTGGAAAGAGAAGGTTTAAACAAAGAAAGTCTTGCGGCTAGAGCTTCTTCAAATGGAACAGATCCACCCATTGCTCTAAGAAAGCAATACTCAGTATGATAAGCTCAAACAGACTTACAATTATCTGAGAAATCTTAGCATATCTGTATAAATGTGCGTTGAGATGGAACAAAAACCTGGCAGTCCATTCGGCGACAGCCTTTCCAGCTCCACAAAACTCTGCAAGTTCATCAATACCTTCATCCACACAAACCGTGCTATCCACATCGAAGCATACGGCGTCAACATCCCTCCAAAGATCGAGAATTTCTATAAAAAATACAGCAGTAGAATCTCAGCTGCTCAACATACATGATCTATAACAATTTCAGAAGCTAAAAACTTAATTTTCATATAACTCTTTCATCATACATCCTAATAATATACACCTGCATTAACAATTGCACAACCTTTTACTAAGATGTTATCTTTTTTTTTTTTGAATTATACAGAGGTATCCTGGCCCCACATAAGTGGTCCAGACTAGCCACGTGTAGACACGTGTCGGTCCTCTGTCCCTGGCGATGCCGAAATGTTAATTCCCCAGTGGCCGGGATTCGAACCCAGGTGGCGGTACTCACAGCTGTAAGCCCTTTACCACTAGAGCTAGAAGCCCCGGTTACTAAGATGTTATCATCCCTTAGATTCCAATGTACTAGGCAGTAGTTACCTTTAGAAGGAGTAACGTTTCCTTCGTGCCCCAAAGCTGACAACTCCTGTGGTTGCACAGAAGCAGACACTGGACGGAGAAATTTGGGATGGTCCATGATTGAGACACGCCCACTTCTACAAGGATACCTTTTAAACTCAAGGCGAGAGAAATCAGCAGAAACAGATGAGAGCCTTCTACAGGGAACCTGAAGTGGCACAACCCGGGAACTAGTTAATGCTTCCATCAAACTTGGAGAGCTGCTAACTACAAGAAAACAAACAATTCCCAATAAAGTATTAACATTTAATTCGACCCCTTCTCACTTCATATAATAAGAGCAGAAACCAAAAGGACATTTTATCATAAAAATGAGACTTGGAACAGCTAAAACGTAAAATGAAAACATGTTTAAACAATAACCAGGTGATAAAGAAAGGACTCCAAGTGATCTATCTAATCGCTAATCAAGTAGAGATGAAAGCAGAGAGATCTAACGATGTAAGATTGGGATCAGAGATCTGCACCCGCGAGGAAGAAGAATAAGAAGAGACAATAAAAGTTACCAAACCGGAAAAAAACGCCGGCTGCTGTTCAGTAAGATCGGATTAGATTAAATTAAATCAAAACAAACTGTCACTTCCGAGAAGAGTGTTGTTAAGTTGGTGGAACCGCCAAAATGACAACTTTGTCCTTACTTAATTTAAGATTAAACAGTAAATGACACTTTTATCCTCTGTGTGATAAAAATCGTTCGTTTATCGTCGCCGGTCAAACCGCGGGAATCCGAGGGTCGTTGTTACACAAAAACGAGAAAGAGTTCGAGAAACTAAAAACAGTCAGATCTTTGTCTTTCTGTCTCTACAACAAAGCAATGGCGATTCTTCACCAGAAAAAAGAAAACTAAAAAGATTTGCTCTTTTTGCTGACAAAGTAACTAGTTTTTTTAACAACTCCGGGGTGAACCTTACTTAAAATAAAATAAAAATTTACAGTTTTTTTTTTAATATCAGCCAAGTGGAAACCAGCTAGTAAAACCAGACAAAGATTGAACAAAACAAGTCCAACTAAATGTCACTCTCTCTCGTTAAAAGATTCCATCATTACAGTAGTGACTAGTGAGAGAGAGAGAGAGACTACACCCACCCACATGATCTACATTCCAACTTAGTTGTTGTTTAGTGGTTACTAGCTCAACAAGTAGAAGAAGAAGGCCAAGAGTCCAGATACAAAGAACGTGGTGTCTCTTGGGTTATGGAGTTTGAATCCAGAGGATGGATCTGTGTAATCAGGGATTCCAGACGGGATACCCAAACCTCCTCCTGTTGATGATGATGTGTAGGGTCTTGTATTAGTTGTCGTAGGGACTCTTGTCGAAGGTGTTGTCGTCACTGGTGTCGTTGTCCCACTTCCACTGCATCATCAAATAATCGACACAACAACAACAAAACAAACACACGATCTCAAAATAAATTACAAAGGAAGAGAAACAAGTGGTCAAGAAAGAAAGAATGATGTGTATACATACCTTGCACTTGCTGGAAAAGGACAAGAAGTGTAACCTATTATCATATAAACACCACAAGAGACAACAAGAGGTTACTAATTAAATGTATCTTCTTAATTCTGTAAAGAGAATCTTGTGGTGTTAATTAAATATTTATTATTAAAGATAATATATAGTTTGTATATCAACATCATTCACATTGTAACATGTGAAGTTTTAGATTTGGTATATACTTTTACCTAAACTAGTTGAGTTACCAACTTTCTCAACACATTTTTTGACTTTAAATCTAATGAATGAATGTAAGATGTAGTGGTTGGTGGGAGAGAGATTTTACTTGGATCAGAGGCTGAGACGGTGGCTGTGCCGGCGAAGTCACAAGTCCCCTGAGACTGACCTTTCTTCTGGAAGAAGCTGTTGACAGCGTAGGAGCAGTGAGACTTGACGGTGTTTGGGTTAAAGCAAGGTCCATTCTGGTGAATGGGTTTACAATCAGCTCCTGCACCACATGCGTAGTCCAATGTCTTCTGCAGCATTGCTTCACTTAATCCTTCTCTGCATACACACCATGTTCCACCTACACACACACACATGACCACACATATTTCTTCAACTCTCATTCACCGACTATGTGTGAAATGTAAATTAAATGCGTGATTAAAGAGGGAACAAGGTTGTTCACATAATTATTCAACTCTCATTCACTGACTATGTGTGAAATTAAATGTGTAATTCAAGAAGGATGGTACTCCACATAAAAAGGCACACCTTTTGTGAAAAAAGGTATGAGCCAAGCAAGAGAGGGTTCTTTTTTTTAGAAAATTTCATAGAAACTATGAAAAGCTAAGAATTTGGAGACCTTGTTCTGTACTAAAACAGAGTTGGTTAAAGGGAGCATTTGAGAAAGAAAAGGATAAAAAAAAAAGAAGAAAAATCAATTTTTCTACCAGCAAAAGAAGAGGATCTCCCATCCATATGATGGGAGATAGAGAGAGAGAAGTATTGTTTTATTTCAACTTTGCAGGAGCTGGAACAGAGAATATTGTCTTACTTGAGTGACCAACTATAGCCAAGAAAATCACAGCAAAAAGAACAATAACCGCCATCGAGATGCACCAGAGCTAAGCAGAGGATTTGGACGTAGCTTGTTTCTCTGAGAGAGAAAATGGAAGAGGATGGAGAAAGGTCTTGAAGCTAGCAAGAGCTGTGAGTAGAGAGAGAGAAAGAGAGACACTGCATTGAAGAGAGTGAGAAAAAGAGAGACTTTTTTGCTTAGATCCTGCAGAACAATGATGTCTTTTAGTTATTACACTCACACTCTCTCTCTACTCTCAAGTAGTACAGTATATATACACATATCACTAGGAAAATATAGGAAAGAAATACGGCTAACTAGTAGGAAAATGTATATTTTTTTTTTTTTAAAAGCCATACATTATTTACAGTTACATAGCTCCAAAAATCTTTCTTTTAAGACATTTTGCAGCTACAAAAGAGAAATGTAATTAATGTATCACTTTGATGTATATATGTCACCTAAAATTAATGATGACAACTACCCAAATCCTGCATTGATGTTGGATGATTACCAAATCGAGCGTGGATCACCCATTCCCATTCCCATTCGTACCAATTGGATCTTTCTGATTCAAAGTTATTACAGTAACCATCAATCAACGTTTCAATAGGAAACTTGCACACACACCCTCTTAATCAAATAGAGGCTTACGAATGTTAACCATGCATCAGTAACGGCTACCACTCTTCTCTGTCATAGCCTAGTAGATGTAGCCCATCTTCCTCCCTTCGTACCATATGACTTCATCTTGAGTGTTGACTCCCTTGATTTTGATTAAGGGATGTGTGTTTGATACAGGTTCAAAACAATGCAGTCAAGAAGCAGCAAGAATCTAATCAAAGACCTATTATTACAACTTCATTTCCAGTGTGCACTGCTAAAGAGTATTACATAAGGTTGCCAGCCTCGGACAAATCATTCGAAGACCTAAATAAACTTCAAAGGGACTATATTTTGACTTGTAGCGCAAGCCAAACTAGATTTTACCAAGTGATATCAGAAATTGTAATAAAGGCTAACACCTCTTGTATTCAAGTGTACTCTCTCTGGCGTGCTTTGCTCTCAAAGATAAGATAGTGGAGAAACCCTACTTAACTGTGGTCCATGGTCGTTGATAGTGGCCTTGTAATAATCCCTTTGCATCTATGATGGACCTAAAAAGCCCATGGATAATCTTCAATCTAATTTGCTTAACTGATTAAACCCTACAAACATGTAGCGCCTCATCCGTAACCGGACACTCTAAGAGCATCTCCAATGTATTACTCCATTTTCTACTCTAAAATGGAGTAACTCCAAAATGCAGTTGAGTTTTACTCCAATGTATTACTCCATTTTCTACTCCAAAAGAATATTTTTAATATTATATTTATTTCAAAATTAGGAATATCACCTTTCATTTATACTATTTTCAAAACAGTCCATTTTAAATTTATATCATTTCAATTAAATACAATATTAACCACAATTAAATTTTTATTATATAAATAAAACTACTCAACAAGGCTTTAAAAAAATACATTTAATACATTAAAAATTACATTATATAGCTTAAACACAATAATTCATCAATTCTAAATTATTCATTAGAATTATAATAATTTTCCCACAAATGATCAACTAATGCATTTCAAAGTAAAAAATGAGCTTCTTTATCTTTGATTTCTCTGAAATCGGAAAGAAACTTTTGGAACCTCACATTATTATTTTCTTCAATTTCAGTTTTCCTTGACATGACTTCTCTTTCAACTTCAATTGGCACCTCGAGATCACAATCATCTTCTATTATCATGTTATGTAAGAATTTAATAATATTTTATCAGATTATTTTAATAATTTTAATGGATCCGAAAATGATTTATCGGATTATTAAGCAATTATATTTGTTGTAAGTTTTATTTTATGTTATTTCTTTTGTATGGTGCTTATCTTTCATTTTCTATATGTATGATCTTTTATGTTTTATATTATATATATTATGTTGTATAAAAGAGTTCATCAGATGGTTATTTATATAATTA
>CAKOAT010508487.1:946357-1063037 GCA_932364175.1 Eruca vesicaria subsp. sativa
GATAATATTAATATACTTATCTATAATAATATTTTATTAAAAATGAGGTTATTTATATAATTAAAAAATATAACAGTAAATTTTATAATATATATAGTACTTATTTATAATAATCTCTCTAATATTATTTGAGAAGTCACTTTCTTATGTGTCGCGTTCATGTTAACTTTCACGATGGTTGATTACTATGATACCCCTAATGAATTAAAAAAATATATTTAAATATTATTATTTCCTTTTCAAAATTTTCCAAATAACAAGATAAAATAAAAAGGTAACATTTATAAAGTTTACAAAACTATTTAAAACGAAAATATAAGTATATAGAAATATGGTTTCATAGAAAAGGAAAGTTCACAAAATAGTAATATTTAATTTAAATATATTTTAAATAACATAAAATATACTTTTGAAGTAATAAAATACTTCATATCTATATCTTCTTAGATGAAAAACAATATTTTTATATAATGTGATTCCATAAAAAAATTCACACAACTAATCTTGATATTAGAAAAAGAAATATTTTTTTTCCTTTTAAAAAATAATTTTAAACAATAATATATATATATTCAAAGTAATTATTTTTTGGTATATATCTATCTATTTTATTAGATGATTACATAAAATAATTAAGTAACATAAACTGATATATGTTTAATTGATTTTTTTTATAATTTGTATTCTTGAAATATATATTTTTTTGATTTTTTTAGTATATTTATTTGACTATAATATCTCACAATACAACAAAACATATAAATTCTATTTTACTTATATAATATCATTTCTCAAAAAGAATAACATTTTACTGCATATTTTAACAGATATTAAAAACAAAACTAAAAATAAATTTTAATAATAAATATTTTTTGATTGAATAACTACAATTATTTTGAAATATCATAACACTATATAATTTAACGAAGTAGATATAATATATTTTAATTGTTAAAATTATATGTTTTCTTAATAACTCTTTTGATTTTTAATTTTCTGTTTTTATGTTTGTGGAACTTAATATAACCATAATCAAAATACTTAAGTAAATATTGTAAATATTGTTATGTGTTCATAAGCTTCCAAAATATATTAGTTACTTATGTATGTAATTTAGAATCAGACAGTTTAGTTTTTATTTTTTCTTTCGAAGCACAAAAAATCTTAAGTTATACATAATCTTACTAGATATACTTATATTTCTAAGATAACAACCGGCATAAATGTAAATATGACAATTAATCAAAAAATTAATATATTTAGGATAAAAAAAATTATAGTTGAATTCAAAGAAACAAATAGAATCTAATATATGCAAATGATAACTAAATCAACCGTAAAAACAATAAAACTGACAAAAGTAAACATATCTAAAACTATATGTATAATTAAATTAATATAATATTCTTAATATAAATTATACCTACAAATTATAAAATAATTTAAAATTTAAAGTAAATATCAATAAATTATTATAATATATTTATTTTATAAATATTTATGTCCGTGCATGAGCACGGGAAAATCACCTAGTATTTTATTAAAAATGAAACATATATAAATATGGAGGACTATTTGATAAATAAAAAAGTTCAACTCCATTTTGGAGTAATGAGTTGGTTTACTCCATATTTGGAGTAATCATGTTTGTTACTCCATTTTGGAGTGAGTTTTGGAGTAGGGTTGGAGAAGATTTTACTGCAAAATGGAGTTTGGAGTGGGTTTTGGAGTGGGGTTGGAGATGCTCTAACTACCACAGCTTTGTCTTTGCGTGAGAGGAGAAAACCTCATCCAACCTCTTGTTGAGTAGGTCCGGTCTGAAAGTCTTTCTAACTTATTGCATGAACCATTCCCTAAAAAAAAATGAATTGTTTTTTTTTACTATAAAAGTTTTAGCTAGTAATTGGTTCATTGTAACAATATTTTAATATTTATTGTAAAATAATTGGGAAGATTTTGAGAAATCTGAGACAATTAAATTCTTTACCTGACCCAATGATCTCAGGAAGAAGATAAACAGACATAAAGGATTAACCTTTTAGTGAGAACAGAGAGAGAGAGATTGAAGAAGAGAAGAAGCTTGGAGAGAGAATAAACACGTAGGAGGGTTCTACTCCGTGGACGCACAAGAGTACACGACAATACTCTCTCTGCGTTGCTTCTTCCTATTCTTCTCTTTGTTCCCCCCTAAGTTTCAATCTTTCAATTTCGTTTTTTTTTCTTGAGTTGATTTGATCTATTGCTCGATGTCGAACGAAGAATCTCTTCCGTTATTCACTTTGTTCGGTTTGAATGATGTCGAAAACTATGGTTTGGTGAGTGTGTTTATCCTTCTTTTATCTTCGGAATGTCATTACAGAACAGGTTCTAATTGAGGCTTGTGTTAATTCACATCATTGAGGTTGATTATCTGAAACTTTTTAGTTATTTTGATTTTGCAGGTCAGTGAAGCTGACAATTCATTGCCTTTGGACATACACAATCAGGTTTTTCAACTTGTTGAGA
This sequence comes from Eruca vesicaria subsp. sativa, assembly GCA_932364175.1. Lineage (NCBI taxonomy): Eukaryota > Viridiplantae > Streptophyta > Magnoliopsida > Brassicales > Brassicaceae > Eruca > Eruca vesicaria. The sequence continues at coordinate 948,863 of CAKOAT010508487.1, forward strand.
AGGGCAACCAAGCATTCAATGATTCTCGCTTTGAAGAGGTGTGAAAATGAATGAATCTCTTTTCAGTTTTTTTTTTTCATTTGTATTGCACTATTGCTGCTTCATTAGGAATTGCCTGGAACCAAACAGTTGGTTAGCTCAAAGCAAACTGATTTGGTCTGTATTGGATATCTTGTAGCTTCTTGGTGAACATTATAATGATCGTAGCACTTGTCTTATGACACTTTTTTAATTTGGTTTTGAGGCTGAAACCTCAGATAAGACTCTCAGTTATGTTCTTGCCAATAACATATCTTTTTTTGCTTCCAGGCGATTAGCAATTATTCAAAAGCCTATTCTATCAAGCCTCTTGACCCTATTGTTCTAAGCAATAGAAGTGCTGCTTATATAAGGTAAAGCTTTCTTTTAACCCTTGCCATTATTTTGAGTTCCAATGGAATTTTCTTCTTGTTTAATAAAAAGTTCATCGGATTGTGTAACTAATTACTCGGTTCACAAATATAACTGGTACTGACACATTCTTATCTCTCTACATCTCTCAACCTTTTGTTTTTTAAAGACTAGGACAATATCTAAGGCACAGATCTGCATCGATTTCTGAATATACACCTCTGAACGGTTTTGATATGTCGATGCTTGGAGAGGTATGTATTCTACTTGCTTAACCTGTTACTACCAGTTATCCACTCTGACTCGCCTTGAAAACCTGATATTTCCTACAGCTTGCTCTCAAGGATGCTGATAAGCTAATGAGTCTTCAGAGCAATTCAGTGAAGTCATATACCACAAAGGCTTGTGCCCTCATGTTGGTATGTGCCAAATTATTCTTATGTTCATTTTCTTTCTAGTCAACAGATCTTTCTCGCTTGTCTTTATTTCAATGTACTATCAAGAGTTTCTCACTCTGCTTGGTTCGGTTGTGCAGCTAGAAAGATATGAGATGGCACGTGACACTATCCTCTCAGGTCTACAGATTGATCCCTTCAGGTACGGTACTCTATGTGTACCATTTCTGATGCTGTCTTGATACTTTAATAGATTGCCTAGTTTTTAAAGTCTGAGGTTTCTTTCTGATTGCATGAAGCGATCCTCTCCGATCCAATCTTCAGGAATTGGAGAAGGTCATGCCTACTTCGATGAGAAAAACACATGGAAAGGCTGAGCGGTCTGATGACTTTGATTGCACCGTTTGTCTAAAATTGCTGTATGAACCTGTTACAACTCCATGTGGGCATACATTCTGCCGATCATGCCTCTTTCAGTCTATGGATCGTGGTGGGTTTATATGGTTGTTTGTTGTTTCACTCCTGAAAATGTCTTCTTTGTGTTGCTAATTAATGCTTTTTGGAATATAGGCAACAAATGTCCACTTTGTCGAACTGTTATATTTATGACTCCAAGGACATGCGCTGTCAGGTAAAAGATTTGCAGTCTTCTCTAATTTTCTTATAGGTCCAATGCCATAGTATATTGAACGCTCATGCTTTAAAGTTATGTGTTGGCAGTGTGACATTGAATAACATCATACAAAGGAATTTTCCAGAGGAGTATGCTGAAAGGAAATCAGAGCAACACACTCTGGTCCACTTAGGGAATGAAAGTATGCCTCTTTTTGTCATGGATGTGATCATCCCTTGTCAGAAGTTGTCTCTTCACATATTTGAACCAAGATATAGACTGATGGTGAGTTCTTTCATATTCTTTTACGGTTCTGTACATTTTAGAACTCTTTGCGGCGATTAGACACTCATTTAGAGTAAAACTTGGTTTCTGGCTCGCTTTCACAAAACACTTAAATGATATTAGTATGTAAAAGTCGTAAAGTCTTCATAAATAACCTAAGAAAGTCGAATGTAGACAAGATAAAGGGGTCTCTACATAAGCACTAGTGGCTTAAAACTTCTACTGTCACTCTAGCTTGCAGCAGTATTGTTGTTTGCATTCCGAAAACTTCTTTCTGAATCTCTCCAAGTCTCCTTGACATTGTACTCTGCTTAACTTGTGTTAACTGAAACAGGTGAGAAGAATAATGGAGGGAAATCATCGGATGGGAATGGTGGGTGTTGTCTCCTTTTCCTTGTTGCTTCTTCATTATACATTCATAAACCGTTTCTGACTAGTAAGTTTGCCCATTTCGATGTTCATAGGTAGCTCTTGATTCTGCGACAGGTTCACCAGTGGATGTTGCTTGCGAAGTCGAAATCACAGAGTATGTTGCTTCTTTCTTTCTGATAATTCTTAGTGTGCTTCATTCGATGATTTTATCTTGGGATTACTCACACAGAGTCTGCTAATGTTTTGGAATTACACAGGTGTGATCCATTACCTGATGGGCGTTTTGTCCTGGAGGTGAATGTTATTACTTATGTTGTGGATTTATTTCATCTGTAAGTTGTCAAATGATCAACTTAGTATCTGCTTTTTTCAGCTGGAAAGCCACAGAAGGTGTCGCATTGTAAAAGCTTGGGATCAAGATGGGTAAGCTTAGTATGATGTTTTTTGAGTCGACCATTGTCATTTCTGAATATATGACTGTTTTTGAGCTTACTATTGAATTATATTGCAGTTGGATACTCTTAGTCCGTACCAGTCTTATGATATTAGTTGATCTTATTGTTCCTGTTTTTTTCTCTTTTCTTGACATAGTCTCTGTCTTCGTGTTAGAGTGTGGTATATACATGTTTCTACATCGCATATTTCTATAAAAAAATTTCAACATGTGTGAATGTACTTTGTTCCATACATACATCATCATTTTAGTCATATTCAAACACAAATGCGTAGCTTCTTAATATCTGTTTTTTTTTCAGATATCGTGTTGCAGAGGTTGAATGGGTGACAGATATACCACCACAAAGCGACCAAGAGAAAGCAGATGTATAATTACATCTCTTGAGCTATTGCCATTTCAAATACTTCTCTGCCTTTTGGTACGAAGAGTTTATTTCCTCACTTTTCTATGCGACTTGTTTACAGCTGCGGGAATTGACGACAAGTGCAGCATCATTTGCTCGGTCATGGCTAGAGAGAGCAAAGGAAGCAGCTAGACAAGGAGGTAAGCAACTAATTAAAGTGAACTAGTCATGAGTTCTGTTTTATGACAGTAATTGTTTAATAGTTGTGCCACTTTTGTATACTCTTTAGTCTTTACCATTTGAGACATGATCTAGTCTTTCACTTCTTCTTTCTCTACGCAGACAGAAGAAGGCTTGAATCACTTCTAATTGTTGAATCCATGATGCCTACACCTCAAGATCCAGAGCGCTTCAGTTTCTGGGTAATGCTGATAAATTTGCAACTCTATCTCTCTTGCAATATATAGTTTTGTGTTGAAATTGTTGCTCAATGGCTTTGTTTTTGGGGGCGTCAGCTTGCGACATTAACAGATAGGAGACCTTCAGAAAGATTGGAACTACTTCGGCTTCAAGATACTGGGGAGGTACTTGGAATATAAAACTAGTCTAGTTTGCTCAATATTATTGTTACATTTCTTTTGATTGTGGAAAACTTTTTCCATTGCAGAGAATAAGGCGCGGATTGATATATCTTCGATCAGTAGAACGAGGATGCAGTATGCAATGAACCGGCACCATATTATACCTACCTGAATTATAAGCAAGAGATAAAACTTCATAAGAAGTTGACAAAAAAAAAAAAGATGATTTATTAAAGGAATACATAAGATAAGAGGTCCTTGTAGGACTATTATCATCCTTGGTCGAGCCATTATTGTGTGTTGTAACCAAACTACCATATTGTTCATGATACCAACTGCAGAAAGAAATGAACCTCTGTGGATACACTTTTGTTAATTTGGTATGCAAACTTGTTTTATCTCGTCGAACAAACTTATATAACATAGCCTTGAGGATCTTAAAATCTACATGATCTTTAAAATCAGCATAATATTTTTCGCATTTCTGTCCCTTGATAACTTATTTGGCAGTAAATCGCACGCTTGATGAGGTTTATATGTTTTAATTTTAAAGTTTCAAGGCTTTTATTGAATTACATGAAAAGTTGGAGGTTCGTTTTAGATAAGATGAGTCCATAACAAAGAGTAATCACACTATTTAAATGCATCACTAAAACATAAAAGTTAACGCGGCAGAGTATGTGATCGGAGTTTGCTATGGCGAAGGAAAGATCTGTCTTCGTGATGGTAGGTGACCTCCGTCTTCATCAGAGACGATGCGGCTCCTATCCCATTTCTCACTACGATGGTACATTTCCCTCGTTCCTGAACATTCTCCTACGCGATCTCTCTCTCTCTCTCGGGAGCTACTGTTTAACTCATAGGTTTTCCAGAAACTAGTATCCGTCCGTGTGTGTGTATATGTTTCATGATTCTTCATAATGAATTGTTTTCTTAAAATTAAAACCAGAGGAACATGAATGCAACTCTACTTTAAAAAAGAAACAAGTTCTTTGAGGACAATGCAATGGGTGAAATTTCGAAGCTTGTTGCTAGTTTTGATGTCTTGAAATGTGTAAGAAGGATTTAAATGGCCTTGATTGCTAAACTGCTAACGTTATAAAGCTTCTTCTAGCTTTTATTATATAGATGAAAAACTTCTCTTTGACCTTGTTTCTAAATATTGGGTATTGATCTTAGTGTTAGTATATGTAGGTAGGCTACGCTTGTATATATTCGAATGTATATCAGTATCTACTTGAATTTTAGGATTAGAAGTCATTAGACTTTTAAGGGTTCTCAGTGGAAAGTACATTGCAGACGAACTTCAACAACGTTTTCTTTTTGTTTAAATTGATTATGACAGGGATTCCAGCTCAGGAGATATTTGTACATGTGGTTATGTTAAGGTCGGTTGATTCGTTGTGCACTAAATCTATTTTATTTATGTTGTGTGTTAGCTTTCTGCTAATACCATCAATGATGCTCAGTATTTTGCAGATACAAATCTGTAATGGAGAAGGTTATCAAGGGACTATCCCTTGTATGGCATTGAGGAAATCTTCACTCATTTTCGACCTTCTGTTGCAGCATAATGAAAAAGAATTGAACATTTCTTCTGTTTCTTTATGAACACAAATTGTCTGCTTTGATAGTTCCAGGTTTGCAACATGCTAAAAAGAGCTTGAAAGTGAGTATGTTGTCGTATATTGCAGATATAAAACCTCCCCCTGCTGGTCAGTCGACTTAATGACTTCTTTACCATCTTCAGTTCTAATTTTTTGAATTCGTAATTATGATCTCCTTTGGATCCAACTTGTTAGTACATTAAATATTTTTTTGGGAGGTTCAATCTCAGGTTTTACCGCAACACGTTTCAAAACACTGCGTCAAGGTTCCAACATCCAAGGTTTAAACTCATGGCTGATTCAGGTATAGACTTTTTACCCTTATACACTGTTGGTTTTTGATTTTTATTTATGCACTTGGTTACTTGACTTGGTAGAGATACATAGCATGCTTTTGAAACATCCTCCTACAAAATATCCAAGCAATCTGGCGTAGGTTGAAGTTGCTAAACGTTTTCTTCTTCATAATAAGATGCTAATGTTGGGAGACATGCATATTGCCAGATTGTATCGAGCAGAGCACTTTCTCTAGCATCAAATATATTTAATTAAGACCATATTTCTCCCTGCTCTTATTTAATATTCTTTAATTCATTTTTAAAGGAGGCCCCTCACATTGTTGACTTTGATCTCCATCATCTACTAGTCTTCCATCGAGAGATCCTGCCAAAAATCTGAAATTTCAGAGCGGTGGAGTTCAAAGTAAGATCTACAAACCCTGTGAGTAAACAAGAAAGTCTTCACTGATTTTGGTTATTAGTTAGACTGTGTGTACGGCTTTAAGTGTCATCTTCAGGTCTCTCTCTCTGTAAGTGACATCTAGAGAAGAAGGAGCGGCCGACAAGTGAAATGGTTCAGGATGCGTTGAGAACCTCCGCAAGTGGTGGAGGACTTTCAACAACGGCTGTATCTAATGGTGGAGGGAGAGGCCGTGTCTTGTTGCGCGGTTGGCAGGTTCAAAATACCTCACTCAACATCAAAATCATGATTCTCTGCGGCTTCGTCACCATTCTCATCTTACTTGGCACAGTCAGTGTTGGTAACCTTGGAAACTCCAACCCTGACGCAGTCAATCAAGATCTCATCATGGAAACTAACCAAAATCTCATTAAGGAAACTGATACAGGAAATGCAAATAGTTTCTCTGTATCAGAAACAGAGCCGAATCTTGCCGAGAGCCCATCTGATTCTGCTCCAACTGACTTGGAGAAGCAGCCGAAAGCTGAGTTTAATCCTCCAACTGACTTGGTGGAGCCGCCTAAAGCTGAGGTTAGTCCTCCAACTTCCTTGGAGGAGCCACAAAAAGCTGAGGCTAACCCTCCAACTGCCTTGGAGGAGCCACAAAAAGCTGAGGCTAACCCTCCAACTGCCTTGGAGGAGCCACAAAAAGCTGAGGTTAATCCCAACGTGACGTACACTCTAGGTCCCAAGATCACCAACTGGGACAGTCAACGCAAGGTATGGCTTACTCAAAACCCTGAGTTTCCTAGTATAGTCAACGGCAGAGCTAGAATCTTGCTTCTCACCGGGTCTTCTCCAGGACCCTGTGATAAACCCATTGGAGACTATTATCTACTGAAATCAGTCAAGAACAAGATTGATTACTGTAGGCTTCACGGGATAGAGATTATGTACAACATGGCGCATCTAGATGAGGAACTCTCAGGGTATTGGACTAAACTGCCTATGATTAGGAGATTAATGCTGTCTCATCCAGAAGTGGAATGGATTTGGTGGATGGATAGTGATGCTTTGTTCACTGATATACTCTTTGAGATCCCCTTGTCACGTTACGAGAAGCATAATCTTGTGATACATGGTTATCCAGACTTGTTGTTCAACCAAAAGTCATGGGTTGCGTTGAACACTGGTGTTTTTCTGTTGAGGAATTGTCAGTGGTCGTTGGATTTGTTAGATGCTTGGGCTCCAATGGGCCCAAAAGGGCCGGTTCGTGACGAAGCTGGGAAGGTACTGACTGCTTATCTGAAAGGTAGGCCAGCTTTTGAGGCGGATGATCAATCAGCGTTGATATATCTTCTCCTTACGCAGAAGGATAAGTGGATGGATAAAGTTTACGTTGAGAATCAATACTATTTGCATGGGTTTTGGGAAGGTTTGGTTGATAAGTATGAAGAGATGATGGAGAAGTATCACCCGGGGTTAGGTGATGAGAGATGGCCTTTTGTGACGCATTTCGTGGGGTGCAAACCGTGTGGTAGGTATGCTGATTACGCGGAGGAGAGGTGCTTTAAGAGCATGGAGAGGGCTTTTAATTTTGCTGATGACCAAGTGATGAAGCTGTATGGGTTTAGACACAGGGGACTGTTGAGTCCCAAGGTTAAGAGGATCAGAAACGAGACTGTTTCTCCTTTGGAGTTTGTGGATATGTTTGATATCCGAAGAACGCATGAGGAAACCAAACCATAGAGCGATAACCAAGAAGTCAAATCATACATAGCTTGACGAGATCCGAGTATAATGTTATAGGTAACAAATATATCAAATGCAGAAAAAAAATTTTCTTGCATGTACTTGTTTTTTTGTGCTTTATTGCATGTTGTTTTTCAGCTCTGCTAATTTCTTTTTCCATAGATAAATTGTCATTCTCAGTCAATATATGGAGGAATTTGATACTGCATTTCTGCTTGTTACTCCACTTTTATTGCAATATTATCTTCTTCCTTTTGCAGCTTTTTTTTTGCTGTCATATAACATTTTTTTACTTATAATGATTTAGTTACAAACTTACAAATATATAAATATTAATGTTGAGGTTTTGATGAAGATGCGATTTTAATCATAAAACTAGATTTTGATTCGCGCAAATTTTTGTTTTCACTTTTATAAACATAAATATTTGCTTTAGAACATAAGTAGTATATATTTTTAACGTTAATCATATACTTAAATGTTTATATAACTATTTTAAATACAATAACTTCATAATTTACATGTTATATTAATTAAAACCATATTTATTTGTCACTTCTTATTATATATTTATCTTATTGTATTTGCATTTAGTTATTAAAAATTAATATATTCATCAGAAAACATGTTTAAAAATTATTTTGTATTTAATTTATGGTAAATTCTGAATTGTCCTTCAAATTTGAATTTTATTTTACCAATATTTTTATGTTTATTCATTTCAGATAATATTATTGTATATACAAAAGTCTAAGATATGTTAATTTTTAGACATGTATTATATAGTTTGCTAATTTGACCGTTTTGTTATAATCCTATATTTTAAAATAAATATTTTATATTTATAAAAATAAAATTTGTAAATTTATCAATTTATATACTTTTATCATATTTAGTTCAATGTAATAATTGTTTTTAACATGATGATTATGACTATAAAGTAAATAAAATAGGATATAATTTAAATTTTTCATTCTATAAACGATAACTTAAAATACATTAAGTTACTGTAAAATATTTTTGTACAAATTTATTAGAATTTTTAAAATTTAATATATATATATATATATATATATATATATTTAAAATGAAAAGATATCATGGTTAAAATAGTTACAAGGATTTTACATTATTAACTTTAGTGAAATACATATTAATTTATATACATGTATTATATAGTTTTTTTAAAACATGTCTTATATATATATGTATTATATAGTTTTCTAACTCTAATCCGTCTCACCAACATATTAGATTTTATTTTGAACATAAATATTTTATAATTAAGAAAATAAAATAAAATAAAAATTATCATTTTAATATAATTTTATTATATTTAGATCAATATATTACAGAAAATATACAAAATTTATGTTATTCTATTCGACTATTTGGTGCACAGAAAATATGTACCATAAATGTCAATAAATTTATAGATTTAAAATGACAAAATTTCATCAATAGATTTAAAATAATTTAAAATAATTTTGAATGTGAAGAAAAATAATTTACTATACAATATATTTTATATTTATATAAACTTTATATAATTAATGAGTAATATATATATATATATATATGTTTTCTCGTATCGTATTTTATGCCGGTTGAATTTAAAACTGTCCCAAAATTATTAGTTTATCATTTTTATTATTTATAAAATATTAGTTTATGGAGTTTTTAGTGTATTTTAGATATTGTCATGACACCTTTTCCAACCTTTTAAATCAAAGTGAACATAGTGACTTACTGTTTCCGTGTAAAGTTAAAAGGTTGCCTAAAAGTAATTCACGTATTTAAGGAAATCATAGTAAAAATAGAGAAAATTAAGTAAGAGAATAGTTATATGTATACTCATCATGCTGCTCCAAAATAAGACAACAAATATCCCACCAAAGACTCACAACAACATCAACCTTATCTTGCCATTTTTCAGTCTCAACTCTCAACCACATTAAAAGATTTCGACATTGAAAAGCTTATCAGGAATTCAGGATAATAGCTCACAGATTTTGAAGCTTTCTTTAAAATTAAATTGTTCATGTGACCTCTGTTATTATTGAACTGAATATTTATTCCGTTTTTGTCAACTAAGTATTATAATTTCATTCTATGACAAAAAAATACATAAATTATAAGTCGATTTCACAAAAAAAAAAAAAATATGCAGAAAGTTATCACTGTTTTTCTTTTCAAAACACCACTATAAGATACACATGATCAGAATTTCACTTCATTGTTATAAAAAAAGAAGGTAAAAACAATATAGCTTCATCGATTCTGAAAGTAAAGAAATTGTTTAAAATAACGACTTATATAAGTTTCAATAAATAATGTTAAACGTACCTAGATGCTTTTTTAGAACTAGTCTATCCAAACTTAAAGTGGTATTTTGATAATTTCCTCTAAACTCTATATATATATATATATATATGTGAGTTTTATAAACTTATCATTCATAAAACGTGTTATATGGGATAAATGTATCTCAATTATTTTTGTTAAACGTGATTGAGACACGAGTTATATTTTTTGTGTTATTAAGAGATGGCTAAACAGTGGACCTTAATTTTTAGAAATTTGCATTATATATTATGCATTTGTTGTGTCTGCAAGCATTCATGTCAAATTAACGTTGCAGTTGAAAGATAATGGATACGAGCAATAGAAAAAAAAAAGTAGAGTAAAACAAACGCAAAACACCCATGTTAATTCTTTTTTTTTGAACGACCACCCATGTTAATTCAAAAACAAAACAAAAAACAAACGCAACATGCCGAATTAACTTTGAACAGAGAAAACGATACTAGCAGACATATCACTTTTCTGATGACGCGTATTTTTACGCGTTCATGACTCATCAAAGATTGCTTCTCTTCGTGCATTTACATCACATGATAAAAATGATTCAGAATATATATAACGACCTGACAGTTACGATAGCTCGAAGGTGTGCATAAACAATGACAAAATCATATTTTTAAGCACGTGAACGAGTTCCTTATGCACGTGTCAATATATAGCATGAACAGAGTCAGGCTCGACCCTGAAAAGCTAAAAAAAAACAAAGACCGGAAGCTTCCCACATAAAAAAAGGTCACAGGTGGGATTTGAACTTGCTACCTATAGAAGAAAAGTCTACTATTTAACCATCTGAGCTATAATAACTTTTGTGAAAAAAGGCCAAACATTTTATTTTATTTTAAGGGTCGAAAGCAGATGCTTATAATGCTTCTACCCAGGGCCGCTACTGACAGAGTTAAGACACAGTGAGAACAATCATTAACGCGCGTCCATCTATCAGAGGTGTGAAATTAAAAAATTGTCAATTAACCGAAACTTGTGATCTAGTGATCATTAACTTGTAAATAAATACTCAATACAGTGAAACTATCTAGATCTACTTCTGTGGGTGCCAGAATATCTAATTAAAAAATAATTATCAGTTATCAAACTATATGAAATTTTAATCTTTTCTACACTTTTTAAAGAAAGTAGGAAAATTCCAAAAGTAAATATATATTGTTCTAATATATGTCTTTAAAAATATAAATTATTTCTCTTCCTTTTTATTAAGAGAATTCTACATATAGAGGAAGAAATAACATAATATATAGTTCTCTAAGCAGAGAGGAAAATATTTCTTTATTTTATTGATATATATTTGAATAAAATTCATCTTTATTCTAATTTTTATTTTTAAACAAATATATCAAAATAGGTTGGAGACAGTCAACACCATTGTTGGTATCTTTTTCATAAGCATTTTTTTACAAAATAATAATAACATAAATAAAGAGATAAGAATGACAAATAAAAAGAATCGTTTTTTTGTTAAAGATTCTTCAAAATGTTGAGAAATCAGAAGACCATTTGGCCTTTTCTCATTGACATAGATCTATTTAAACTTAAAAAATTAATTGTAAAAAGAAAGTGTTATAAAATATTAATAAATCGGTGTTTGTAATCTCAGTTAAATAAATAGTTCTATTTAAAGTTATAAATTCTTCGATCTACGATAACTTTGTTAAAAATATATATATGTTGAAAAATAGTATGTTCAACTTGAACGAGTGTATTCATAGTTCACACGGAGAGTATGGGGTAGATTGGTTATGACTGTATCTTTAAAATTTTAGCTGTAGAAAATATGGTATAGTTTTTTTGCTATAACTTTAGATTTTATTGCTGTGCATTATATGGAAAGTTCAAAAAATTTGCTTTGAATATTTGGCTCTAGAAAACACTTGTACAGATGTAGATTATTTCATGAGTTGTAATTTTTACAAAATCATTAAGTTTGATTACTGTGAGTTTGGTGCTTTAGAAATACATGGTACTCTAGAGAACACCTAAAACCATTACCAATCACACTCTATATATACGTGGATGCGCATTTTCTCATTTATCAGACCATTCCCTAACCCCTGTACGTGTTTCTTGTTTTTGAATATTAAATCAAATGTGAAATTGTGAATCTGGATAAGTCCCGTTTGTAGTATTAATTTTTGGATTTATCGAATATATATAGTATATCATATTAATGGAAACATATAATTAAATGTATTAAATGAAGAATATGAGTGAATGCACTCATCTTTGATTATAAATCAATTAAATCTGAGGCTGTATCATAACCCAGACAATATAATCTGAAATCAAATAACCTAAAAATCAATCAGTTATTGGGTTTTTTTTTTCTTTGAACAGACTACCTAGCAAATAGAGAATTTCAAAGATTGAAGAAAAGTAAGGCATTATTTCAAAGAAAAATGTTACGACCTAGTCCAACATATATAAGAGCCAATAGATAATCCATTTACTCTGCTGAGTGGTTTTAAATTAGAACCCAAGAAACATAAATTTGCCTCGTCTTGGGTATTTTATTCTTACATGGATTTGTGAGTTTATTTGAACTATCTGGTTTTCATCAAAAAAATTCCTATAAAGGAAAGTTGGTAAAAGATATATAATCACCATTTTTTTCCTTTTGTTGTGGGTCACAAAATTATCTACTAAGAATCCAAACCCACACTTTGATATTTATCCACGTTGTTCGAAAAAAAAATATTGATTTTAAAAAGTAGTGAAGATTGACGAGACGCGTATCTCTTTATCTCTATCTGTTTGTAACTATCGCAGAAGAACACAAACCTAAGAAGTGGTTATCTTCGTCCGACAGAGATAGAGAAGTGACTCTAATGATGATGACAGGAAAACAAAGAAAAACTGAGAGTATGAACACTTTATTTTCTACACGTTTACAAGCTCTTGGTTTTACACCAAGTTCTCACCCAAGCCTTACTTCCTACTTATTTTCTTTCATTTTTTTTGACTGATAGTTCCTACTTATTTTCTTCTAGAGTATAAACACAATAAACCAAGAAATATGTTTTGGATTGTCTTTTAATAACAATAAAATGAGATGTGTCTGTATATATATATGTTATAAATTTCTAAAGTTGAATATGGGGAAACAAGAAAATAATCAAAATGACCATTGTTCTCAAATTATGTGGACAGATAATATTTATCAAACAATCATGATCCATGAAAAGCAACACTTAAATATGCGAGGAAAGAGTGCTATTTTGTGTGTCTGAACAATGGTGCACACTTTGTTAAATATAGAGACACCTGCAACATGTACTGTATAATGCTGCTAAAAATATAATGCTAACTTTATTAGTCAAGGCACTAATACAATGATTTACTGCGTAAGCAGTCATAATAAATATTCGTTAGAGATCATTTTATTTTCTAAAAATCCTAAATAGTTAAACAAAAAAACATTCCAGTTTTGTTTAGACAGTGTTTTCGGATAAATTAAACATGAATATCGAGATAATAAATTGAAAGTGGTATTATAAATCGTTGAAAGAAGAAAATGAGATCAGGTTGAGAAAGAAAAGGTTGTGGTGTTATCCTTCTGCTAACTAACTTGGAAAAAAAAAACTATTTGATCTAACATATAGTTGGAGCCGGTTCTATATTACAAACTTAGAAACAATAAAATGAATTCGGCCGACTATTCCAAAAACATGAGGATTTTATAGATATAATTTCAAGACTCAAACATATGTATATCCAATTTCTGATTGTTCTTTTTTTTTAACTGATGTTCTTCTTCTTTTTTGATTTTTATCATTAAAGCTACGTAATATTTTGTATCATTACTGATCCTTAAATCGCGTCCAGCCCTAAAGCACATATACTTCACTATCTAAATATAGCATATACTTTTTGTCTAAACTTTTCTGTAGCTCTGCCGCTATATGTACTGTCGAAGATCTAACATATGATAAAAAGAAGAAACTAAAGTATGAGTGGGAAAAGATGAAAAAGATGAGGAAAGCAAAATGATGTTCACAAAGAAGGATTCGACCAAGAAATGTCTTTCGCAGTCAATGGAGCATTCCTTTTTCTTTATTTATTGTATAAATTCTAAACTATAATATGATACTATAAAACAACCATAAATGGTCGCAAAAGAAAGATGTTAATGGCGGGGGAAGGGAAAAATATGTGAACATCGCATCATCTGCATGCCACGTCGCGCAACTAGAATGATCTAGCACATGCTCGATTGCTTCTTTTCTAATAATAAAATAGAAAATTTAATGATAATAGCACCATCATTATTGCAAGAGTAATTAAGATGTGAAATAATTAAAAAGTAAGGTGTGAGAACAGCATATAAGAAGTACTATCTCAGACCTGTGTGTGTGTAGCGAGTGACCTTACTCCAGCAGCCTTTTACCACTTTTGTTTCAGACCTATGTTTTTCCTCTGAATTAAACCACTTGCTATGTTTTGATTAGGTGATTAGTTCGGCTTTATCTTTTTATTTTAAATTATTTATTTTTAAATCATTAAATTTTATCAATTATATCATAGTTTTATTTGAAAAAGTTAATACTTACATCAAGTTTTATTAACTTTTACTAATTATGTTTTAGTTTACTTTTAAAACTACCGTAAAAAAAATTAAGTAAATCTTTTTATTATATATTTTAAACAAAAAACCTACATCTTTTTTAATAAACTGTACAATTTGTAAACACAAAAAACTATCTATAATATCAAATAAAAAGACAACAAAAATTATTTATAAATAATTTAATTTAACTTGGGTGTTTTCTAAATTATTGAAATATTTTAAATAATAGAAAAGCTATTCACATATCAAATTTTAAATAATAATCAATTTTGATAATTTATAATAAATTTTTAATATAAATTATGTTACTTGATAAAAAAATATTATATATATATATATATATCACATATTTTATTTTAAAATATCTATAGCATATAGTTTACATATAGAATAAATTTAATTAAAACAAAAATCTCTACAAAAAAATCTACAATAATAATTTTACATCTATAACCAATCTATCCAAAGCTAAAGTTTTACAGTTAATTTTTATATGCATAGAAAAAAATTCCAATTATTTGTTCAGTTCATCTTATATTTGATAAATATTTGAATACTATTGAATAATCCACAAACAATACAATCATAAACTACTCTTAAGTTGTAAATAGATTTAGAAATATTGAATATAATTTAAACGTTTATTTATTAATTTAATTAATAATTAAGATATATTAGTTTTATGAAAAATCCTGTGCGTTTAAAATATAAAGTATATTGTTTAATATATTTTTACATGCATTATTTTAATAATTTTCAAAATAATATATAAATTATTAAATTGTATAATCATTTTGGTTTAGTAATACAATCTCCCTTATGCAATATATAAATTCAGTAATATTTATGTTTTTGTTTAAAATAGTACTATATTTCATAATAGATGCTGTTTTCCAACATTGCACACATATTAAAAAAATTATTTTCTTCTAAAAAGATCAATAAAATATAATTTATATTTAGAATTATTTAATTATAAATATAAATAATAAAATTGCAATTGGTTAAACAGTTTTTCATAAAGTCAAAACTACCTATATATTTTACCTATGTATTTAAAAACATTATCTATTGTCAAGCAACAAAATCACCTAAAACATCATCTATATTGAAATGGACAAAATATAATATTAATTTATAATAATATTTTTATATTATGTGAATTTAGTTAATAACCTAATAGTAAAGAATCAATATATTTTCTTAATAATTTTTATAATTAAAAATTAAGTATATATTTATAATTAAGTAACATATTAGTAGATATTGTTAGTCAATTAATTATTAACAAACTAGTTAACTATATATTAATTGTTTTTCTTGTTTTCAATCAAATTATATAAAAAATTGAATGGCAGATTCCATTATATTTTACATAAAAACAGTATTATTTTTATAGTATACAATTCTTTTAATAGATTAGATGTTCCCGTCATGCCTTTTATAATTTTACCAGATATAATTTATACGTGTGCTATCATACTTTCATTCAACTAACATATAAAGGAGGCTCCGGAGTCATATATATGGGTTATGTGTGTGTTTTGTTTATTTATTATCATTTAACCCTGCTTTATCAGTTTAAGCTAGACAAATCGCTAAAACTATAACGGTTGACATCAATGGTAAGTTCATGTCAAAACGTGTATGGCTTTTTCTTAACTTGCATGTTTTTTTTTTTGTTAAACTTTGAACTTGCATGTTACCGTATCAAAATTGATATACTCGCCATTAAATCAAGTAATGATTGTTCCATAGTTTTTAGATTTTGGTTTTTATTTTTTGATTTTCGATTTTGTTGTAGATATTTATATTTTAAAAATTTCTTACTATTAATTTCTATTTTAGTTTTAAGGTTGATTTAACTATAATTAAGTTATTATATTTGTTCTAAAGTTAAAATTTATTAAAATGATTCACTTACTTCATAAAACAATTGGATTTTTTTTGGTTCTCAAATATATACTATATATTATAGAAAATTATATAGTATAGCTTAAATTTATACAGAAATTATGTTAATATACTTATCATTTTAGAACAAATTTGTATAATTTAGTTGAATTTTAGATAGTTTATATAAAGTGAAACTTATTTGTTTTTGTGATTAGTATATTCACATGAGTTTAGTATTTAAAATAAATTATTAAATTTATAAAATGGTATATTATTCTATTTTATTTTCTATGTTGTTAACTATAATGTTCTATTTCTCTGAAAATAATATTTAACGTTTTAGAAGATATATGCCTATTTCTTTGTATACTTAAATCATTTAGATCCGAAAAAAACTGAGTTATTGAAATATAAATTGTATATACTTCAGACTAAACAAAATAAACAGTGAAATAGATTTTATGCATAACTAACCAATAGTTAAAAAGTAGAAAAGGAATTTCTTTTTCCAACGATGAGATTATAATGGTCTTTCAGATACCACATTTGTTGATTACTCACATAATTCTAAAATCATAATAGCTATTCTTAATTATTGTGTTATACTACTATCTAAAAAGGAAAATCATTAAATCTAACGGCGAAAATCCAAAATGTCCGACGATGGAAAACATATTAAAATAAGAGTTATTCTTAGGTTCACCAACCAATAGGATTGTGTTATTTTATATTTTTAAAAAGGAAATAAAATCTTTTTAAGTTATATTATGTTTTTAAAATAAAAATAAAAAATGATAATATTAAAAAAACGAAAAAAACTTATTTAAAAAATATTTAACACTAAAACACTAAACCCTAAACTCTAATCCTAAACCCTAAACCCTAATATTAAACCCTAAACCCTAATACTAAACCCTAAACCCTAATACTAAACCCTAAACCTAATCATAAACCCTAAACCCTTGGGTAAATCATAAACCCTTTGGAAAAATCTTAACTCTTGGGTAAATTAATATTAACCAATTATACTATTTTTTTATTTATTTTTATCTTTTTATTTTAAACACATTTTTTTATTTTAAAGATATATTAAAATATTTTTTTTAAATTGTTTTTTTGTAATTATTACAGTTTTTATTTTATTTTTATCTTTTATTTTAAAACATAATATAATGTTAAAATATATTTTTAAATATTTTTTTCGTTTTTTGTAAATATTACTATTTTTACTTTATTTTTTATTATTTTTATTTTACAAACTTAATATAACTTGATAAGATTTTGTTTCCTTTTTTAAAAGATATCAAATATGAAATAAACTCAGCCTATTGGTTGGTGAACCTAAAGGTTCACCCTAGGGGGTGAACCCAAGAATAAGTCTTAAAATAAAAACTGGAGCACTTATATATAATTGTATACCCCTAAACACATCCTACTACTCACAGTCTCAAGACTGATCCACTACAAGTTAAAAGAACGAGACTCCCTTTCAAATAAACTAATCATCTTAATTTAATTATTGCCTTATCTTGAGGTGATGAACGCTGGAGGATTGCTTGGCCTGAGAAAAATGGGGAGGAAGACGTGGTTCAACGACGACGGGATGAAGAAAGGAGAGTGGACGGCGGAGGAAGACCAAAAGCTTGTCGCTTACATCCACGAGCATGGCATCTGTGATTGGCGTTCTCTCCCTCAAAGAGCTGGTATATGTAGATATATACTTTCACCATATATATTATTTTTTAACATGGAATTTTCATAAATAGATCATATGGAGAAGTGACTTCTTTCTGTTTTTGTTTAAATTATTTTTTGGAATATATATATATATTTCGTGTACATATATATGTCTTCATATAGTACTAATCAGAATACTTAGCAATTTTCGACCTTATTGGTGATATTATTATTGATTTTCGGGATATGAAACTCTACATACTGAAGAAAAACTCTATATACTGAAATGGATAGCATGCAGAATGGGGCTTCGTCGTCCTGATCTGTAGGCAAAGCTTCATGAAATCCTAACGATATCTTTTACTATGTAACCAAGCCAAACCAAGAATAGAAAGTGAAAGTGCATATATACACGCCATCGTGAATATTAATGCTTACTAAATTTCCTTATATAAAATGATTATACCGACTCTATCCATAAATATTTACTAAATCTGTAAAGTTGAAACCTGTATATAGAACAGATTCTATCCATATAATATTATAAAATTGATTGCCATCTGTTAACGGTGCCCAAGGGCGACAGGTGTTAATATCCTTTTGTCACATATGTAAGACATGTTAAATCTTCAAACTTTAATTAGTACCGTCTTGGTTGGAATGATCTTTCTACAGACCCAGTATCTAAATATTAAAAATATTTACAGCTGATATGTTATTAAATTTTCATTGTTGAAAGGTTTATTTTATTCGCAACTTCTTTTGTTTGCCACTACAAACGCACAACTAAATTCCTTTTTAACTGCTAAAATTGACATTTCACTAGTGTGTCGTGAAAACAGGTTTGCAGAGATGTGGAAAGAGCTGTAGATTAAGGTGGCTTAATTATCTAAGGCCTGGGATTAAAAGAGGCAAATTCACTCCTCAAGAAGAAGAAGAAATCATCAAACTTCATGCTGATCTAGGAAACAGGTTAGTTTCTTAATTAATACCTATTAATTGCTTTGTTTTTTCCATTACTATATATATATATATGTATATGAACATGAAGAAAAAATAAAATAAAATATTTATATAATATATTATATATATACTGTGCTGTCAAGATTCTAAATCTCCAATTTGGATTAACATGAATTTTTTTTTTTTTTTTTGAAACTAATTGACATGAAATGTTTGGCACAAAGGAAAGTTAACTTTTGCATACAATAGAAAGCTTCCTTTTGTTTTTTTGGTTCACATGAGGCAAAAGAAAGCTTTAATAATAATACGTAAAGAACACCTCTACATGTGTATGATATACTATGATCTTTTATGGATTACAAATATAAATCTAAATATTGATATATCTATACGTACGTACATCAGGAAATAATAAACATTGACTAAATGATAATATCAACATCATCAACTACATGACACTATTATGCACTTAATGGCTAGCTAGTTACGATCTAACCAGATTACTAATTACTTTCCTTGTCCCTTTCACTACTATCATAATTCTAAATTTTATCGTCTTTATTGTTGAAGGTGGGCAGCCATAGCGAAGCAAATGGAGAATCGAACAGACAACGACATCAAGAACCATTGGAACTCTTGTCTCAAGAAAAGACTGTCAAGGAACGGAATCGACCCGATGACCCACGAGCCCATTGTCAATAACACTAACCAAGAATGTGGTAGCTCTTCCACGACGGGAAGCACTTTTTCCTCCTCACCTTCTGGCTCGGCTTGTATCCTGAACAAGCTGGCCGCAGGTATCTCATCTAGACAACACGATCTCGACACGATCAAGAACATCTTCTTAGACGCGAAAATCACCAGCAGTGATGACCAAGACGAAGAACAAGGGTTAAAGAGGGACCAAAATATTGATGGTGGTGGTCAAGAAGATGATTTTCTGATATTGGACGATGTAGATATTAGCCGTTATATGCAGGACACTGAGGAAATGGAGTACGAGACTACATCGTACTCGTACGACTCTCTCTTGTACGACTCTGTCATGTCCGAAAGTACTGACATACTTGATCATCTCTTTTGACTTGATCAAGTGCTAGTGTGTGTTGTTAATGTAGACCACTTAATTTGACCAAGGGGAATGAAGTTTTGCATATGGTTTTTGATTAAAATATAATGTAGAAAGAAGTTTTCATACTATGAAATTTCACGAGCTTGCCACGTTTATGCTTGGTTTAGATATAGTTGTGCATAGCATGCATAGATACCCCTATTAATGCTACTTGCATTAACCAACAAAGTAACTACAGTAAAAACTCAAATGTTTAGTAAAAAAATACAGTTAAAATTCTATAAATTAAAAGAATGATCAAAAGTTGTCTTTTTAGATTTTTTAATATATAGAGCTATTAATTCACAAAAGTTTTCTTTTTAGATTTTTCTATCCTGAAATATATTTTTCTAAGAAAAAAATAAAATATTTGATTTTAGTGTTTATATATTAATTATTATTTTTGAAATTCATTATTCATTATAGTTTTATTATAGTTATCCAGTGTATATAAATATTGTTCCTAGAATTTAAATGGGGTTTTAGATATAATTTTACTAAATGTCATCAAGTGTATTAATTGTTAAAAAATAAAAAGATAAATTTATTATGAACATAATAACAGATAATATATAGGGTTTTTTACTATATAAAATGTATACATAAAAATTTTGGGTTGATAACTACATATAAATTATTAATTTATAATTTTAATGAAACTATATATTTACATAAGATTTGTTAAAAATTATTATCATATTATTTAATCGATTTATATCATATTTTAAACCAATTCGACTTGAGACCAGAAAAAATTATTAATTTATAGTGTTTATTAATTTATCGAATATTAATTTATTTAGTTTATACTATATATGAAAATTCAAATATTTTTTGAATTCTAAGCAATTTCTAAACGTACATTAATATCTTCTTGATGAGATATGGAAACCTGTCTTTTTCTTCCATCCTCTTTTAGTCTCTTTTTGATGAGATATTGAATATGAGTTTCTGCACCGACTGAATTAGAAGCAAACACTTCACTGATATAGTGGAGAATTGACTTACATTTTTTGCGGTGGTGATTTTGTTTTATTGGAAATTTGAGCAACGGGACAAGAGTTTTTTCAAAAAATAAATAAAAAGCCTTTCGCTTTAGATAATTTGTTTAAATCGAAGGAATCATAACAGAGAGTCAAGCTTCATTAATGCTGTGATTGACAGTGTACCAAATACATGTGATACAGTGGTTGAGAACATGTGTCATGAAATCCATCTATACTTTCCTAGAATACTAAATAGTCAGGAGTTTTTGTTGTTAAGTACATCCAGTACTGAGTACGACTTTCCCTTGAAGTAAGGAGTACTGAAATGAGGCCAAACAAAAGGGAACATTATTATATTTGTCTCCGTTAGGGCATGTCATTGGCGACTACCACAATTTCTAGATTATACATACAATGGTTAATGGGTTTGGCTAAAACATTGAAATCACTTGGTCCTGGTCATGCGTGTGCCTGTGTTTAGTTTAAACTCTTAAAGCCCACCTTAACTTAATTCATGAATTTGATTTCCAAACCGAATATTTTAAAAGCATTGGAAGCCGAACCATTTTGGAGTTAGTTATGAGTATAAATTAATTTGTGCAAAGTTAAAAGTAGTACAGTTACAGTTACATACAGTTGAGTTAATTAATTATTTCATCTAAAGCCAAAATGAGCCCTCGTACTACACAAAACCTAATTTTTTTGGGTTCGCACTGATAATTAAAACGAAAATTCTGAATGCCAACAATACAAGCATCTATGAGACTATGACATAGTATCCACGCGCATTTGAATCTTCGATACATGGTCACATCAAGCTCACCTTAAGTGATGTTCTTCTTTCTCTCCATTATTTGATTTCAAATAGAATTCTTCTTTGTTCGTTAAAGAATCTTTTTTGTATCATTTATCAACATGGTTTCTAGACAAATTTGACTAAGATCTTATATATATAAATTGTTGGTTCATTTGATATGTTTTTTAAGTCGATTTTACCCCCAAGGCCAAGAGACCTCGTTTGGTGGCTCATTTGATATGTTCTCTCATTGTTTTTCATCTCTTTCATATTTTGTAGGCTAAACGAAATAACAGCGGGCAAACTCAAACATAATGTATCTGAAAGTCAACAAAAACATCATCGACACCTTTGTTTTTCTTCATGTTTAAGATAAAACTCCTATATTTGGATCTTTATTCAAACAATTGATTTATCTACCTTTTGTGACCCATCATGTCTGCTCTACATAGCGCATGTCCGTTAATGGAATACTTCAAAGAATATCTACATTTATAATTTCATATATTAAATTTTAATGATGAACTATATATAGATTAGATATTCATTTCGACCAAAAAAAAGATTAGATATTCATTAAAATAATGATGGAAATAGCTTCACACTAACATTATCTCTATCAGTTTACCAAAAAAAATATTAGCTCTATCATCTTTGAAGTCATAATTAATATTCTAGTGAATCCTTACAAAATTATCTTAAAATTTATAAACGAGAATTAATTAACAGCGAGGACATAGACACTTTATTTTTATTAAAATGAGTAAGTCATGTGTATTACTATTTTTTTGTTTGTTAAGGTTAATTTAGCAGTTTTTGTGGAAATTTATACATTTCTCTGTTAAAAAGACATGCGTGTGCTTTCCAAGCGAATATTATTTATTTTTCTGTCACTTATGCAAAGATATTGGTCTTTATATAAATTTATGAGTTACGTACATAATACGGCTGTCGTATTTGTACAAACATTATAGAACAGCTAGAAAGAATTTATGCACTTTTCATTGGAGCATTATTTTGAATCTACAAATAATAAATAAATCATCATACAAATGTTCAGCTGAAGATAGTAAATTTCAAAGTTCAAAAAAAAAGATAGTAAACTTCACACCTAAAACAATAAACAATGCGTTTACGCACATTTGTCGTGGTTATATATTAATCTCAGTTATTCAGTCGCCACTTAAGGAAAGTATTTTTAATGTGGCGTATCCTACCTGTTCATGTACTAATTGCTCCACTCCTTTTCAGATTCAGATAACTTAGTGAGTTTATCATTTTTCTTGAGCAAAGTGAGTTTATCATAAAAACGAAAGAAGCGATTACTTTTGGTAGTGGTTAGATCCTATATACGTGTGAAACGTTAATATCATACTTCTAGAAATGTGACAGATCATAATCTTTCAAGCGTTTGGCCTTTTCCTCAAGTAAGACAAGAGGCAATTTAAGCACGTGTTAATAATATTACATAGACTCATATAGAGGACTCTGCAAACGATAAATAACGCAAAAAAAAAAATCATTTTTTCTGATTTAAAAGAAAGTAATTGATTGAAGTAGAACTATCAAACAATTTTTTTTGCTGAACTTGACCATGTTCTGTGTATTTACTTTTGCTTTTATTTTGCTTGATAACCTTGAATACAAAATAATATAACTATTACGGTAGTAATGATGCTACATTAATTAAGTTGTATTCGTTTTATGTGTTATGTGGATAGTGTACTAATTAGTTAATCATTGAACTTATCTATAGTATTTCTGTTTGAAAATGGATTTATAGATAAATCATTACTTGAAACTTTTGCGTGTACTAACTAGTGAATCATTAAACTTTACCTATAGTAAATTGTTTGAAAAGGGATTAATAGATAAAACACTACTTAAAACTTATGTTTGTGATTTTGTCACATCATACGATGATGATTTATAATATTACTGTTTGAATCTGAACGGTTGAATTTAATCAACATGGAAAACATTTCCTTGTCTGGAAACTATGTTTTGTCTGTGTTACATAATTTCAAATTAAAATAGTCATATACTCAATAATATGTACCTAAATAATTTATTCTTAAGCAGATTGTTTGATTGAAAGTTAGAATTGCAGTTCTGGATTTCATTCATATAATGCTCCGGGATCCAATCTACTATTTAGTGGAAGTGCTATAAAACAAAACTACATGTGGAATACAATTTGAAACTCTTTTACCAATAATTCATATAACAATATTGATCCCAGGAAACGGATATGAGTCAAATGACTCGTCGGTTACTTGCAACATGAAGGCACAAGGCCATGGTTGTATCCACTCTAGAACCTCGATCTCAAAAGCACATAAGATAATAACTCAAAATAAGAAACTCATCTTATTAATCTCTTGAGGAAACTTACTCAAAACCTCAAACTCTCAATCACAAACTCATAAGTTATGTTACACCTTAGCATCTCCTTATATACAATTTTCTATTTCCTAAATTCATTAGGTAAAATACAAATAGATATTTCCTATTCTATAACTCAATAGAATTAGGTTGTTTACTTCTCAAGCTAACTTCAAGCTTATCCAACATTCTTCCCCTTAAACTTGAAATCACCATTTGACATATCTTGAATATCAAAGAGACCTCTCATCTCTTTGAACCTCAATCTCCCAAATCCACTCTCGAGCATATGTTGTACCTCGATCAAATCATACTCAACATACTCTCGTGCGAGGTGAGATAAGATCTGCTTCAGGGCTTCAACCTCTGCCATATTGTCAGCTTCACATAACGATAAGTCAATAGTCTCTTGTTTACTCGAACTCGAACACTGCAACATTAAACTTTCATCAAAATAAAAGATATTTTCTGTCATGTTCTTGCCATCGACCGGGACAACTCTATGACCCCTATCACTTTCTCCAACAATTGGTATTAGAGCGGTTTGACAAGAAATCTTTAAGAAGACCGAAATACCCTTCGAGAGATGAATGGGATCCTATGAGTTAGGAATGAGAGGTGTGTGTGGCAGAAATCAAGTCAGAAGATCATGGAAATCAGTTGTGGGACACGAGATAAATATGATCCTTAGTTCGATGGGGAGAATATGAGATAACAAACTAAGTCCCACATTGGAGAATTAGACAACGAGAGTCTAATATATAAAGAGATGTCCAACTCTAATAGTACGAGGCCTTTTGGGAAGGAAACCAAAGATAAATCCATGCAGGCTAACTTTCTAGGCCCAAAATGGACAATATCGTACTAATCGGTTAAATAAAAAGTTGGACATGAGCTTCCACAATTCTAACATCCACCTCTCTATTATCCGCCTACCAGACCATCTCCAACCTAAACCTATTTTCTCCTCTATAACTACCACAAAAATAGAGTAGCTCTATTTTGGAGTGATTTTTACTCCAATAGTTCACTCTAAAATAGAATTACTTTATTATAGAATAGAAAATAGAGAGATATCACTTTTTCACTCCAAAAATAGAGTGATGCGCTTACATTTTTTCATCTTTCTCATTGACTACGAATATTCATAATGATGATACATGGTTAGGTTCCGGTCAGGTCAAATGTCTTATCTTTTCTTCTTGGCGATTTTGTTGAGCGTTAGGTAGGTGAACATCCTTCGTGTCATTGAGTATTGATACTTAAGTTCCATATTGGTTAGGATTGCCAAAATAAGGATCGTCATCTAAAGTTATCTACAGGATAACTGGGATAGAGACCTTCAAGGGTTGCATGTTAAGCCTTTCTCTAGGAAGTCCGAAACCTTTTCTTTTGTCACTAAAAGCAATTCTACTATAACTTCTTCACATATCATAGCTTGATTTGAATTTACGAAATCACCTTTAACAATTACTGCCACGTTTGATTTTAAAGTCACGGACGAGATTATTTATCATTTGTCAGCTATATATATATCATATATGCATCCTTGTATTAATGTTTATATATATATATATATATATATATATATATATATATATATATATATATATATACTGTTGTTCGAATATGCAATTATTAAACAGATTGATTTGGGCAATAGTTTAAGCACGTAGGTAAATATGGCCTTAGAAAATAATTCAGTGATACAATGTGTAGCTTGAAAACTACCGTTTACAGTTAAAAAAAAAGGATCGAAAAAATAATTAGCAAAGAAAATAATATGCTTTTTTATCGAAAGGCGAGGTCTATTTATAGACTTTCTATAACTCTTACTTCATTCAAGAGACCATTCTAAAATAAGTGAAAGTTGTGTGAATTAGGGAAACCATCCCTCAAATTTTCCATATAAGTTAGCAGCTCTTTTTTTTTTTACGAAAAAACAAGTTAGCAGCTCTTATCCTATCATAAGGTGAATATAGGGTTTGCGGGGCTGAGAGAATTATGGGAAGAGCGACGTGGTTCGAAGCTGACGGGACGAAGAGAGGAGGATGGACAGAGGAGGAAGACCAAAAACTCGTCACTTATATCAACAAATACGGCACCGGTGACTGGCGTTTTCTCCCTCACAAAGCTGGTAACGACATATATAAATACTACAGTACAACTCTATATTTTTAGTAGTACTAAAAAGCAAACATGTTTCGAAGGAGGTTGCTGTATAAGTGGCGTCTCCTTTTTAACTAGTATAACATGATAGATTTATGTAAATAGTGACAAAATGAAGTTATTACGCACTTTAATGTATCACTAATCCTAACCAAAAGGAAATGAAAATGCCTTCCAACTGAGAACTTTTTTTGTGAAACAATATTTTTGTAAATATAATAAGCTGAAAGTAATAGTGTGTGAAACGTAAAATAAGCTTCTAATAAGGGTGTTTAAAAAAAAACTTCTAATAAGAACTTTTTGAACATTTTATGTCATGTTAATCATTCATCATGTATTTAATTTATCATTATGGTGTAGTTTTATGTTCTTGTAAATATTGTGAAGGTGCTTCATGTGTTTTTCTATTAATATTACAGATATAAAAAGAAAGTAATATGTTCCTGACGATTTCAGTCATTTTAAGACAAAACTCCAAAGGTTCAAATCATGAGTACAGCTTTATTTTGCCACAATATTCTTTTAGCAACAAGACCACAATATTTTACAGCTAAATAGTTCACATTTTAATCATATTTGTGATGAAAAAAGGTTTGCAGAGATGTGGAAAGAGCTGCAGACTGAGATGGCTTAACTATCTAAGGCCTGGGGTCAAGAAAGGCAAATTCTCTCCTCAAGAAGAAGAAGCAATCATCAATTTCCAGTCTATTCTTGGGAATAGGTATAGTAATCAATTAAGTATATATTACCGAATTGTCATAGTCAGTATAGTATGTGTATAAATGCTAGCATTAAATCACATATATGTATACCAAGTACATTATTGTTTTGATGGTATGTCTGTCAGCAGCTTTTAAGAGCATGATTAACCAGAGCTCTTAAGGATGAATTCTTAGCGAAATTAAAAAAATCATCTTTTAATTTTTAATTAAAAATGATAAGAATCAACTTTTTCAGTTAAAAGTTAAGAGATGGTTTTTTAATTCCGTTAAGAACTTCACTCATAATAACCCTTCATTAGTTATGCTCTAAGGCACTGGTTATATTTAAGATGTTGATACCAATTGAAAAAATTAAATGTATTTTGAGAAGCAATATTACTTATGATTATATTATTAACGCTGCTAAAAGAGATACATAATGGTACAATTTTGATCCAATAGCATGTTTGTACATCATATTATTTTATTATTATTGTTCAAACACGAACTACATGTTTTGTAAAGATTAAAAGAATTTTGTTTCGTCCGAAATTTTGTAACAGAGACATAAACTGTCAACTAAGTAAATCTGATCAACAATACTTTAGATTATTCTCAATACTTTTTGTTTAAAATTATATTGTACTAAAAACTATATATGCTGTAGATGGGCAGTCATAGCGCAGCAGATGCCTGGTCGATCAGACAACGACATCAAGAACCATTGGAACTCTTGTCTCAAGAAAAGACTCGAGAGAAGCAGAATCAACCCAATGAGCCACCAACCAATCAGTAACCTCGCCGTCTACACACCATCGCTCAACACAGATTGCGGCAACTCTTCCTACTCTACGGTGAGTCCATCGATGGGCTCACCGTCTTCTTCCTCCTCCTGTGGCTCGGCCAGTCTCCTTAACAAGATCGCCACTGGTATCTCATCTAGACAACAAGGTGTCGACAGGATCAAGAACATCATGTCGGATTCAAGATTCACAAGCAATATTAGTCAAGAGGAAGAGTCTGACGAATCGAAGAAGGATCATGGGAAGGATTTAGCAAGTGATGATCAAGAAGATGATTTTCTGATGTGGGACGAGGAGAAAGTGAGACGTTTCATGAAGGAGTTTTGTCAAATGGATTTTGAAACGAACGGAGTCTATAGCTCTAGTTCTTCATCACCGTATGGTGTTTATGATGAGACTAATCTACTTGATGACTGACCTACTTGATGATCATGTCATTTGATAAATCAATGGTTTACTATGAGAGATTATCGTACTGTATTGTTCTTTTTTTGCACGTTGCGACAAAGAATAATGTTCATTAATTTACCGACCAGGATAATAATTTCTCTAAAGTCATGTCTCAGATTAATTAGCATATGTAGAAGATGGGTGCAGTGAAACAAAATAGGAAACTTATGAGTTTGTGATGATGTCCCACTAATCGTGAAGAAAATCTTATGTAGTTTTTCTTTTGTTATGAGCTAAGATGCATTTCTATGTATCAGTTGTGAAAAAAGAAACAAGTAGCAAATTGTTTTATTTTATTAAATTGTTAAATAAAATATATGTTGACAATTTTTCTAATCTTATCTTTTAATACAAATATGTTGTAAAGGAAAAAGAAAAAAATAAAAAACAAAAGACAATAGTGAATTTATGATAATTGCCTATTTTTCTGGTCACATTGCTTTAGCTTTTAGATCTATTATGTAGCTTTGTAATCGATTCATGAAGTTAGTATCTTTAAAAATATATTATCTGGCGATGATCATTTTGCAGACTACAAATTGCAATCTTTCATTAGTTACTATAAATTTGTAATATCATTGTTGAAAAAAATTGTATAATTTTTGCAAGGGAGTGGACTTATTTATCATTGTGTACATGTACATTCTACTTTATAGAAAATATATATTATTGATTTTTTTTTTTTTAAAGGGGGTTTCAAAAATATTTACCATATTGCTCTTTACTTTTATTAACGTTTAGCAATTAGCACGATCGTTTCTTTCAATTAAAAAATAATAATATCAGAACATATTAGGGCATGTTTATTGCAGGTTCCTTAAGTTGGGTGAGTCTCTTACCTTAGTTTTTAACTGAAAATAGTAAGGGACGTCTTTTACATAAGAGATTTAAGAGACGTTCCTTAACGTTTTCAACTAAAAACTAAGAGACCGTACACTAAAGAATTTAGCTTAAGGGATCTGTAATAAACATGGTTTTACGGACGGTTTCAAATCAATAAGATATAAATCTAAGATGTATGACGTCATGTGTCGAAATGTCTATATCATCCATCGTGGCAGAATGAGGTCCAAAACCACGACTTCAGGACCACATGTAAAAATGAAGTCATCATAGCCACGTGAAAAACGGACCTCGCTATCTACTTCGTTTTATATTTTTTTAAGCAAAAAAGAACTTCGTTTTATATTTAGTCATGTGAAACGTATGCGCTTACTAATTATTGAGTTACATTATTGAAAGCTGACATTATTTGAATTTGTTGATAATTTGATAAATTGACTCGAGAATGTTTGTTAGTTAGAATGAAAAAGCTGAGTACAGTATTCTCCCTATAGCAAAATTGAATTACGCTATGAAGTAGCCAATCAATGGGAAATTTGTTACTCCGAGTTACGTTATGAAGTAGCCAATGAAGCAAACTTGCATGAGTAAACAATGTGAAATAATAATGGAATGATGATTATTATAAATGCTATATAAACATAATTTATCTAGCTATATGTCTTATAATATTTTTGACTAAAATAAACATTTGAAATACAGTAGAACATCTATAAATTAATACTCGATAAATTAATAATCTCAATAAATTAATAAATTTCGCCAGTCTCAACTTGAACCGGTTCAAAATTTGACACAAATCGATAAAATAATAAGATAATATTTTTAGAAATTTATATGTAAATATATGGTTCCATTAAAATTATAAATTAATAATATATATGCATACATATTTTATATAGGTAAGAACCTACATGATGTTGTTGTTTAATATTCACAATGAAATTATCTTTATATTTTCTTAACACTTTCTATAATTTTGATGATGTTTAGTAATATTATATTTAAAATCACATTCAAGTTTTATGCAATATATATATACACCAAATAATATAATAAAATTAATATAAATGTCAAAATTCAAAAATAATAATAATTAATGTCTCTACACTAAAATCAAATATTTTTCTTATCTTAAAATAAATATATCTTAAAATAAAAAATCTAAAAAAGAAAACTTTTGTAAATTAATATCTCTATAAATTAATAAATTCAAATCTCTAAAATTATTAATTTATAGAAGTTTTACTATAGGTTTATATTGTCTAATAAATTTAATACGTAATTCATTTAGTGGTTTTATAAAGTTTTTTCTGAAAGAAAAAAAAACCACTTAAATGGTCTTAAAAGTCATCTAACTTAAATGTGTGGTTGCTACACAACAAAAGTTTGAAGTCAGATTTTATTGATTAATTTATGGTTCATATTTGTTATTTTACCAGAGAAATTTTATAATAATTTTCATTGGCTGCTGCTGGACCACATTTTTCTGGACCACGTTACACATTCAGACCCTTGGTTTAATCGACTAAGTTCACTGATTCATTTGAAACTATATGTTGAGAACAGCACAAGCAAACTGGAAACGAAGCTCAAGTTTTGTTGCATCGAACCGGACAAAATTAAATGTGGTCCCCCGATAAAAAAAGTTGTAAACACTGTGGAAGGTGAATTGCTTCTCGAAATCGACCAATCTCATCCCGAGTTTCATAGTTGGACTTTGAGGATTCTAGAGATCACACCGTAGAGATATTTGATGAAATGAGAAACTAAAAGAAAAAATGGAAGTACCCTCGTGATATACTAAGCTGGGCCTTTTAAAACTATTGTTCATGGTGGTCTTATTATTATATAGGGTTATACTAATGAAGAAACATTACAATGGGTTGTTGTTTATGTTCTTTACTTAAACAATCCAAAGTTTATGTGAGCTTATTCTTCTAGGTCTGCTTCTTAATTAATGTTACAAACTTACACTTAGTTGTTGTTTAAGTTCTTTACTTTCTGCCTTCTTGAAGTACCTGTAATTTCAGTTCATTCACACAAATTGAACGTTAGCTTTTTCAAGTTTGTTCTGCTATGGCTTCACGGAGCAGTGGAAAGAATAAGGTAGCTGGAGAGATCAATAAAACACACAAAAAAAAATTTACCTCGAGCAATACAAAGAAAAGAGTCATGAGAAAAGATTGGACTAAAACATTTTACCAAAAAAAACAAAGATGATTGGACTAGATTGTCTAACAGCGCAGCAGGTGCTCGTTTCTGTGAGTACGCAAGAATCAACATACAGCGATTTCAAAAGTGAATTCCATTTCTCCGGAATCAATAACAGAGTGATCAAACACTGAAGATACATATAAACCTCCTAAAGTTAACAGATGTTTCTTCAAATAATTCGCAAGGAAGACTTTAACTTTATTAGAGCAAGTGATCTTTAGGCTTCGAAATCATATACCATTCATCACTTTAATGGTGGTACAAAACAAGATCTGTAAAACAAAAGCACATACTTTTTTCTTCTCGAATGAGTCAGTAACTCTAGTAACGATTACAAGACTTAGAACTGAAACAATCAGAATCTTGCAAACTCCTAAGAAACTGCGAAAAAAAAAAACTACAATGATCAATCAAAAGACAGAGAGACACATGATATTACCACTGCTAGCTCAAACGTTTACAGCTAACATGACACATGTTATGTGATTGCTAAAATGCGAATGTGGAGAGTTGAATTAGGTAGAGATGTCTTAGCAATTTTAGGCAATGGTCGTTAACCTGCGCTTTTACAAGACTATAAAGTGTTACGTGATTGCTAACACGCGCTTTGTTTATGCTATCACAAGAAGTTGAGAAGAGTGGACGATACGGATTCCCTTATCCACACATCTTAAACAAATGAAAAAAAAAATGCAACAACATTGTATCTTTTCCTTCCTCCATTGCAGCCATTAATCAAAGAAGTATGGCTGAAGCATTCACAAGTTCCACCTTCACAAACCTTCAAATCCCTTCTTCCTCAAGTTATTCGGTACATATATTAACTATTTTCACATGCTTAAACAAATTGTTTCATCGTCTATATTAGAACAAAAGACCTGAGACATGTGTCTTTGTGTTTGTAGCCTAAGCAGATTCCAGTGCCAAGTCATGGTTATTGGCTATCTGTAAGTAAATATCTCTAACTATGGAATTAATTTACAGTTTCTTTATTCTTGTTATATGAATTTTTACGTTTTTGAATTTTGAAAAAAAAACTAGATGAAAAAGAATGAGAAGAGGGAGAATAATCTGATGAGAGGAAGCTTGTGTGTAAGAAAGGCACTGCCACATGATTTGCCACTAATGGCTGTGATGGTTCAACAAATAGAAGGGATGCGTGATATCATTACAGAGAAACACGTCTGGCATCTAAGTGATAAAGCTATCAAGAATGTCTGTAAGTAGCAAATTTTTGGGCTCGTTAGCACAAGAACAACATGTTTTGTCTTCGGTTTGTTTTTTAATGTTTTGATATATTGATGGGCAGATTTGTTCTACATCATGTTCACTTGTTGGGGATGTCTGTACTTCGGTTCCGCAAAAGTATGGGAAAAAATAAATTAGTCTTAATATTTTTATGTCCTTTTGCTACATTTGGGATCTTAGTTACCTTTTTTAGTTATTTATTAATAATGGTGTATGTATAGGATCCATTCTATGACTCGGAGGAGTACCGTGGAGATGGAGGTGATGGAACTGGATATTGGGTCTATGAAACTGTAAGTTCTTTTTTTCTTTCTAACATTAGAAACTTACAATTTATAACGAGGTGAACATCACCCTCTTGGGGATTACATTGATGGTTGAGAACAGGGTTGGATAGTTTAAGAATTTAGAAATCGGCTAGTGGAACGCACCGGTGTGGTGGTTAAGCGAAGCTAGACGATGTATTTTGACTTAAACCATTTTGGTGAAAACGAGTTTATAATCAAAATTAAATGCCCGATTTAGGGATGATAATTAAAAATTAATATTATTAAAAAAAAAAATTATAACATGGGAGGTTGTCATGGACTAGCCCACACTGGTCTTTATAGAACCTGACCTTACGGATTGGTTTCTGTTGCCTCAGTGGTTATCCTGGGATAAATAAGCAGATTATGTAGATGGTTTTAGGTTTGCCTTTAGGTGTCACAATCTTAAGCATTTGCTTACATTATGCTTAGTATAGTTTGTCCAAAACCTACTAGAAACCTGTTAATTATAAACGTCAAACTCAAACGAGAAGAAAAACTTTCGGTTATCTTTGGTGAATGTTTTCAAAAATCAAGTACTGAAATTTATAAAGACAATGTGAATTCTGGTAACACTGAATTCAAACCTAACTGATAAGATGAGGGTGGACCACCTGCGGAGTCTCAGTCGTCTAGTAAATTTGGGCCAGTCCAGGCCAAGTTGGGCTATGTTGAGCCATAGACTTTTTCTACATCATAATTTAGTAAATACTAATACTACATACAATGCTTAAAAAAATTAGTAACATACAATTGGATAGAGTTATTATTGTGTGTTTTGCTTCTATGATGCAGCAAGAAGACATAGAAGAGAAGGCAAGAGCAGAGCTATGGCGTGAAGAACTTATCGAAGAAATTGAACAGAAAGTTGGTGGTTTAAGAGAGCTCGAAGAAGCTGTTAATAAGTAGACAACTAACTTGTAAATCATGAATAACTTATACATACATATATATATATATTGTTTTCGAATAACTGTCATAAACCACTGTTCCATTTATATAATAGTATATGTTATCTATTGCTTTATTGTGTTCTGAATCATGGAATGAACATGTTAGGAGCAATCGTCTCATTCAGATTCTTGTCTCAATTGGGGCTTAAATTAATTGGTCGTGTACACTGGGCAGTGAGTCTAATGAGGAACCATTTGCGGGAAATACGCTTTTGCACGTTTTCAGCTGTCCTTTAACTGAAAGAGAAAGCATACTAAACTATCAAATTTCAGAAATAAAAATAAGGAGACGAAGGAGAGCTTGTCATGTCTTTGTCGATAATCTTCGTGCTCTCATGTTACAGAGCCTCTTCGACCTTGTGAATCGCACGTGTGGGGTTTATTAGTTTATGTTTGCTTCTATATTCAGATATATTTGTTTTTCTTCATCTACTGATTTTTTTTTTTAGTAACACACATTGACAGAAGATCAGGGGATATTTATGTAACAGTATATGATATCTGTATGTAGTGTAGTGTATACTGTCTTGTATGAATTTAATTCGTGTAGGGTTGTGCAATTATAATTCTGCCCCAAACATGATGTTTGACTGTTAATGATCTCATCCACATTATTTGGTTCCATTTAGATATTTCAACACAATATAATAAAATTTTAAGTTAGAATGTTACATTTATAAAAATATAGTAGTAGATATTTTAGCTCAAAAAAAAAAGTAGTAGATATTTTACCACCATAAATTTGCAAATATTAAATCACAAGAAGAATAGAAGAAGAAAAAAAGAGGAATTACATGTCAGCGTTTGTCACTGCGTTTTCTAGAGAGAGACAAGAACGAATCAACAAGACCGAGTCCCTTCATTACTTTCTTTCTTCATTACGCGCCAACGAAGACTTAGCTGTTTTTTTTCCACATGT
The DNA here is from genome assembly GCA_932364175.1 of Eruca vesicaria subsp. sativa. Classification (NCBI taxonomy): domain Eukaryota; kingdom Viridiplantae; phylum Streptophyta; class Magnoliopsida; order Brassicales; family Brassicaceae; genus Eruca; species Eruca vesicaria. The sequence goes on from CAKOAT010508487.1 coordinate 983,701, forward strand.
ACAGTGCATTGACCTAGTCTCCCGTCACAGCTCCCATTTTATTACATATATATCCACGTGGCACACACAAGTATCGCATTCTCGACGTCAAATATCACCGCCCCGTGATTGTAAAGTTCCGCAACTGAGTTTCTTACAAGATCTGTAGCATGTAGATTTATTTACCCCACTCCGACGTGTACACTCCGTGTTCCGTGACGAGTAACAAAAAGAGAAAAAAAAAGAATTATAAAAGGAATGAGAACACACAAAAAATCAAATAGTAGCTTTTCTTTTCCTTTTTTTAAGCATTTTATAGAACAAAAGTAATTAAAAATAAAAGGGAAAAATATCCAATATATATTATATATAATATTTCCAAAGTATAAAAACTATATATTAAAAACATGCGGCTTCTTTTCCTTTTTAAGCATTTTATCAAATAAAAAGGGAAAAATATCCAATATAAATATATTATATAAAATATTTCCAAAGTATAAAAACTATATATTAAAAACATGCGGATTGTTTTCCTTTTTTAAGTATTTTATAGACCAAAAAGTAAGTGAAAATAAAAAGGGAAAAATATCCAATACATATTATATATAATATTTCCAAAGTATAAAAACTATATATTAAAAAAATACGCGGTCAAAATGATCCCTTTATAAACACCCATCTCTTCTCCTAACTTTCATCAATCATCATCACTTTCTCTCTCTTCCCAACCAAAAGAGAAAAGCTTCCTTCTCTCTCTACAAAAAAAACAACCCAACTTTCTCGGATTCAAACCTTTGCATCTGTAACAAACGATGCCAGTGACGGATTTTCAGGGAACATTTGGTCGGTCGCTGCTAAGTTTCCGGCGAGACCAAGTTGACTCAAACACAGTCCTCACCGGAACTAGCCCCAACATGGACGCTGAGCTTGACTCTTTCCAGAGACAAGTCGCCGAGAGATTCATCGATCTCAACGCCTCCTCCTCCGGTGTTGAGCTTCTCTCCCTCGAATGGATCGGAAACCTCCTCGACTCCTTCCTCTGCTGCCAAGAGGAGTTTCGCGCCATCGTCTTCAACCACCGCTCCCAAATCTCCACATCTCCGATGAACCGTCTCATCTCCGATTACTACGAACGCAGCATCAAAGCCCTCGACGTCTGCAACGCGATCCGCGACGGTATCGAGCAGATCCGACAGTGGCAGAAGCTCTCCGACATCGTGATATCGGCTTTGGACAGTCACCGTCCTGTCGGAGAAGGTCAGCTCCGGCGAGCTAAGAAGGCTCTGATCGATTTAGCGATAGGGATGCTGGACGAGAAAGATGCGTCTTCCTCTACTACGAGTTTAGCTCATCGTAACCGTTCGTTCGGGAGAGCTAAAGACAATCACAACCGTTCGATGGGACACTTCAGATCTCTCTCGTGGAGTGTCTCACGGTCGTGGTCTGCTTCTAAGCAGTTACAAGCGTTAGCGAGTAATTTAACGACGCCTAAACAAAACGACGTCGCGGCGAGTAACGGTTTAGCTCTACCGGTTTATACCATGACTTCGGTTTTGTTGTTTGTGATGTGGGTTTTGGTGGCTGCGATTCCTTGTCAGGACCGTGGGTTGCAAGTTAACTTCTTTGTGCCGAGGCAGTTCCAGTGGGCGGCTCCGGTTATGTCGTTGCACGATAAGATCGTGGAGGAGTCGAAGAGGAGGGAGAGGAAGAATTGTTGTGGGTTGCTTAAAGAGATTGGTCGGATTGAGAAGAGTTCGAGGGTGATGAATGAGTTGGTTGATTCGATTCATTTTCCGATGAGTGAGGAGAAGGAGAGTGAGGTGAAACAGAGAGTGGAGGAGCTTGTGGAGGTTCATGAGGCTTTGAAGAATGGGTTGGATCCGTTTGAGAGGAAAGTAAGAGAGGTTTTTCATCGGATTGTGAGAAGTAGAACCGAGAGTCTTGATTCTCTTTGTTAATGGTCTTTGTCCTGATGAACTTGTTTGTTTGTCCTAATATGATGATTCATATTAGGATTTTTTTTTTATCACTGTGAAAAAAGAGTGTAGAAGTCTTCTTCTTATCTCTCTGTGAAGTTGATAGTGATGATGTTTTTCTTTGTGTAGCTACTTGACTAGCTTTTTAGTGGTTTACCAGAACAAAGGTTGCTTACTTTTGATACAGTTTGTTAGATTTGAGGTTTTATTTTGTTTTGTAACTATTGGTTTCGGTTACATTCAAGACTCGAAAGAATCATGGAGAGTAAAAAAATAAAACTTTTCATTATATTGATTATGTTTCTACACAGTAACAAACAATACAAAGACATAAAACCTTATAATGAATCGAACTCTTCAAAATCTTCTGTTTCAAGTCCAAAATCATGTCGCTGGATATATAAACCTTCAATCATGAATCCAACTTCGATGTGTTAGATGAACTGATTCTCACTGTTAAAAAAAACAAAACCAAGAAGCTAAGAACCAGACCGGTTCCACAATTGACACTGAGCTTCAGATGTTAGTGACTAATAGTGAGTGATAATCATCACTGAAATTCTGATATTACGGGCACCTGTTAAAATACACATTAGAAAAAGCATGTACCGACCAAACATAACCAATACCACGAAATCGAATGAAACAAATTGAAAAAAAATTTAGTAAAGTGCATCAGAGAGATTCCCATTTAGACATTAGTTATCATTCAAATTCCCCCAAACCGGAGAATTTCTGATGTCCCTGTCTTTTCATCGTCACTTGCACTAACTAATAAAAAGGATCTAGAAAAACGGAAATTAAGGAAAGAGCAAAACTTCTTCCTATGAGTTGAAATAACCTTGAGATTGAGTAAAAGATGGTAAAGACTACACATCAAAACCGAAAATTCTTGAGTAATAATGCAACATGTGCATCAGAGAGATTCCCATTTAGACAATAATCATCATTCTCATCTCCTATCAAAGGAGATTCTGATGTCCCTGTCTTTTCATCGTCACTTGCACTAATCCATTACAAACTCCTTAGGTAATCGTCACTTGCACTAATCCATTACAAACTCCTTAGGTAAGAAAACCATAACTAAGGTACTTAAACATAAAATTAGCTATATATCATCACAAAAAAAAAGAGAAAAAAAAGCCTCAGATTTTATGTATTTTTTCTATAGATTAATCTTTCAAAGTATATTTAACACCAACACAGGCATCAAGAACAATCAAACACAACACAAAACTATCGAATTTCAAAACTACAAGTCTACAACATAGTACAAAAACTAGAGTTTCTGAAGTAGTGTTTATATAGAAGAAAAGTGGCGGTGTTAATTAGGGGAAAAGACAAGTCAAAGGGTATAAATGGGCTTTGACCCACCACGCTTAAAACCCGGTTTGATTTTATCGGTTAAAAACGGTGATTTCAAACCAAATTGATTTAAAACATCTGAAGTTCTCCCACAATCGAGGGAAAGGGTTGTCCTTTCGCCGCTTCAGTGAGCTTTCCCTCCTTATGTTCCCACCTTATTCAACTTTTCTTCTTCTTTCTCATACAACCCTTTTCTTTCTCTTCTTTTTAACTTCGCCTCCTTTGTGCTCACTTTCATTAATTTCTTCTCTGTTTTCCCACACAAAGAAGAACCCATATTCCTCTGTTTCTCCTGCAAAAAGACCCCTTTTTAAAAAAACCTTCCATTACAGTTATATCTTTTCTCTGTGTTCGAATATAAACTTTTTTGGTTTTCAGCTCTGAGATACACACAGATAGAAGTATAGTCTTTGCAAGAAGTAAAACTTCATAGTGAGTTCTTCAAAGATCATCTTCATCTTTCTTTCTTTTTATGAAAAGATTATGTTTTATACAGGATATGGGTAGGGTTAAGCTGAAGTTAAGCGGCTTGAGAGCACAGGCAACAGGCAAGTTACATACTCGAAGAGAAAAAGTGGGATACTGAAGAAAGCCAAAGAGTTATCCATTTTGTGTGATATTGATATTCTCCTTCTCATGTTTTCTCCTACCGGAAAACCTACCATGTTACATGGAGAACACAGGTTTATTAATATATCAAAAAAAACATCCTCAAGTTCTTCTGTTGCTCTTTTTAGTTTGATATGTTTACATTTTAGCTCTTGTGTCAAAAAGAAAAGTCTTATGTTCTTTCACATAGGTTGTAATATGGATGAACTGATTCTGAGTTTTTTTTTTTTTAAACAGTTGCATTGAAGAGATTATTTATAAGTTTGCGCAATTAACTCCACAAGAAAGGACAAAAAGGTATGGTAAGCATTATTATGTTAAAAGACTATGGAGGGCTCTCAATACATTGATGTAATTTGTTCTTATGAAACTAAAGTAAGAGTGTCTTGTTTTTTTTTTTGACATAACAGGAAATTGGAGAGCCTTGAAGTAAAGAAAAACCTCACTGCATTTCTTACTTTCTACATCAACTTTCTCATCTTCTTCTTTTTTTGTCATATATCTGAGTTTGTCTGTTTTGGTTGATTACAGGCACTAAAGAAGACTTTAAAGAAGCTTGATCATGATGTAAGCATACAAGAGTTTTTAGGAGCAAGGTACTTGCTATGACTTCTTGTAGTAATTAATAACCATACTTTTTTTTTCATTTTATAAGCCTTTGAGACATCTGAGATGGTGTCTTTTCTTTATCCTGTAGGAATGAAGCTATCGAGGTATGTATCAACCCTAATCAGTTCTTGAATTTTGTCAGATACTTTTAAAGCTCGCCGAGTCAGGTTGCTATAGTTTTTGTTACCTTTAACTACACGACAGGGTCTAAGTAACCAAGTAGCCATTTCCCAAGCTCAAGTTATGGAGTGTCATAGGAGGATAAGGTGTGAAAACATCATACTTTCTTGATTTTTTCAACTATCATGAAATCTTGTTTTAGTCATATTTGAGTCCTCCTTTGGTGGATGTTTTCAGTTTTTGGATGAACATCGATAGAATAGAAAACACTGAGCACCTCAGTTTATTGGAAGAATCACTGAGGAAATCTATTGAAAGAATCCAATTTCACACAGTGTGTAAAATTGTTTTCCTTTCAATTCAAATCCTATATACTCAAGGTTTCATCTCAGTTTCTTGAATGTTTCCTTCACTTTGCAGGAACACTACGGAAAGAAGCAACTTTTGCCAATAGAATATACAACGACACAGGTTAAGACCATTTGTTCTGCTTACCCTCTCTCACTCTCTGTCTTCAGTGGACAACTTCTTAACCAGACCAAAGCCTTAAAACTGCAGTTTCACAGCGGTAGTAGCATGCAAGAAGCTGACGCCATGTCTTGGCTTCCTGATAACAGTAACCAGCAAACAATATTAACTGGTGATTCCAGTTTTCTTCCTCATAGGTATGAGTCTTTAATCACAGTATATAGAATATAGTCACTTCCACAAAATGCTCTGTCATGCTCTACTGGATTGTAAACAGAGAGATGGATGGTTCGGTTCCTGATTACTCAAACTGCTTCGATGAGACTATAAAACAAGAAGATCAGAAATGCAGAAACCTTGGAAAACAATTTGAGCAGTTAGAACAACAAGGAGACGGTTGTTTGGGTTTACAACAAGTTGGAGAGCAATATTCGTATCCTACACCGTTTGCTACTACTCTTGTAATGGAAGAAGGTCCTTCATCAATGTATGATCCAACAGCTAGTAGTAGTGGTTGCTTTCAAATCCCTCAGGATCAAAACATGTTTGCCACTGATCATCATCACCATCATCAAAATTGGGTTTCAGGTTCAATGTTTGGTCAAACTTCTTACAACCAGGTTTGTGTTTCACACCTTACATTGGAATTATCTTAGCTATATTATCCACCAAAATAAACATGTCTATGTATCTTTGGTGATTGCAGAAATCGAACTGACTCAAGAGAGGGATCATGTATTATAATATAGTCTATGGATGATGACTGGACTTTACGTCTAAACAAGGACTAGTTTCAGCCATTGCAATAATGACCATATGTATATATAGAGAGAGTGTGTACATGTACAATGTATTAGTATGTATGAGAGCTTGTGTCATATACTCAGAGGAGTTTTAGGCATTTTTATATAAAAGATATTGTCTAGAAACCTTATACTTTGTACGAGTGATACATATAATCAATAATATAGTTTCTGTGTTGATTTTTTACAAAAACATTACTCTGTAACAAAACAAAAAGATCGGATTACAAAGATGTAATATAGTACTAAACAATGCTTTATTACAATATATACAAGTAACCGGAAGTCAACCTTCAAAGATGCTTAGGAACCTTATATTTTGTACGTATGATATATAGTTTCTATGTCGATGTTGGACAGGTGTCTGAGACAACAAAAGATGGTAAGTTGATACCATAATAAAGTAACAAAACAAAAAGATTGGATTAAAAGATATTAAACAATGTTTTATTACAAAATAAGTAACCGGAACTCAACCCTACAATCTTAACATGCTATACTTCATCTTGACATGGCAACTCGAAACGACACAACGGACAAACATGACTGGTCTCAAACCACTTTACAATACACTCCTCGTCAAACTCATGTCCACAAGATAATGTCACAACTACTCCTCCATTGCTAAACTCTTGCAAACAAATCCTGCACTCGTCCAAGCTAATCATCTTCCTCTTCTTTTCCTTTTTAATCTTCTTGTTGTATACTTTCCTGGTTAGCGACTTGACCACGTGCTTGCTCGCAGGTCGAAACTGGATACTGCTAGTATCATCAAACGAGACTTGAACCGCTTCTTGAACCCGAGAATCATCATCATCATCATCGAGATACTCAGGAACAATATCCAACCAAACTTTTAAAGCACATCCAGGAGAATACTCATTACTTACGGGGCAAGTAACCTCATCGACAAAGACAATTAGCTCCAGTATCGCATTATTGAGAACATCTTCGTTGACTCCAGCTTCCAACAAGAAGTAGTTCAAGTCTTGTTTGCTTTTACACTCATCGTTCTCATCATCCATGAAGTCTTTTGCAAGCGAAAGAGTCGTGAACGTCGAGTAATCATCTTCGCCAAAGATCCTTGTCGTGACTCTGATTGTGCCTGCATCGTCTGGTTCAGGGTAGTTATCGATTTCGTGGGATAGCTTGACGATCATGGCTACTTACGGAAGCAATAACAGTAGAAGAAACAAGGATTCAACGCTTTTTTTGTTGTTGTTGCATATTTGGTAGAGCCTCTAGGGTTACTTATATTTATAACACAAGGACGAGTGTTTACCAGACCCTTGTTAGTCGGTGGCCGAACTATATTCTTTTAGTATAACCTAGATAATTTCCTTTTTTCTCTTCAAGACGAGTAACAAATTTCCTTTTTAACAGACAAGAGATTAACAATTTCCTTTTTTTTCACTTTCTTTATCTTTTTGTGTTTGTAATAGATGTGAATCATAAAAACAAAATCAAATTGAAATAGAGCAAGATATATCTATCTACATTGTTAAAACAAAAATACAAAACATAATTTACTTATGTTAAAATATTTTATTATAATTTTTATCTTTTTCTCATTTATCCAATTATTACAATAATAATTTGGTAGATATAAACTAGTCTTTCTTTCATGTGTTTGATTATAACTTTTATCAAATATTATTTATTTATGGATTTCATCATTAATTGTCTTTTTTATTAAAAACAAAAAAAATTACCATAATAATACCATATTAATTATTTGATATTTACTAGTCTTCTTTTCATGTGTTTTACTTTAATATTTATCATTGAAATATTAACTACTTCTAGATTCCATTATTAGTTATTGTTTATTTAAAACAAAAAAAATTACCATAATAATTCGATAAATATTTACTATTTTTTTTGTGTTCACATGGATGCGTATTACCAATTTGGTTCATATAGTTTTAGTTGAATTTCTATGTTGATGATAAAAAAAATCACTGAAACTTCAAAATTTCATCATTAATTTTTTTTTGTCATTTAGGAGTTGATTAGCAAAGGTTATAGATGTTGTAGAAAGCCATTTTCTTTCTAGTCATTTTAAAAATTAGCCATGCTTTATTATTTAAAAACTGAATCTAGAATTTTGTTTAAAAAAAAAAAATATGTTAGCTCCAAAATCAATTTTCTACATCTTTTAATTCATGCTTTCAATTGTCTTTGAAAATAATTCTACCTAAAAGAAAATCAAGCGACAACCAAAAAGATAACAGCCTAGTTTATAATGTAGAAAAAAAAAACATAAAGCTACCGCCATTCCCAATCAATCCTTTAAAACAAAAAATTACCTAATTCACTATTCTAACTAATTAATCCTTTGATTACTCACTAATAATTAAATTTGTTAATCATACTAATTAGTAATTTGTCATTCTAAGTAAAACAATATTTAAACAAATTATACATTTTCTTAGAAGACAACCTAATATGTATACCAAATATTCCTAAAACATAGACAACTAATTCACCACATAATCTCAAATATATATTCTATCATTACTCATAATATAAGTATTTATATTTATATCATAATACAAATAGTTCTCCGTATATTTTATTTCTCCCTTTAATATGTTTATTTAAAATATTCGTTATTTATAAAAATATATAAATAATAAAATAAGAATATAACTGATATTAAGGTTTACAGGTTGTTCCATCAAAATTTACTAAACTAATGCATTAATTTATTTTCATAAATACAAAATATATATACTTAAACTGTAAGATACAAATAGTCAATATAAATAAATTTTTAATATATTATTTTATGCACAATTTCATATAAATAATAATCCAACGCAAATCTAATACGCATTTTACTGTTAAAAATGAAATAAAATTAATGCTAAAAACTATAAAATTCTTGTATTCTGAAATATTATATTAGCTAATACTATTAAATGTTTAAAATATATATCACCATCTATACAAAGAAACGATTTATTTATAAAAAAAAAGTAAAAAAAAATATATGTGCGAATCAGTGATGACTAAGAGCGAACATAAACATAACTAAGGTATTATTACATACAGGTTCGAAGAAAACATTTTTTCATATTTGTTATTAAATTTTGGACAACTGCGTTATCAGCAGAAAGCTTGAGTAAGATGGAAGAACATTATTACAGTTACCAGATCAAAGAATTTTATCTTATAATTCAAAGTTAGGTTTCCTTAACTCGCTGCATTGACAACAAGCAAAACATGTATCAACACAAAAAAAATTATAAACATGTCAAAAAGAGTTCATGATCAATTCATTTCCCTCTAGCACCGACACTGAGTAAAGATAAGATTATGTAATACACTAATGCGCAACAGAACAGTAGGAATATAAGATTATGTAATACTCAAAAACCATCTAAGCAGGACACTGCAACAAAGGCTGGAAAGAGTTTTCATACAAACAAAAGATACTAGCTTGTCTTGTCTTTTGTTGTCATGAGACTTTTTGCGTAAATTAAAAGAACTATTCAACACACAAACTTGACACATAACATGTAAAGCAAATGTGGTTTTTTAGGGAACTGTCTCATCATTCCTTGTCTTCGTCATCATCTTCATCAGAATCACCTTCTTTACCCTACAGTTTTGGTTTGCAAAAAACTTATCAGATAAGGAAACTTACATTTAAAGAATAGATTCAGACATAAACATGTTTTGTCTCAGGATATGTCTGTGAACTTTCAGAAGAAAACTAAACAAACCAAAGGAAATTATATGAAATTTTTACCTCGTCATCTTCATCATCATCCTCATCATCTTCTTCATCAAAATCCTCTTCATCAGCCTCCTACAAAAGTTGCAAATAACGATTTACCAAATCTTATGCTCTAACAAAGCTAAAATTGCACAGTGAAAAGGTGAACTGCTTACATTGTTGAAGTAGGTGAGAGGGTTGGGCCATAAATCTTCCTTGATGACATCCGCAACCTGCTACAACACGAACCTCTGAGTTCAAAATGGGCTAGACATGATGTTACCCTTACAAACAAGTCATTGTATTATAGGATCGTTACCTCGTCGTTAATCTCTACATCAAGGTCTTCCTTGTGTTCCGAATCGTTAAACCAGGTAAAGAAACTGAAAAAGATAATCAAGATAAGAGTCACTAAGCATGTAATTTGCTAATCTGAAAGGTTTAAGTCATTGTGCCAATATTATAAACTTAACCCTACCTCTCTTCAGGTAAAGCACGTTTGTTTCCGTTCTTCTCGTGATTCACTCCATTTGGCAAGCCCTTTATAATTGAGAAACATAGTTAATAATATAATCAACGAGTCACAAACGATTTAAGAACTATGTTTAAGGTACCTTGCCCTCCTTCCATCTGATAGGTGTGGCTGTGATTTTCGTTGTCCCTTCTTCCAGGAAGGTAAAAGTCTTAGTGAGTTTCTCATCCTCAAAGTAGGGGTTGGGATTAAAGTGCTGTAGTTCACAATTCAACTACAATCAGTATACTAAAAAACTAAAAACTTAAACCAATCAGAGCTATCAAAATTATACAAAATGGCATTGTAACAAAGATATGTGATTAAAAAGAAACTTACAAAAGTGATGGAGTATCCAGATTTCACATCTTTGGCATCCTCAACATCCAGAGAGCTAAGATATTTGAAAACCTGTCATCAAACAGAGCTTACTATGATGTAAATGAATGAAAAAGAACAAATCGTTAGGGATGCTTAAGAAAACACACAAACCTTTTGGTCTTCTTCTGTCAAAAGCTCACCTAAAGCAGGGTGGCTCAAGAACTGCAAACCAAAGGAGATTCCCAAACTCTAATCAGACAAAAAAAAACATCTTCTTCAAGCTTTAAAAATGAAAACAGAACAGAGAATCTTGCGTACAGCAGTGAGCCAGAAATCAGGGATGGCTTTGATGATCTCGTTACGCTTATCATAAACAGGCTTCCTTATCACGTTGTACTTCTGCTCCACTTCCAAGACTTCATCACTCGCCTTTTCGTTTATCTACCCCAAAACAAAACGAGATTAAAACCAAAGTATAGAGTCTCTCATTTATTGCTTCACTTCAAAAGCTATCATTGATGTTAAAAAACGACCACATCTCGTTTTTAAAGACACAACAACAACATATATAAAGACAACATCACACACCTTTTTGCATAATTCATAAACACAGACAATTTCTCAATACCAAAGATAAAACCTTTTAATGTTTTCAATTACCTTCTCGAGGTCGTCTTGGATCTCCTGAAGCTTTTCGATCGAGAGGACAAGCTCTCCATCGATTTGCTCGACGTTTTCCTCGTCAATTTTCGCCTTCTTGCTCTTGTCCGCAACCATTTTTCACTTCTCTTAGACGAAACCGTTAACGAAGGAACCCTCTTCTCTCTGCCTCTCGTTCTTGTCCGAAGAGCAGCCGCTTAAACCCTAGAGGTGTCTCGATGTGTAATGTTTGGTGAAAGCGTGAAGTTGGGCCAAAGATGATTTAGGGTTTTAAGGGGTTTTGTTGACCAATAAGATAACGCCATGATAGGGACTGGAGGGTAATATTGTCACTTGACATGTTATTATGTTTTATGATTTTTTTTTTTTTTTTTGACAACATGTTTTATGACTTTATGTAATAATGATTTTTAGTTTTTAATAAAGTAAAATCTACATCCCCTATAGATATTATTTAACTATTTAAGAAAAAAATCATGTGTTGACAAGAAGAAATCAAACAAAAATATTATGATGATTTCTTGATAACTAACTTAGTAATCTAATTTACCAACCATACCTACATATATTAAAATAATAACTTATCACAAAATAATACCAATCATTAACCAGCACTTGTAATATATGTTGCATCATGTTAATACTTATTTTATATCAGTGGGCTTGTAATGGACTTTGTAAGGAGTCTTATGGGCTAGTGATATAATGTACATCTCATACAATAAACACTAGAATTTGATCTATACACACCTATCTTTATTCGTTTTTATATTAGTAGATTAAACAAATGAAAATTGTTAAATCACAAGAATATAATTGTTGCAAAGATAGATTCTATATGGATATTTTTTTTCTGTTTGTAGTATATAATTTGTATGATTTAGTTTATAATTATTTGTAATATGTTGGTTACTCATATTGTGGTTGGATGCTAAATCAATCAAGATAGTTAGTATAACATATTCGTTAATTAGTGATTTTTAATTATATTAACCATTTTGATATATTTATTTATAAATTTAAATTTAAATTATTATGTTTATGTATATTAATAGTTTATATTTCCAAAATAAATATTTTATAACAAATAAAATCAACCTTTCTGTTTTAACAAAATAAGTAGATATGTCTTTTAGCTTTTATAAGACAAATAATTTTCCTTCTTTTTTTTATTTTTGAGGAATTATTAAAATAAAATAAATTAAATTATTATATCTTTATAATTCAATGCATATGTGTGAATAATAATAATAATAATCCTCAAATGATTTAACATATATTTTCAAAATAATTTTATATGTTTTAATAAAACATTTAATAAAGCATTTATATGAAATGAAATAATAATACAGATTAATATTTAATATTTAAAGTTTTTCTGCTACATTTTAAATAAATTTGCATAATTTTATTGTAAACATTGATTAGAGAATATTCTGGTCATAGAATAATGGTAAATTTGGTTAGAGAATAGTTTTAACAAAATAAATGATTTATAGTTAATTAATTTATAATTATTAATTTGTGGATGGCGAAGGAAGGGTTATTATACTTCAGTTATCATAATATAAAGATTTAAACTAAAATTTCATTAAATATTATTATTTATGCATATGGAGCTGGAAATTCATACTAAAATAGTTATATGAAGTAAAAAACTAAGTGACAATAATGTAATACGGTTTTGTTATTGATTTAATTTATTATTTTGTTCACATCAACTACATGTTTGTATTATGTGTTTGGCTACGGAGCTTTTAACTGTTGAAATTAAGATAAAAAGCGTAAGTGAAATAGATTAGCCAGAAGTTTAATTATATGCAAAACCCGATTATTTTACATGTTTAATATTGACACAAAGTTAATGTTGGTTAAATAAAAATCTGCACTATGATTATGGTAATATAACTAATGATGTGATGTTTCTATGCTAATATAATTAACGAAATTGTTAAACTGAGTGAAAAATGAAAAGATAATTAATATAATAACATATTGAAAGAATATTAAGTTCTATTTTGTACTTCAGTTGGCTGACACAAAAAAATATATTATATTTCAGTTTTAATAATATAGATTGTTAGATCTAGTGAAAAATGAAAAGACAATTAATGCAATAACGTGTTGAAAGAAATGTTAAGTTCTATTTTGTATTTAAATTTTAATAGTATAGATTTACCAATAGACAGCATCAAAATGTTGTGCTTCTCAGACTGAGAGGATCACATCATAGAGAAAAAAATTATCACATTATTGATAGTAAGCGTTTGATTTGTTGGAGTTCTTGGCTCTCTACTTGGGGTATGTAAAACACAATAATAGATATACTGTTTTTTTCTTATTAATTAGGGATAGGTCCACGTTTCACTTGAGGTGTAATTTAATTTTTAGTTTATTTGGTTTACATCATATTGTTGTTAATTTTAACTGGTAATATTTGGGTGAACTACAGTGGTGAGATGATTATGTTGTTACTTATTAATTTTGTTAGTCTTGATTTGTTTGAATAAATTGTTCCTTGCATCGGGATGCTTTGTGTTGGCTACCGTACTCACGCTATGATTTATGTAGTGTGTGGAACACCTACCAACGTTTTGATTTGAATACTTCTTAGAGTTTCACAACAGATTCGTCCTAGCTAGTCTCGTAGGTTTACACGATTTTTATTATGTTTGTGTATATCTTTCTAATCGGTTTGTTTTTTATATGTCATCTAATTTCAATTCTTCTCTTCTTTGTTTTAATTATTTTTTTATTTGTATTCAAACTAACTTTTTGAAATATTTGTCATATTTTAAATTTTGATTAGTTTTTAGTAGAAATGTAGTATATACACTATGTACAGAATCAGCTATGTTAAAATTATACAGATCTTTTTTTTATAACTATACTATATTTGTTTGTTTATGAGACATAATTTTGGTTTCTATTTAAATGTTTGTTTATGAGACATGATTTTGGTTTCTATTTTAAATTTAGTTTATTATTTTCTATATGTCTTATTATTTGTTTCTATATGCTTAATTTTTGGTTTGATAAACTATCATTTATTTAAGTTTTTTTAAAAAAAATTTTTTTTGCACTTTTATGTAAAGAGGTTGTGATACGAAAAAAATTGATTTGTTTTAGACTTTTAGATTTGATGTTTTGGCTTCTGGGAAGAATACAACAAATTGAATAAGAGAAATATATTTTCATGCTTAATACTTTATTTATATCACATCTCTTGTGTTTATTTGATTATATTGTGTGGTGTAACCAATTATAGCATTGAGTCTTGTGTCTTTGTTTTTTTCGTGTTCTAGAAACCTTCTGGTACCACAATTTTCAAAACATTTTATGTATATCAAATTAGAATAGTCTTACAAAACAATGATCACTATCTTATATCAAAATTTAGAAAAATCATTATATTCATATATTAATAACTAATAGAACACACAATTGGTCCCAGTTTGAGAGCATTCCCTTCACATTTACTACTAACCAACAATAAGTTTGCAATTGCATAGCTACAAATATATTTCCAATGTTAATGCAAATTTTGTTCATTCTCATACAAAAAGAAAAAGAAAAAATAAACATGTGGTGTGAGATAACCTTTATATATTAATGTCATCTCTTAAATATACAGATATTGTATAATAGAAGAAACATAGTCAATCATTACAAAAATATCGGAAAATTATCTATATCATTAACATAAACACGAACAAATATTACAAAATCATTTGAAAACTAGTTATACAAAGCACACATCAGAATTTGTTTCTTAAAGAAAGCTCAAGTCTTGAATCATAATCTCAGTTTTAAACTTTTTCATATCAGACACCGCATGCTGATCAATTTTGGCTGCTTCTTTAAAATTTCTAGTACTATCTACAACCGAGACAGCTTTGTTACTCTTACAACCGGACAAAAACTTTCCCGACCGGACCTTTTCAGCAATCACCGGTTTGGTTTTAACCACCGAACCATTTCTCGTGCCTCTCTTAATCATATTGAAATCTGAAATAACTGATTCATCTGCCATACTTCCTGTTACCACACTCCATCCAATGCTAGCCTCGCTCGGCTCATAGAAACTGCTCGTTATGTTCTCAATCTCGAACAAATCAGAACTCGCTTCGCTTGTTGTCTCCTCCTCTATCGTCTTGTTACTCGTTGAAGAGTTATTACCATTGTTGTTCTTGGTAGAGGGATGGTTTGGTATCGCGTCCCATGTAAGCATAGAGAGCTTTCTTTCAAGGTTCACGGTGATATCAGACTTTTGAATAGGTATTGGAATCTTTTGTGGCTCCGGATAATCTGCTTTCTTGGCTTCTAAACGGAGTTTTTGTTTATTGATGTGCTTTCTTGCGTCATAAGCAACATAATCCCGGTCATAATTTCTACCGTTACCAGATAGTTTCCTCTCGGTATTGACGGTTTTAACCCTGGAGCATGGACCGTAGCATCGAAACCCACCAAAAGAGATGCTTGTCTCGTTCGTTTTACGTTGCTTATTATCATTGTTGTTGTTAAACCTCATGAGAAAGGTTTCACTGTTGTAACTTGACTCGGATCTTACACTTGGAGTTCCATGTCGGCTTGTTCTTGATCTAGTTGACGTTGTTTTGGTCATTTGAGGATGAGGATAAGGATCATGTTTGTTTTCCTTTTCCTTTTGGTTATTGATATCCACCGTGGAGACAGTATGATCTAGCTTCATGCTGAAGTATTTTTCTGCGCCGAAAACTCTGAGCTCGGAGTCAACATCAGCAACAGTAGATTTGATCGAGGGTTTGACAGAGGTTTTTGAAGAAGAGTGCTCTTGGGTAGAGGAGAGGACAAGTGGTTGAGGGTTATAAGTTGAGATTTGGGGAAAATGGGCACTCTTCTTTTCAGCTTCCATTCTGTATTTTGTGTGTGTATATATGTTCTTTAGCGAGTGACTACTTTTGAAGTGGTAAAGTACAAAAAGATCAAACAAAAGGGATTTAAGGGAAATGACTAGAAGAAGAAATATATGGAAATGATGGGAGACTTTGCAAGAGAAAAGGTTTTCAATGATGGATGTGGATCAAGAGGACGCATTTTCCTTGTTATATATAGAGATAGAAACAATCTTAGTGGAGGAATTGGTTCAAGTCATCGGTAGTAGTCATACAAATTGCAAACCCAAATTAATTATGGCCTTTTTAATAAATGTCATCAAAAATAAGTTTTTATTTTTCTTTCATAAAGTGGGAATAGTACATTAGAACGTCAGAGTTTAAGCATAAGAAAGTGAATAAAGGGACACTTGAATGAGAAGTTGAACTAATTTAGAAATGAGAAAATGCATTTTTGGTAGATTAGTTATTCAAAACAAAACCTATATTACTAATTAGTTACACGTGAATAATTGGACATTTTCCCCAAATGTTTCGATAAAAGCCAAATGAGCAATATGAGTTACACCTTTCACTTTGTAGTGTGTACAGTTTCTTCATCCTTAACGAGGAATGATTCGAGTTATCACAATCACCGAATAGTTCTCTTCTTTGTGTCGAAATTATATTGTGTGTATTTATCCATGAAAATAAGATGTGGTCAATATTATTACAAGTCCCATGTGGCATGTGGAAGTAGAACTAAGAGAAAGAGAAGCGGACCAAATAAATAGATTGGTATTTATTGTTATGCTTATTGTTCAGTAATAAATAGGTTGAAAGATTGGTTTAAATGCATTTTCGATTCCAACTAATATGTATCACACATTCAAGTATAACTCTCCTCGACGTCTGCTGGAGAGTTTGGCAGTGGCAACATCAAAGATCTTTTCAGTATCATATTATTATTGTCCTTTTGGAATGATAACTAAAGTTAACTTCAGAATTTTAACAAAACAAGTGTTTGTTTTTTCTTCATAGTACTTGTCTTAAGGAAAACACAATATATCAACAGAAACATAGTGGACATAATCAACTACTTGTGTCTTAACTAAACAAAGTTGATATACGAAAACGTGGTAGATAAACTATATTATTTATATTGTTAATTTAGCCTGGTAGTAAAACTCATAAAGTTCAAGAAGGAAAGGGAAGTACTAACAAAATCAAAGGTTATTATGCATGTGCTTACCAAGATTTGAATACTCTATGAAACTTGGTAAATTGGATAAACTAAATGTGCGACTATGTATATGCTAACCAAGATTTGAGTGTTCTTTTCCTTCTTCGAGCAAAGATTGAATAATCTATGACACTTAATTTGGTATATACAGATCAAAAGGTGGCTGAGTTGGTCTAAGGCCTTTCTTCGAAATATTGGGCCGGTCCAGTTAATCAAGATATAAGAAACAGTTTTTTTTTTGTGAGTGTGTGTGTGTAAATCTACGGGCAAGTTTTCGAAAGAAGGGCGTACGAACGAGAGATATTACAGCAAAAATTGTCTGGGGTGGTTCCGTCTTTTCCAAAATATTGAGACAATGTGTCGTGTGTTGTGAATGGTTGTGTTGGTTTAGCACCAAGCGAGAACGTTTCGATATTGCCCCTTACTCGTTTACTAAAATAAATTATCACGGAATCAAATGTCACATTCATCCTGGCTCTTCTCTCTTGTTATTGGATCAGTGACTCCGTTTTTACTTTGTGTGATGCTGAAGAAACAAAATGTTGTCTGTTTCTTTTTTGGGAAACAGTTCCTCATGACGTATACAGAATGGTATGAATACAACTTCAAAAATCATAACACAAACGAATGGTAAAAGGAAGGCAAAAATGTTGGAGTATTTTCTAATATAACTTCACAGGATTTTCGCCCCAGTTATAGCAGAGATTTTTTTTTGCTAAATAAGTTATAGGCTTATAGCAGAGAATGTACATAAATTCATTACTTGTTTTTTTTTTTGTATATGTACTTCAGTACTTGGTGCATCTTTTGGTGAGATATATATAAAACACAAACAAAAGTATTCTTGTTCACTTTCTTATAACACTATTCTTTATCACTTTCTTTGTTTGTTTTGTCCTTTTTGGGATCTTTGAGTTTCAAACTTTAAATCCTCGAGAGTATCAGCATTTGCGTAGAAAACTTCAGAGCCAAGCAATATTAAAAAGTCCTAGTTAATGAGCCTGGTGTTAAAGGTCGTGGGTTCGTAACGAATTGTTGTCCTTCTCTTTTATATTTCTTTCTCCCATTCTTTGCCAACTGAAGTCAAAGAAATAGAGCGACCGGTTGTATACTTTGTATAACATAAAAGCAGGTTTATTGTAGATCTCTTAAATTAGATTTCTTAGCATAATAAAATATACAGTCTCTTAGTTTTTAACCAAAAAGGTAAAAAAACGCTTCTTATATCTTTTATTTAAGAGATTCAATATAAAAGACATGCAATAAACATTAAACATGTTCTAAGGAGTCCCGTTTTTATTTTTAGTTACCACAGGACTTATATATAGCTCATTTATATTATATGGTAAATAAATGTCTAGAGATTCACAAAATCACAACATGCTTCCTCCAAGAGTATTTTAAAAATACATTTTAGTTATCTTTAAATTAGAATAAATAAAAAACTACAGTGTTCTTTTCCAACAAGTTCGAGTGGCCACTTAGATGAGAGCAGAAGCAGCCAAAGTGTTTTTGTTGGTAATGGTAACAAACATTGCTTTATGTTATTTGTAATGGCTTCAAATTGACTTTGTTATAACATATTGAGCGAATTAAAATACATGAACCTAAACGATTTGATAACATGATTTGAAATGTGGGCCGCATAAACATTTAACATAAACATCAAAAACATTATTCACACACATTAATACACATTTCAGACATATAAAAAGGAAAATAACTCCACTGAGATATTTTCACATAAAAGGAAAAAAAGATGGATGGATAATTATTTTTAAACTTGAATATCTAAAGATTCACATTGGATCCTAAAAAGATATGAACTGAAAGTCCAGAATTTTCACGAATTTCAAAGAAAAAAATAATATTCATAACGTTCTCTTAATTAATGTATGCAAGTGATGCTTTGACATCATATTCATAATCAACATGTAGATCATGAACTGGCCGGTTGACAATTTTTTCAACTACTAACTTTACAATAAAAACTGATTTTATTGGATAACAAAATGTTTTTAATAATGATCTTATTCTTTTAATATGTAGAATCTTTTGTATGTGCAGTGGTGGTCGAATATTCGAGTGAAAACAAAGGGAAGACCATGGGATTATTGGCACTTGCATGCATTAATTACAATTTTCACGTGATAAAATCGTATTAACTAAAATCCTCATATCTAGCAATAGTATTAGACGAATAAGACCAAAACTTAACTCGCTTATTAAAGTGGGTTTCCAGTTATAAATCTGAACATCTCCATTTTCTGTTGCTGTCATTGACCCTAACTCGCTTATTGATTTGGGTTTCCATTTATAAATCCGAACATCTCTTATTTATGTTGCTGTCATTGACCATATATGCTTCATAATCATACATGTGCTATTGAAAGTAAGCATTGAAAGAGATGGCATGTGTTATTATCTTATAAGGATTCATCTACTTCAAATTCACTTACAACATATTAGCATACAAATATAGACTACAATATCTAACTGTGATTAGTGTAGACTGGAGAATCTTTCATAATACATTACAAAAATTATCCACGGCTCATAGTATAATCTTAAATAAATCAAATGAAATTGTATGTAATCTTAAATAGATCAAATCGTATATAGTTGAAGCTGTAGTATACAATATTCCCATCACATCAAGACTGAATAGATTGGCGTTACTGTAAGTATTTAAATATACATCAATAACCATATACATAGATAAATACATCTCTAATATATAATTCAATAGAAGCATAATTTTTTTTTCTCATTTAATTAAAAATCACCAATACATTTCTTGTGTTTTCTTCCATGTTCACATCTTCGTCAATGATTCAATTAGGAGGAGAATACTCACAAACAACCTCCGTTTGAACTTCCCTCCGATGAAAATTCCGATGACAGCCACAAGCAGCGCACGTCAAAGCATCATCAGTTCCTTCTCCACCTCTTGCCATAAACTCACGGCAACCGTCAACGGCGTAGCCGCCGATATTAGCGGCGTGATTCTTCTGGCACTCAACGTAACGGACGTTGGTCGATGAAGAAGTCGTAGTGTAGGAACTTTTTCTCTGTTTTATCACTACTTGCCTCTTCTTCATCTTTGTAAAAGAACCCTAACTTTTTTTTTCCACAATTATTTCGTTTTGGGGATAAGCAAATACTCTTTTTGGATACACGGAGTAAAAGGGTACTTGCAAATGACCCTCTCTGCAGGCAGGCTAGTATTATATAAATAGCCAAATAGGGTTGTTGAGTGTTGACTATATCTTTACACTGTAGATGGATTTGCTGCAGCATTTGTTAAATTATATTCCTAAACATTTGAAAATTGACGGCTTCAAAAAGAAGTTATTGTAAAATTAAATTTATCTATATTTGGTAAGACATAGACTTTGACATCAATAAGATGTGTAATTGACAAACATAGATTTATATATATGTTTGGTAACTTGATTCAAATGTTGAGTATTACTAGCTAGCTATTGAGTATATCATGTAAACCATTTTTTTGCTAGTTAGCATTGAATAATATGTGTATTTTTTTGAACCTTTGAAGGTATATAAACAAACTAACTTCAAACAGATACACTTATTTATAAGTTACTGTTTAACTTCAAATTAAAAATTAATAAACCCTTTAACAATTTTTTTTAATTGATGTTCATCACTCTTTTTCCCCGTATCGTAAAATTATAATAAAAATGGACAATCAAACCCAAGAAGCGCAGCAACTAGCCTAATTTTTAACGTTATTTTCACGTGCATCAGTTTGCATAAAGAGAGTCTTTAGTTTATTGAAAACATAGTTTACTAGAAATTCAATTGAATGGTAGCCACTAGCCAGATCAATATAAATAAACAAATTGAATAAACAAATTCAATGGGTATCCGAGTCACTCCAAGGGACATGCTCCCACAAGCAATAGACACTGACAGATTGTTGGAGTACAATCGCATTATCAATCACATTTTTTTATCATTACTATAAAGGACCTCCAGTTACGTCCTAATGTAAATAAACTACATCAGTTTTTTTTTTTTTAATTATAAAGCTATATCAATTTCTTCAAACTAACATAGACTATAGCACATAAAAATATCCATATTATCATATATTCACGTTGTTCAAAGTAATATGCAGCAACAACGGGAAGTGGCTATATAGATAACGATATTACAACGAGTAAGCCTTGAGGTTTATTTTGAAATTTTGACAATACGTATAAAAAAAATCAATATGTTTCTCTATAGCTTGATGATTGATGTTTTCAAAATGATTTTAAACATTATCTTGCGCATGTATCTATCATCTATCTATGTCTATCTGTTTTTCTCTGTCTCACGCATGGACATGTTAACCTAACGTCTTATTAATATTTTGTCTATAGTCAAGTTGACTATTCCATTTAGACCGTATAAACATAAGATTAGCACAACTAAATTGTCAACAAAATTGAAATCTATGATGTTTTATGGAGATATTGTTCGCTTACGGTTTTTAGTTTTAGTAATTAGTTTTTAAACCACCAAAGTCGCTTAGACTGACAGAATGTATTACTATTATTTTTTCCATGAAATCTGCCTAATAAGTAAATAGTCAATGGACTTCCTTAATCTTATAACGTGAAAGCAAGTGTGGATCCCAGTTGATACACAAAAGACAATACGTCTATGACCCATGCGATTCGGCTCTATACATTAGTTCTACCCTAAAATGATCAAATTCAAATTTGTTTTCCTCTATATAATTGATGTGTTCACTTTGTAGACTACACCAAGTCACCAACAGTTCTCAATGCTTTAAGACGGACTTTTGAATTATGAAAGAAGGACAAAAACAACAAAATAAAATTTCAAACTATATATGAATATCTTGGAAAAGGAATATAAAAACTATATGAGAACCATGGCATGTTTTCATCTCGACTTCTACTAATTATTGAAGTCTATATATAGCAGATAGTAGTTTTTTTTGGGTTAAAATATGGGCTGAACTTGTAATCTCTATTTCTATTTCCATTTCTATTTCTACTCTAAGAAAAGTATACTTGTGAACAATGATACATGCTTTGATTATTAAGAAAATTTTAAAACGAAAATCACAGAAGATGTCTGTTAGATACAAAATTAATACACGGTGAGTCTCTTGATGAGTTCGAAGAATTTTTAATATGCAATATAAGTAGTAGTTAATAATAACATAATGTTGTTAACTAATTTCATTCGCTGACCAAAAAGACTAATTTCATTCGTTGTAAACAACTGATCAGAATCTACAATCAACCATTCGCAGTATAGCAGAAATTAGTAGTAATATTCGTACAACAATACAAAAAGTAGCTAAAGACAATTATTACAAGTTTTGCAATAGAGAATGAGAGATTGGGTTTTCTTAATATTTATGTGTAAAGACTAAAGACTTTTTGTGTCTCACCAACCGTGCCCTACACGTGAGCCTTGAAGTTGCCACCAAGAATCTTACAGACCCCATACATAGGGCTGGACATTTTATCCGTTAAATTTGATTCGATTCATTATTCTTCTCGATTTGATTTGAAAATTCCGGATATCCATAAAATTTCGAATCAAAGCAAATACTAAAACTCGATATCCGTTAAAGTCGAATCAAATCACAAATAGCAAAATTTTAGGAAGCGGATATTCGATCCGATCCGGAAATATATAAATACATATAATTTATTTATATTTAAAATTTTAAGTGTATAAAATTATAAAATTATTATCTTGGCATATAATTTGACCAATTCTATTTACATTATTACTTATTTAAAAGTATTACATAAAAAGAAAATAAAAAAAATATGAAAATTATGTTTTTTTATTACGTTTTGTATTATTATAGTTGTTAACTTAAACTTAAAAATACAAAATATAGAAATTCACTATTTCTTTTAATTTTTGTTTTATATATCATACAAAAAATATTTTATAAAAGAAATTTGTATCAAAATTTTAAGATTATTTATATTAACCAAAATGAATGAGATATTCGTAAGTATTCGTAAATATCTGCAAATATTTATTTATTTTTGGATATCCGTTTTTCCGGATATCCGTATTTTTCTGAAACAAAGCAAATACAAAATTAGAAATTCGTAAGATATGAAGCAAATCACAAATATTTTAAAAGCTAGGATATCCGATTCGTGCCCACCCCTACCCATGCATATCAAATTCTATTACTAAACTAGAAGATTATCCCGAATATGGGTGGGATTGAATCTAACCTTTAAATATCAAAACAAATATGTTATACTATAGACTTCAATAATCAAAATTAAGAGTCCATTTAGAACATAGTAATATGTTTCTCGTTTTCCATGTTTCTTTAGTTCTACAAGTACTTGTGGGCTTATTTTAAACATAAAGCCCAGGCTGGCTCTGAGTTGTTTGTATTTGGGCTCAAGAGCCTAAACTGTTCAAGAATATTTTTTCACTAAATAGATCTCAAAAGATCCATATATGTTAATCATGTTTATGAATAATAATCTGATTAATCAGAACCAATTCAAATTCCCTGAGTGTCACACCGAGAACAAACCAAGTCTTGTATATCCTAATATATATATATATATATATAATGCATCAAACCAAAAAAACATATATAATGCAAGACATGTTTGAAAACCAAAGATTCAATACAAACTTAAACCCTTGAAGGATTAAGAGAACTAGTTAATCTTTTTAGAAATCACTGAAAGAAAACATAGTAACTTAGACTGCAGAAATAGAGTATAGACTAAGAGTGTCAGCATTTGTTGTGTATAGGATCAGATCCTCTCCCAATGTTTCTTCTTACAGATTGATTAGGATCATGCATCCCAGAAGGTGCCAAGTCTCCGTTTGTATCTAAATTTATTTCCTTCGATGATGATGATGATGACTCTTCAAGAACACGCAAAGGATGAACAGACAGAAGCTGCAGCCTCATGCTTCTCTCCCATCTTAGACTTGTGACCCTATCCGTTTGAAGAAGTACAAAAAATGCGATGAAAAGAAGAAGAAACATTCCTCTATGACGAATCAAAACACACATTTTGAACAATGTTTGTAGATATTAGCTACTAGCTAGCTTGTGAAGATATATTTAAAACTTAGAGATTATAGAAAAAGGTTAAAGAAGAAGAGATAATTTATCTCTCCCTTTCTCTCTTTGGAATGGAGAGAAGATTGGTAAGAAGGAAGCATATATAAAGGCTTGTTTTAGAAGATCTCTCTTCTGACAAGTTTGAACCAAAAAAGCTTTACATTTGGAACTCTGTTATTGGGAAGCTAAGCATATTTCTTTCTTTTTCCCCCTTTTTTCCATCTCCATTTTTTTTTAAAATATACAACACTCATATATATACATAACATTTCTGTTTATTTGGATAAGGCGAATGGTGCGATATATTTTATACTAATATATATACATAACATTCTTGTGCTGCTTTTGAGCATTGTACTTTACACAATATGTCCCTATCAAGTGGAATCACCAAAGAGCATTGAGATATCTTTGGAACATTCTCTTTCCCTGACATGGACAGCCTTTGCATATATATATATGTGTGTGTGTCTACCTGTATTAGAATGTTCATACATAAACTTAGATATCATAAGTCAGCCTCATAACATAACAATGACACTGATTTGTTTTACAAAAACAAGACTATTGTTAATGTAGATGAGGTTTACATTTTTTGACATAGAGTTTCTCTAAGCACAACAACAACAACAACAACAAAATAATATGATGTAGTTATGCTAAGATAAGCAAAACTAAGTCCAAGAAAGAAAGAATAATAATATATGCAAAGAAGAAAATTCGGCTTGGAAATTGTTATTCAAGAAGCATGATGGCCGTCTTAAAGGGTAAAAGTGTTTTATTGAAAAAAGAATATACAAAAATTGAAGGAGAAGTTGGTTTTGAAAGCTTGTGTTAATACCAACTTTTTATAATTCCAAGCTCTTTTCTCATTGTAGTAATATCCAGTCTTGCTTCTTTGAGCACAGTGGATTATTCTTTATGCTTTTCTTCTTTGTTTATTCCCCACTTTAATTACTTAGCCCTTCCCTCCTTAATTCAAATTTAGTACTATTGGACTTATTCATTTCATAAATTTGAGACATTTAGTTCAAATTTATACACACTATGATGCCTTCTTTAATTAAAAATGTGAAATTTCATGACAGATTTTGAGGATCATTACATATCATAAACATCTAAATTTTGTAGTTAAAATAATGTATGATGAAAACAGAAAATGAAATTCCAACAAGAACAAACATGATGTACATTTTCAACACAACCCACAAACACTAACTATAAAGATAGATGGTGAAATATTGTAGAGTGATCATCAATGAACTTCTTTTTGCTTTCACCACATGATCATTCAATCATCTTTTCCACTCTACCGGAGTTGCCTTCCCTGCAAAACCCAAAAACAATCCCATAAAGTAATAAATAGCTGAAAGAAAACTTAGAATCTCTACATATACTTTCTTGTGAGGAAACTTGTTTGAATTGTTTAGGACACTACTAACCGTTAAGAAGAGGTTTCTCGGTCTTCTTCCCGGTTTTGCCACCCGAGTTTGAGACTCTTGTTGTTTTAGGAGAATCAGAAGTGACTCTTGCATTATTACCTGAAGATGGTAGCGAGTAACGTCTAGTGGCTTTCTCAGGCCCTTGATGCTTAGGAGAAGAAGAGCCTTGTAACCTCAGCTTTGCTTTTGCGGATTTAGTAGCTTGCATATAGCTTGGTAACCCCTGGCTACTATTCTGATTCCCATTACTGTTCTCTTGACACTCAGTGGTTTGAGTAGTAGTAACCGGAGAATCCTTTTTCCCTGATTTTTTATTCTCCTTCTTAGCTGAGTTCTCCTTGTTGTTTTGTTTGGGAGTTCTCTCTTCTTTCACATCCTCCTTTTCCTCAACCATTACATTTTCTACGATTTGGTTGTCCAATGTGGAGTCAAGTGTTTCATTTGTTACCAACGGTTCATGAATGTGTTTCAACTCCTCAGGCTCTTCCACCACCACAGTCTCAGCCTTTTCATCTATTTTCTCTTCATCAAAGGCATTCACAGGTTCTTCTAAAGCAGGAGCTGGCTTCTCAATCTCCTTCCGTGGAACTGGTTGAGGCTGGATAGAGTTCTCAACTACAGGGTTATGTACTTTCCTCAAACCACGTTTCACTTTTTCTAGATCAACTTGAGGAGTCTCTGCTGGTGGTGGTAGTTCTACAGATTGGCTTGTTGAAAACTTCCGGAAGCTGCTGCGTTTAGGTTTCTCAAACTCAAATGATGTCTGTGCATCCGAGGGATTGTCAAGATTTGAAGTAGGGACTTTGCGAACACTCTTCTTTGGTTTACCATAATCTCCCTCGACTATCTGAGAGTTACTGGCAAACTTCTTCTGAGTTTTCTTGACTGATGTTTTCTTAGGTTGAGGAATTGGCTTCCAGAAGCATGAGGCTGACCAGTTCTCTAACCAGATTGAGTTGGACGAATCATTTTCCAAGTGCACAGGCATCACGTTTGGGGATGAAGTTAGTAGCTGATACATAAAGACAAGCATCATTATCCACCATCAAGAGCTTCTACTTTCAGATATAGTAATAGTGTCTCTACAAACATACCTTCTGAGCAAAAGCATTTGCAGTAAGCTTCTTGATTCCCAGGTAAGTATGTGTACCAACAACAGAGTCTTCAGGGAGTTTATTCTTCTGATAAGTCAGTTGCAGAAATAAGCTAACCACCAACAAAATCCGAAATCACAGAGTTAAAGTAATGATCATTATTACCAAATGCTGATGATTCAACGGGCATTTTCTCTGAACTTCAACTCCAATGTCAGAATGTCTGATCTCTCTTCCTCGAGCAAGTGCTTGCAATCTGACAATTCCCATTACACAGCAGAGAGTCGCAACAGCTTGCCTTCTAACCATGTGACCGCGGATAAGTGCTTGCAGCCTTATTATACCTTTTAATGCCCAGAAAGCACGCCGAGCCTTCACACAGAAAACTCATTTCAGTATACAACAAGGAAAAAAAATGCAAATCAAAGGGTTTAAAGTATTTACCAAGTAGCCTCTAAAGGCAGCCTGAACAGTTGTTGCTGCAATCTCTTGCATAATTTTGTCTGATTCTGATAACGAATCATCAGGAACAGAAGCAGCCTTTGGAGAGTCTGTTGGTTGGACTTGGACTTCAGGAAGTTGTATCTCATCATCTGAAACCGCTTCATGCTCTATAGTCTGCGTCTCTACCACACCACTTGTATGAACTGTTGCGTTTCCAAAGGATGGAAGATCTGAAACCACATCGGGTTCTTCAATCTTTGATATCACCACTACCTCTTTTCCATTCACAACTCTCTGCGCATGACAAACATAACCAATAGAAACATACATCAAAGAGAAAGGTGATCAGACAAACAGTAGACCGAAAGAAATAAGTTGTGTGGAACAATCACACTGAAGAAACTTAGTCCTCTAAGTACACAAAAGTTTTAAAGGTTTACCTCCTTGTCTTTAGAACCACTGGATTTAGATGGTTTCTTTCCAAGTAACACACTTTTTAACCACCTTGCAGGCTTCCCCATGATGTCCACAACCAAAATTCAAAACACCACCTGCATTTTTCCGACCAATCACAAAAGTTTATATGCTCAAACATTAACAAAAGATCACATAACACATATATTACAAAAGATTGCAGTTCCTTCTGTAAATTTTGTTTATATATAGTGCTTGGAAGAAATGTATAAGCACTCTGTAATTCATCATGCAAAGTTCAATGGATCAGCCATTTGTTTATAAAGACCAAGTAAAGATCCAAACTAATAACAAAAGCACTGGTTCATGAGTACATGATGAACTAAAAGATTTGTACTTTCCTTTTTTATATAATCAGATCTAATGATAAGGTTTTAATCATTAAGCAATGAAATCAAAACAAGAAACAGAAATAAAAAAATACAATGATTTAACCTTTTAAAAAACAAACTAAATAAGGGAAACCAGATCTGGATCTCACCTTGCAAAGTAAGTGAACCTGATCCCAAGCTCACACTACCTGATCTCAAGAGTACTAATATAAACCAAAAATTAGAGATCTTTGAGTTGTATATATAAAAAAAAAATTGAAACTTTACAGTAGTTGAGAAATGTCGGTCTCAAAATTGGAGCACTTGTCTGAATCCGACAACAAACAGAGAGGAAGATAACCCTTACCGTAGAATGGTTCAGTGACAAGATTAGCTAACAATGTATTCGGTTTGCTATATCTTTAGAATCTTTAAGAGCATCGATGAAAACTCTTCGGTGGTGGTTAGTTTCAGTGACCACGAAAAGAGAGAGAATTTATTTTATTTTATTATTTTTAAAATAACAAAAAACAATTCACAGATGCACCGTTCTTTTACAGCCATTGGATAATTATTTTTTAGTTTTTAAAAAAAAAAATCAAAACTTTGTGGGAAAAAATCATTAACTTAAGTAAGGTATGAAAGTTAGGAGTGGGGTTGTCTCCAGATTGCTTTGGGAACATGTGTAATAACTCAGTAGCTGTCTGCGTGACTACAAAGCATTCCCGGATTATTACGTTCTTACCCTTCTTCTTCTTCAACCTGCGCTTGTGAGGAAGCGTGGTGATACAATATAGCTGTTGTGTAAGAATGCAACAGTGTATAAACCATGTGATATTTTGTCCCTCTTCCACACTCGTGCACAGCACATGAAGGTGAAACCATTCAATTTATCTGGAATATTTGTGTCCTTTACGTAATGTCTGTGAATCTGTGATTCCTTCTTCACATCTTATGTGAATCCCAAATAGTTTAAGTTTATGAACAAAGATATTCTCAACGATAACGACCAAAATTATATCTTATAAAAATTGTTTTTAACTGAAACTAGAAAATACAAAAGACACTGCAGAACATTATAAAAAAAAAAAGTGAAGTAAGGTTGCAGCAAACAGCCATTTAGTCTGAGAAACTCCAAGAACTATCCAACATCTAGTTTTTAGCAGCTCCAAGTTTCAATCTCTCAGCAACATTAGCCACAAAGCAGCAAAGTTTTGACTCCGAAGCTAAACCATCTGCTACTCTTTCAATAGCCTTCATCTCTTCATGCAAATCCGAGTGCAGGGCCAGAGTAGAGAAGTTCTCATCGATAATAATCCCCAAACATTTGGTCACATCCTCAAGCTTAGGAACCCAGTCGCACAGCTTCAAACCGAGCATGGAGGCGGCTTTAGGGCATGGACCAGCTTGAGGGAACCTCTCATACTTCTTCATCCATTTAGATAAGTACCTAATGAAGCTTCTCATCTCATTACCATTCAACTTACTGACCGCAGACGCAAACATGACTTCATCAACATCAGACGAAGCTAACAAGTAGTGAAGACAAAGCTCAGAAGGCAAAAACCCGTCGTGAGCAACCATCAGCAAGATCGAAGCCTCTTCAGCAACTTTAGCCTTCTTTGATGACACCTCTGCGTTGCTCACTTTCTCAATAGCCAACAAAGCTTGACTATCCCATTCCTCTCTCACCTTAACCATAGTGCTAACCGCTTCCTTAGAAGGGCAAAGAAAATACTTCAAGATCGAAAGCAGCTCACTCGCTCCAAGATCTGAAGCTCGTTTGATCACAACACAAAGCAAATCAGACCGTTGCTTCTCAACAAGACTGCTAACCAAGTAAGAGTTCAAAGAATGATCAACCAATGAGTTTGAAACCAAAGTCTCAACTAACTCCCACATCTCTAAACGAACACAACCCTTCAAAACCAAACCAGACACATCTCTACCCATAAAACCCCCAGTCTTCTCCACCATCTTCTTTATCTCAGAACAAGCTTTATCCCCCCAAACCAACCCAGCCACATCTTTACCCATCAAAACCTCAGTATTCTCCACCAAATCCTTCATCTCCTTGTTCACAACCCCAACTTTCTCACCAATCTTCTCCAGAAACTGCTTCAACATACTCACAAACTCACCTTTATCAAACCTCTTCGTATCCTTGAGCTTAGTTTTCAGCTTAGACGAAAACTTCTTACCCAATTCAATCAACTCAGCATCGCTTCCAGAGATTTCCCAACCAGTTAGTGGGTTGATAAGAGTACCAAGATTAGTGCTTTCTACCTTGGGTTTCACGTTAGCAAAGACACCGTCTTGGCTAAGAGGGAAAGGGTAGTCAGATTGGACTCGGTCCTGACTCGCTACGGCTTTAGAGATAGCTTCGAGCAACGTCATTGAACAGAGTAAAGGATCAAACTTTAACTAAAATCTGTAAGAACAAAGACAAACCCATAAACCTAAATCCATAAATTTCGTTTCTTACACAAAGAAAGAGTACAAATCTATTTAAAAAACAGAGTTATAGCAATCTAAGTATTACCTTCAGGAGGAGACTTATAAGGATGAAGAGTAGCTAAAGGCAAAAGCTTTTGGATTGTGTAGAGAGGGGAAGTTCTCGAATCGCCAGAAACCTACGCGGAAAAGAGGAAGAGAGATGAAATAAAGATGGAAGCTTGAGAAAGGCGAGCGATTAGGGTTTAGGGTTTTTGTAATTTGCAACAGTAGTTCTGTAGTTTTATGTATTGGCAAATATGCCCCTGTATTTTTCGGACTTATTACATGTTGCTATTGGAATTGGGCTGGGGTGAATTTAGGTTGATGTTCTTCCAAGTCCTAATTTGGTAATGAGCTTTAAGAACTTGGTCAACAGCTCTACTTAGATTGTGCTGCACTTAAAATATGAAGTTGTTTCTTTCAAATAAGTAAAGATATATTATATTGTTCATTTGGTAGTGATCAATGAATACACATCAATACATCATAATCATGTCCAAGTACAATAAAATTACAAGAAAACATTATCTAAATTTTTTGGTTAACAGTATGATTAGCAAAAAGTTTGAACCGCTATATTACGTCTATACCATATATCTTGATCGTGTATCTTCTCGACAATGTCCTCCACATTATCTCTTTTTCTTCTAAGGCCTTGTCCACATACAAAATATTACATCTGTCTTTTTGTTATGAATTATCATTCCAAACAAAAGCAAAAGGTCATTATCTAAAAGTGGTCTATTTGTCCGAGCTTAGAGCATCTCCATCCATGGCTCCTAAACATGAGGTACTTATGATTAAATTAAAAGAAAATAAGGTGATTTGTGAAGTTAAGAATCTAGATTAGTGGAAATTACTTTTACTCCTCCAATGGGAGTACCCCTAAGGGGTCCTTAAACAATTTTTTTTAAATATAATAATTTTAGAATAAAGAATTACATAAAAAGTTTAATAAAATGTTCATATAGATGCAGAGAACAACGATGATACACGAGACGACGACGACATAGACGGTGATTGCCGATGGCTTGGAGCTTCGACGTGGACGGTGGGGGAGCACAAGCAGACGTCAACAATGTAGGTGATGAGCACAAACCTGTTTCATACACAACAACAACAACACGAGCAAACGTCCAAAGAGGAAGAGAAGAAAAATTGTTGACCTCTTTGCATTCTTATCTACTGGAAGAAGGAGATCGAGAGAGAAGATGGAGAGATTGGAAGAGGAAGAGAAATAAGAAGAAAAGAAAAATTGATTTCTGATGAAGGAGAGAGATACAAGAATGAAGGTCCAATACAAAAGTGACACGTCAGGGCTCCTTACTAATCCTACAAATCATATATTAAGTACCGATCCTGTATTTTTTCATCTTTTTTCATTTTGTTTTTTTTGTTTTTTTGCTTAGAACTCTTCCTAAAGTGTCTACCGATGGAGGTGGTCTTATGTTCTAAGAAAACCATTACTCACTAAATTATTTTCTATTAGAAAAAAGAAAAAAAAAATGAAAAAGAGAACATAAACCGTCTCTCGTTGTCTTTGTTAGCTTAAGGAGTTTGTGTGATGTCTATCTTTTAACTCTGAATAATACATGTTATCTCGTTGGTTCTTGACTTTGGATGGTATCTGTTGCCATGTTGGCTATGTTAATGAGTGTAAAATGATGTTTGATCTAATCTTAATTTACTAGATGATAAAAAAAAAACTCGTCTCTTGTTTGAAATATTCAACACAAATCATAAAAAATCTTCATAGTTATTAATGTTGTCGTAAATGGGGTTTCAAGTTTTTTTTGGGTAAAATGTTAATAATGGGGTTTTAAGTTAATTTGAAGTAGTTGAAAATTTTAGAAAAGAGCTTCACCGATAATAATGATTTAATGGTTTTTTGCCGTCAGACACTTTGGTGTATTAGTTCGGATTTAGTTTCGGATTATATATACGAGCAGGTGTGCGAAATGTAGACTGAGAAAAAGCTTAAAATGTTGACTACCAGAACGCTATTCGTCTCACAAGTATATATGTTTTTTAGCCACTACATCACAAATATCTAACGTGACAACTTCATATTTTCTGTAAATATTGCAATAACTTCTATTCCTAAACAAAATTATAGATAAAATTTCTGTAAATATTGCAATAAATTATAGTTAAATGAATGAAATTGTACAACAATAGGCCCCTGATTTAAAATAAGAAATATGAAAATACGAACTTACGAGGGACAGCTCGAAAGGAAGAAAACGTCAATGATTGAGCCTAGTGGTTGTGAGATCATCGAACACTGATCACCACCCATATTTATCAATAACAAGGTACACTCGTGTTTTCGTATCTTCGTGTTTCACGTGGTGTCCTTCCAGTAGACTATAAAAATCCACATGCAGTTGTAAATTTAGAAAAATGACATTTTTTTTAACACAATCTTCTTCTTTCTACTTCTATATAATATTTTATAAAATAAGGATTATAAACGGTATACATTTTATTTTAACTTTCCATTGTTACACTTGTTTGGTTTTGAAATGTACAACAGCTTGTTTTATACACTATAATAATTCCAAATGATACAAATTTGTGGGGTCCAAATTTGTGACGTTTATTCATATATGATCTTTCTTTCATAATAAATGTTGTAGGATTTTTTGTTTCATAAATGTTTGTTTTGTATGTTTAATGGAGATTTTAAAAAAATATCAGTGTTTGCTTATTAAAAGTTATATATATATATATACCAATATAAATGTATAAGTGTGCTAATTAGTACACGTGGATAAGAGACGGATATCTAGAATTTTAAAATACTAGTAGTCTTCCGCTTCGTACAAATCATTAACTTGTTTTTCGAAACTTTCTAAATATTTGGTGTCTATATATTCAGAAAATCAAAAACTTAAAATTAAAAAGCAAAAACATAAAATACAATATATAATATGAATACTTCATTAAAAATTAAAAATATTTTCTTTTAGAACCTTTAACAACTAAATAGTTTTTTTTACGAACAAAAGTACTATATAAATTATGTAGAGATATAAATTTTATATAACTCTAATGTATGTGTTTATGTATGTATAGTACATATAGGGTTCAATATTTGTCTTAAAACTATTAGTATTTGTAATTTACTTCGTCTTTGACGGATATTGACTATTATTATTAGTTTAATTTACAGATATCATGATTTACGGATCACGAGACGAGTAACAAATATAATAAGATAATACATATAGTTTGGCACCCATATTAATTAGTTAGATGAATACAAATTTAAATATGTACAAAAATAACACAATATTTCTGAAAGATAACTAATTATAACCAAACCAGCTAAACAGTTTTTTTTTTTTTTTTGACTGAAAACCAGCTAAACAGTTACTACATTCAGTATGAATATAAAAAAATTATGTCTAGTATAGTTTACAGACCAGCTCATACTAGGTTTCAGCGAACCACATAGCTAATTCTGTTTAACCATCATATGTGCCGGTTTATGAAAGAAGATTATGACTGTTGTTTCTTTGTTTTTTTTTGTTGGTAAAATGATCATGACTGTTGTTGTTCGAACATTCATCTAAACCATCAAGTATATCTGACAATGACAACGAATGGTGGTCACGCAGATCGTGGTGAATTATTTCTTAGTGGGGTTTAGTTTTATTGGCCACTGTAAACATTTTAAATAACATAATATCCGTATTTATTCATATTTCTATAGTTTTCTGGGATCACTGAAATTTGCTAAAACAAATTCATGAAACTAAAAAAACATTTAACATATGGGCCTCATTTCACGATCACTGTGAATTATAATTTTTATTTTGTTACGTGAGGGTCATGCCACCTATAAATTCAGACGAAGACATACCAATACACACTTCAACTCCCACTGTCTTCCATTACAAATAATTAACACCAACATCTAGCTTAATCATTCTCTCTAGTCTCTAATGGCGTCACTTCACATTTCATCTTATTTTCTGGGCATAAATCTGAAAAAACACAACTCCATTTCGATCGTCAAAAGCTACTCTCCATCCTCATTCACCAAGTTTGCCTCTCGTGTCTCTCGCAAGGTTCTTCTTCGTTTTACCACAATCTTTCTTTTGTTGCATGTCACTATAAATATATTACCTAATAACGTTTATGTGAAACAGAGGTTCCTACTCTGCTCGCTGACTATGAACGGGTGTGAGGCTGACCACAAAGAGCCACTTGGCATGGTAGAGACAAGAACTCTATCCACGGTTACGTCACTGGCTATTGCGACCGAGATGCTGATAACCGCCGTATCTAACCTTAAAACCGAACCGCCTTCGTTCTCATCCGGAATCATCCGGTTACAGGTACGTAATAGTTTTCTCCATTTTGTGCAATCCGACATGCACGTGGAGATTTAACATTGGTATGTGTGATATTATTTCATTTACTATCGTAGTTGTCGGTTACAGAATCATTGAATAGACTTGAAAAAAAACATTATTGTTAGATATTATAAGTTCTTAACCTATCCAGACAAGAGAGGGTCCGATTTTGAATTACTATTTTGCATTATTGTAAATTATAGAGTATTTACAAAATAAGTTATTGTAAAAGTAAGAAAATGCCAAAAACTAATTATTTAATCAAATGGAAATTCTACAGTATTTTACAAAATAAATTATTGCCAAAGGGAGAAAATGCCAAATTTGTTTTATTCAATTTGGAAAAGATACAAAAGAAATTATTGTAAAAGTAAGAAAATATCAAAAAGAATATTTTTTTACGTTATTGAAAACCTTATTAAAATAACGGCTTTGTTACGTTCGTTATATTCGTTATCTTTCCCGCGCAAGCTAAAAACAAAAATCATAACTTGTGATCATCACAGGTGCCAATCAACCAGCAGATTGGTGCAATAGATTGGCTTCATGCACAGAATGATGTTCTTCCTCGCAGTTTCTTCTCCCCTCGTTGCAGCGACCCTAGCCGTGAAGATCTTCTCCATGACTTGGCGAGAGAGAATGTGAATGGATCATATGATCGTAGTCCTGTCAGTGTTGCTGGTATAGGATCTGCTGTTTTTTTCCGTGATCTAAACCCTTTCTCTCATGATCACTGGAGATCTATCAGAAGGTAGTTTCACTACATTACAAGAACATAAACTCATGATGTTTTTTTTTTTTTGAATACCAATAATAAAGAAAGTTTTTTATGAATTTTTTTTATTATTTGTGTTGTTGTTGGTGTCTTCGAAGGTTTCTTTGTTCGAGGTCACCTTTGATTCGTGCGTATGGTGGACTCCGGTTTGATCCTAGAGGAAAGATCTCTGTTGAATGGGAACAATTCGGCTCGTTTTACTTCACAGTGCCTCAGGTATGATATTAAAGTGTTTTTGTAACCATTTGATTTGTTGAATGATACTTTCACAGGTCGAGTTTGTTGAGTTTGGGGGAAACTCAATGCTGGCTGCAACTGTTGCTTGGGATGAAGATATCTCATGGACGCTAGAAAATGCTATTGAAGCACTTCAGGAGACTATGCTTCAGGTTTCACTATCCTTCAAAAAAAACTCTGTTCCTTACTTGGCATATTAGTATACATTTAGGATGATATTTATACTTGGTTAAATCAGGTTTCTTCTGTAATAATGAGATTAAGGAGAGAATCTTTAGGAGTTTCTGTTGTTAGCAAGAACCATGTTCCTAGTGAAGGAGCCTATCACCCTGCTGTAACTAGTGCTCTTGAGACTATAAAGGCCAAAAACTCACCCTTAAGCAAGGTACTAACTAATCTTCCTTTTGTTATACATTTGTGGGTTTTAATGAAACTGATTGTTTTGGTTTTTGGGAATCAGGTTGTGCTTGCACGCAGCACTAGAATAATTACGGATACCGATATTGATCCTATTGCTTGGATAGCACGGTTGCAGGTGTATTTTCTTCCATTGCAGATTCTTTACTCTAGTCACTTTATTAAATGTTAAAATCTCAGCGTAATTATTAATATGGCAGCGTGAAGGACAAGACGCGTACCAGTTCTGTCTTCAACCACCAGGTGCACCAGCATTCATAGGAAACACGGTAGGTTTACACCCTTATAGCTTAAGTTATTGGCTCACTATGGTTAGCTGCTGAGAAACAATGTGGAATCAAGTGTTCGTTCTGAGTTCTGACATACATCTTTATGGAACAGCCTGAGAGACTCTTCTATAGAAAACATCTAGGTGTCTGCAGCGAGGCTTTGGCTGCAACCAGACCTAGAGGTGATTCAAGGGCTTCTGATATGGAAATAGAGCGTGACTTACTAACCAGGTCAATACTTTTGTAATTTTGTGATTTTTAACACTTATTTGATGCATGATTAGAAACTTCAAGGTATATGTGTGCTGATATTATTTGCAAATATTTTTGCAGTCCCAAAGATGATCTTGAGTTCTCCATTGTACGAGAGAACATAAGAGAAAAACTAAAAGTATGTTTTCCATCAACAACAGTTCCTTTAGTTCACATTTTTAGGCTCTTTAATAATTATAGTGGCACTTAGTG
Source organism: Eruca vesicaria subsp. sativa (assembly GCA_932364175.1). NCBI lineage: Eukaryota > Viridiplantae > Streptophyta > Magnoliopsida > Brassicales > Brassicaceae > Eruca > Eruca vesicaria. The sequence goes on from CAKOAT010508487.1 coordinate 1,020,841, forward strand.
CCCATGATCTACGAAATGCTGGAACATGTTCCATCTTCTGCATTGCAGGCCATATGTGACAGAGTAATTGTGAGGCCTCAAAAAACAGTGAGAAAACTTGCAAGAGTACAACACCTATATTCTCAATTGGCAGGGCAGTTAAGAAGAGAAGATGATGAGGTTAGATTACCGTTTTGTATGATTCAACATGTTATGATCATCTATAACACTTGATTTGTTGCTCTGATTATTTGAAATATATTTTACATTCATTTATAGTCATCTTGCCATCTAGTGAACAAAGCTACAGTTTTTTACTTACCCCAAAATGGTTTTGTTTATTTTCAGTTTGACATTTTAACTGCTTTGCATCCAACGCCAGCTGTTTGCGGTTGTCCAGTAGATGAAGCAAGGCTTTTGATTAAGCAAATTGGTAAAATATGTTTTGGTTCTTCTGCCTTTTATTTTTTAGCACTGTAATAGATGCTAACACTTGATGTATTATGATAAACTTTTCTTATATGCATATATATTCTTTTTTTCTTTTATAGAGTCATTTGATAGAGGAATGTATGCTGGACCAGTTGGATATTTTGGTGGTGGAGAAAGTGAATTTTCTGTAGGCATAAGATCTGCTTTAGTCGAGAAGGTGATTATTTTTTTAACTTGTAACAAGTTTACTCAGTATACTAAAATTTACAGTTATGTCATTGCATTTGATCTGATCTCTTTTCTTTTGGTATATTCCCAGGGTCTTGGGGCATTGATCTATGCAGGAACCGGAATAGTTTCAGGAAGCGATTCATCCTCGGAGTGGAACGAGCTTGAGCTTAAGATCTCTCAGGTGAGAAAATTTTGTTCTTTAAGACATCAATGCAATATCCATAGTCAATGAGATTTGAAAACATATTGGTTATATATGTGTGTTTATGCAGTTCACTAAGTCACTTGAACATGAGCCAGCTTTGCAACAGATCAACTAAAGAAAGGCAAAATGAGATTGTTTTGTAAATTAAGTTGCTCTATTTAAATTGCTCTGTATCATTCATTGTGTGTTGGTGCCATTGTTGTAAACTAGAAGTAAATCTAAAGATGCTGCATCAAATTAATTTTCTTTTTTTTTGTTTAGCTAAGCCTTTGAAGCTGAGGTTTATGACGTACGTTATGATCCAAAGCTGACGTCTCCGCTGCAAAACAAATACTATTTTTTTTTTAATAACCCGGTGGCATCCACCAAAGTGGATCCAGACTAGCGTCGAGTGTGAGTGTTCGTATCAACCTACGTTATTGGTCGGAATACGCCTCGGTCACCGGATGCTGGGAAGCCCAAATTTTAAATTTTACCCAAGTAACCAGCGGGATTCGAACCCGGGTATTCCGGCCGAATACCTGAGTTCTATCAAACAATGCTAGTAATTGGGCTAATCCAATCAAAGTGCATGATATTATCTTTAGGTGGGAATTGGCTTCCTGAAGATCTAAACAAGGGGAGACTTGAGTATTTCTACTACTTAGTTGCTGGTATGATGACTATAAACTTTGCATACTTCTTATTAGTCTCACATTGGTACGTTACAAAGATGTTGTGGTCAAGGACAATGACATAGAATAAGGTTTTAGTGTAATAAAGATCTGTACTATTACCTCTTTGGGGTTGAGATGATAAAGATTCAACTTTTGAACAAAACATTACATACAAATTACAACCCAAACTGTTCATATAAGGACCATGGCTTCTGTAAAATCCCCACTCCTAAAAACCCGAAAAAATTCAAACAGGGACAGATTGTCCAGTGAGAGCATCATGGAGATGCAGAGACCCATCTTTCATCAAGTTAAGGCTTAAGCTTTTGAACCTCTCTCTTGAGTATTGCCTTGACGCCTTTCTCCAATCTGTTCCTGCTTTCATCATCGTCACAAACTCATCATAGTTTATACGCCCATCCTGCAAACACAAACAAACCCAACATACTAACTCAGAAACTGATATATGTAACTTCCTCATTGTTTAAGGAAGATTGTTTTAGAGATTTTGAAATAACCTTGTCAGCATCAACTTCACGCATGATGTCGTTTAAAACACTGACATCTGGTTCTCCTAACTCGTCAGTTAAAGCTTCTCGTAGCTCATCAAGTTCGATGAAAGTACTTCCATCTTTGTCAAAGAACATAAAAGCTAGTTTGAAAAGCTCATCGTTCTCTATCTTCTGCAAATGAATGATCACAGCTACAAACTCTCCATAATCCAAAAAACCATTCCCATCAACATCTGCCTGCGTCAAAGCCATACGGATTTGAGCTATGTTTTCATCAGAGAAGAAGGATGTTTTGGTCTTTTATAAGAGAAGAGGTAAATGTGGAAAAGTACCACTTCCATCAACATTTTGATCTCTGGTTCACGAAGCTGTGACCCAACCTTCTGAAGACCAGCTCTGAGTTCCGGGTAAGTTATTCTACCATCGTTGTCTTCATCCATCAGTGAGAACATGTCCTTGATCACTTCAACTTCTTGGATAGACAAGTGCTCAGCTATAACCTGGAGTAATCAAATGGATATGATCATGATCAAATACCAATTAAAGAGACCAAAACAATTGATAGTCTAAAACACTTACACGAAGAACCTTCTTTTTAAATCTATTCATCATAGAGAACTGCTTCAATCTTGATCTGACTATATCCCCTAAAGGAACATTTGGAGCTTTCTTTGCATTCTGTATCCAAGGGTGAGCTGCGAGATGCAACGAAGAAACGTTAGTGATGGCATTTAGAATCAGTTCGGCAATAAAAAAAATAGTAACAGAAGAACTTCACCTAACACTTGCTGAGCAGTCAAACGCTTAACCGGATCAGGCTCCAACATCTGCCTCACAAGACTCTTAGCACTCTCTGAAATCTGAGGCCAAGGATCTCTCTTAAAATCAAGAACTCCCCTCAAGATCGCAAGAGCAACACCTTGTTCCGTCTCTGTCAAATAGAATCCACAAACTAACCGGTTTATGTAACCGATATAGATGACAAACAATCACACAACTTCCAAAATAGCAAGAAGCTAACCAGCCCAAAAGGGAGGAACACCACAAAGCAAGATATAGATAATAACTCCAGCACTCCAAACATCAACCTCAGGTCCATAATCTCTCTTCAACACTTCAGGAGCCATGTAATATGGACTCCCTACAATCTCTGTAAACTTATCTCCTACAATACAAGAAACAAAACTTTACATAAGCAGCAGATTCATATGATCAACATTGATACTCCGAGCCACCGTCACCACCCAACTATGAGCATAATTATTGCAGGTTTTTTTAGGGTGGAGTTCTGAGATATTGAAGAACGTCTTAGAACTCATAATACGGTTAATAACCCCGGTTAAGGGATTATTAACTCATAATACGGTTCTTATATCTCTTATTTAAGAGACAGTTCTTAACTCTTCTTAATTAAAATCTAAGAAAAGCTAAGAAATCTTTTAGCCGAAGCTAAGAACCTTCGGCTTAATCATGTTCTTCTAAGAATCTCCACCATAATAAATCTGCACTAATAAACCTACACTAATGATGCTCTAATATTATATGCTGTGATTTCGGGGATTATGGGCTTCGGCCCAACATAAAATAAAAACATTACTAACCCCAAAGATTAAAATCTTTATTACCAGGTTTAAAGAAGACAGACAAGCCAAAATCAATAGCCTTAAGCGCAGAGTTCTCCTTCTTATTAGCAAACAAGAAATTCTCAGGCTTCAAATCTCTATGCACAACACCATTAACATGACACATCATCACAACCTCCGCAACCGTTCTCGCAACCCCCGCAGCCGCACGCTCCGTATAATGCCCTCTCGCCACAATCCGATCAAAAAGTTCTCCACCTTCGCAAAGCTCCATCACAAGATGCACATTCTCCCCGTCCTCATAACTCTCCCTGAGCTTCACCACGTTGGGGTGATCAGGGAGAGTGGACATGATCGCTACCTCGCGACGGACGTCCTCGACGTCGATCGCTGTTCGGAGCTTACGTTTGGAGATGGATTTGCAGGCTAGGGGTTCGTGGGATGTGCGGTCGGTGCAGAGGTAGGTTATTCCGAATTCGCCGCGGCCTAGCTCCCGGCCTAGGGTGTATTTTTCGGTGATCTTTGTGCGGTGGCTCGTTGGGATTACTATGGTCTTGTGAGTGCTACGTGTACGGGCTGGGGATCTGGTGGTGGTTTCTTCGGCGTATGGGTTTAGTTTTCCGTTTTGATTGGGCTTTTTGGGGTTTTGAGTTGAGGTTTCTGAGTTTGGAGGCTTTACGCAGACGTTACAGTTACCCATGGCTGTGTGAAAGAGGGAAAGGAAGAAAGAAAAGCTTTAACAGTTAGCTCTCATAGCGGTGGAGGTGTTTTTTTCCGGCGAGGTTTGAGTTTGTGTTGGGGAGAGAAAACGCGGGTTTGGGTGAAGAAAAGTCAGCGCTTTTCAAAAATTCGATTTCTTTATGTAATAATAAGAGCGTTTAAGAGTAACGTGTACCTTTTGAGTATTGACATATGTTTTTTTTTTCTCTAACCATTGCACCACCTTCTTAAGAAGTAAATAGACTATTATTTACGATTAATTAATTTCTAACTATATTTCTTCCAGATCTGATTTTTTGGTCCAAGCTTGTCACTCATAAAATTAAGAAAGTGTTTGTCACCGCGAGGTAAACTTTGACAAAAGTTACATTCGCAACCATTTAACCAATAGGCCAACTCGAAATTGGTAATTAAGAAATTATTCGTTTAAAAAAAATATTTTATTGCTCTTTCCGTTTCTGAATAAATGTCAATTTGACATTTTTTACGTAAATTAAAAAAGTGGTTGAAATTTATATAAGTTGTTATTAATTATATCTCTTTAATCATTAGTATTTTAGGTAAATAAAATTGTTTATCTAAAATCAATGCAATTTCTAATTAATTTTCAGCTGAAAATAAGTATAATTTATATTAAAATTGTAAAATGATATTTTTTGTGTAACAAGGAAAAATGGTTAAAATGACACTTATTATGAAACAGAGAGATACTAGATTCTCAATAATAAAAGAAACAGTTTTTGACAAAGTTTAATGGTAAAAGTTACACGGAAAACATCATTAACCTATTTTCACAAAGGTAATCGTATATGTCTGTAATCGTCAGGTTTCTAGTTCTAAAGATAACATGTACGAATGTGAATTAGTGAATATGATAATGAAACCTATCAATTTGCAAATGGTAACCGACACCTAAAGTGTTTTGAACATTTAATTTTACGAAGTCAGAAAATTGGAAGGCTTGAATTTGCCAATCTTAAACCTTGCTTAAAGATCACTAATTTGGAGTTTATTTCGAAGATATATATATTAAAATTTTCTAATAATATATTAATAAATTTTAATTACAGAATCACGATTAGCATATAAAAGAAAACTATGGGCTATAATATCCTCCTCACTAGTTTTAAAACAATTATTAAGGATTTACTTACTAATCCGGTATTTAGATTCATAGTAACGATAAGAAGTACAGTAGAATCTTTATAAATTAATACTCGATAAATTAATATACATTAAATATCTCTATAAAATAATATAATTTTATAGTTCCAAATTGAGTTTTTGGTTCGATTAGTATATCGATAAATTAATATCTCTCTAAATTAATAAAAATAAAATTTTGGTATAGTCCCAACATTATTAATTTATAGAGATTTCACTGTAAAATACAAAGGTCCATAGTATTGTAAAAAAAAAATCCATAATAATGCCATGAAGTAAGAAGTAAAAACACAAGCTACAATTAATTATATACTCTTGGTAATATATTATTTTTTTCTTACAGCAAAACCTATATTTTAGAGAATTGTTTCTTTAGCTTTTACTAGTCGAATAAATTGCCAAAAAAATGTTTAACATGTTTATGAATAGATTTATTCCCTCATAATTATAACCTAAATTCACTAGACAGGAAGAAATTGCCGACAAAAAAAAAGTTAAGAACAAATAGGTGTAATAAAGACCGTCAAATATTAGATTGATGAGCAACAGTAACTGCGTTGTACAAAATTAAGAAAATTTTATAACCCAAACAAAAAATTGACTGAAGATTCCAATAATGGAAGTCAACATAAGAAATTTTTTTAAATCAATGCAAACATTATTTATGTCTGGTTCTGAAACTACAAGTCTTCCTATCCTGACTTCTCTACACGTTCAATTTCATACTCGTTATCGTTCTTGTTGGATATACATTACGGCGTTCTCTAGTACTCAAGTGCTTTTGATTTAAGGAGACAAGTGATGTGGGTGGATTCAGTACGTAGACGTTTGAAATGTTTTTGTATCAAGCTATATGGTCTCATAAGAAGTATTTTATACGTTTTTTTTTGTCAATGATTCGGTCATATTAATGTGGTAGGTCAGAAAAGAAGCGGTTTCAATTTATTGTCCGGCAAGACCTTTCACACTCCTATTTATGAACCTACTAAACAAAACTTTCACTGAAAACTATTATGACCATTTCTCTCGGCCTCTTTTTCGTCGGCAACAAATTTAAAGCTGGCAGAAAGTGAAAATACAATCAAAGAAAAACGTGACAAATTATTTGGAAAAGAATATGATGGGCATGAATTATCGTCGGCAATTTCAAAACTAGCATAGAGTGAAACTATAATCAAATGAGAAAAGATGTGACAAAAATATTAAAACTAGCATAGCTAGAGTGAAACTATAATCAAATAAGAAAAGATGCGACAAATATTTGGAAAAGTAGATATCTGTTTATGTTTGGAAAAAGATGGGATGATGGGTTAAACTCAAAATGTCGTGGCTGCATGTGTGTGCATGTCGTTACGCCAACTTTTTGCGTATAACTTATTGTCAGCCCCAAAAGGATGTTCTATAGAACCGGAACGTATCTAGCTCTTATACTATACACTATATGAACAATTTATTGTTTATCTTTTATTAACTTTGGGCAAACTTTTTACAAAGAAAAAACTAAAACATCAACCCGCAGCAGAAACTCAAGACCTAAACCAAAACTTCAAAAAATACTCAGCCAAGTACCCAAAGGAGTAACGGCAGAGCTGGAGGAAGGTGCAATTGTATTGTAATTATCATGCTGTACTTTGAAAGATGCCAATCCTTAATTCCTTATACTATTGTCAGAAACCATTAGCCTTTGCATCTGTGGGTTTTCTTTATTACTGTTAAATGGGTCTTCTCAGTTTGGCTAAATGGGGCTAGTGAGTTTAATAGCCCACCTTTTGTTTTAAAATTAATGATGGTATGAATGGAGAGAAAGGCCTTGCAGATTTAGCAAACTGCAATACAAATATACAATACAATCATTCTTGATTGCTTATAGAGTTACAGTCTTACATACAACTATTCATAAGTTCCTTGCAAATTTTGTCACACAGTATATATAGTTGTATATTAAGAAAATTTTCACATTGAAGTAACTTTTTTTTTGTTCTCTTATTTGTCTCCGTTAATAGTTCCCATTTCACAACCTCCACCCAAATATATCTCTCAAATTTCAGTAGTCAAATACCAGAAGAAACAAAAATCCTGTTGAATACTAAAGTAACAGGACAGTCACAAGCAAGACATGAAAGCGAAATCCACGTGTACATCGAAGCCTTGCGAAACTTGAGGAAGGCAAAGCTTCTACGTTGCAAATAAGAAATAGCCAAAGGTTGAAGAGGTAAAAGAAGAAATTACAAAAAGTAGCTCAACTTGTGCTCCTTTTCTTTTTTATACCCAAATCCATAGATTCTTTCAAAAGTACCACAAACATATTTTATTTTGAAAATTAACACTAGAAAAGTACCGTTTCAAACTTTCAGCACTGTAATAAATCAAAAAGGGATACCAAAAAAAAAAAATTTCATCACAGTGCTGTTAACTGTGAGAAAAATGTATGTAAAAGACAAATCCTATTTAAGAACTGAGTAAAATCTGAAAGGAATAAGAATATCGTGTATTTTTTAGAAAGAAATGAAAGATTAGGGGTTTATATGAAAACTATAAAAAACAGAGAACAGAGAAAAAAAAAAGTTGTGACCTTGAATTCGCAGCCTCCTTCTCCGTATGAGCCAATATGCTTGGAAGAAGGTAGAAGAACGTTTCTCTCAAATTTTGACGGGGAAGAAGACCAACTTTTCGCCTCCATTGTTCTCACAGAGAAACCAAAACCATAATTTAGCTACTCTGCTCCTCCGTGTAACAGGTGACTTGTGATCTCTTCCTTAATCACTGGAAGCTCTTCTCTATGTTATGTTTAAACAATCACAAGATGTGTTTTGTGTTTTTGTCTTTGTTGTCTCTTCTGAGATTTAAAGTTTCAGACTTTTTTTTTTTTTTTTGAATTTGACTTTATGGTTCACTTGTAGAGTATACAATAAAGTTAGAGACTTTTAACTTGTTTAGAGGAAGAAGCTAGTTGTTGTAGTAATGTAACAGAGAGTATGGTTTAGGGTTTATATGTTTGAATCTTTTGAGTTTCATTTTTAACTGCAGAGAAATGATGCGTCCACAGCAAATCAGCAAACTCTCAAGTTCAGCAAGATCTTTTTTTCTTAGTGGATCTAGATCAAGTGCAGCTGATGGGAGCTCCTCTTCTGCGTTCAACGATGATGAGCCTTGTGTCTCAAGACGCCAGCAAGCTGCTGCACAGGCTGGAAAACTAGTACCATCCAGTGTTGTCCCTAAGCCTCTTGTAGTGGGAAGCATATTACCAAAGGATGTAGATAATAAACCGGTTGTTCTAAAGAAGGTTGATGGTTCTGGTCGGCCATCTCTATTACCACACTCAGTTACTTATGCATCAACAGAAGCTTCTTCTTCTTCTTCAGAACCTATTGGGGATCAGATTTTCAGAGCCGGTGTTGCAGCGGTTAGTATTTTGTCTGATTTAGCAAACTTTAAGCTTCCTTCATCTGATGGAGGGAGTGAAGTGTTTGGATTAGGGAAAAGATGTATGGTGGATCCAGCTCGGCCTATTACAAGTGTGAAATCTTCTAATGTGAAAGTTATAAGAAGAGAGGACTTGACCAAATCTTACCCTAGATCATCAGCTGCAAAGGATTCATCATCGATTGGTAGTAAAATTAGAAATACTAGTAGCAACTTCCGAGGGGCTAAGGAAGCTGGATTTGTTAAAGGATTCAAACAAGTCTCAACACAGAAAAGGTATCATCACACATCTGGCAAGAGGACAAGCATGTTGCAAAGACACAATGTTGATTCAAACAGATTTGTGCCTTCAGGGTCTGCTCTGACATCATCATCAAGGCAGTATTGTAATAATATCAAAGACGTGGAGAACGTTTCCAGCATTTTGAAAACATTCAGGTGGGGTCCTGCTGCTGAAGAGGCTCTCAAAAATCTCCGTTTAACAACGATGGGTCCATACCAAGCAAACCAAGTTCTCAAGAAGATGAATGACTATGGAAACGCTCTTGGTTTCTTCTACTGGCTTAAAAGGCAACCTAAGTTTAAGCATGATGAGCACACTTACACCACTATGGTTGGTAACCTTGGCCGTGCTAAACAGTTTCGTGCCATAAACAAGCTTCTCGATGAGATGGTTAGAGATGGTTGTAGGCCAAACACGGTTACTTATAACCGACTTATCCACAGCTATGGCCGTGCTAATTACTTGAACGAAGCTATGAATGTGTTTAATCAAATGCAAGAAGCTGGATGCAAACCAGACCGTGTAACGTACTGTACTCTTATAGACATTCACGCCAAGGCTGGTTTTCTTGACATTGCGATGGATATGCACCAGAGGATGGAAGCAGCTGGTATTTCAACTGACACTTTCACTTACAGTGTCATAATAAACTGTCTTGGGAAAGCTGGACATTTACCTGCTGCACACAAGCTCTTTTGTGAGATGGTTGATCAGGGTTGTACACCTAACTTGGTCACATACAACATCATGATAGACTTGCATGCCAAAGCGAGAAACTACCAGAGCTCGTTGAAGCTTTACCGTGACATGCAAAACGCTGGGTTTAAGCCTGATAAAGTGACGTATAGCATTGTGATGGAGGTGCTTGGACACTGTGGGTATCTTGAGGAAGCAGAGGGTGTTTTCACTGAGATGCAGGAACATAATTGGATTCCTGATGAGCCGGTTTATGGTCTTTTGGTGGATTTGTGGGGGAAAGCTGGTAATGTGGAAAAGGCGTGGTACTGGTATCAAGCTATGCTACATGCTGGTTTGCTACCTAATGTTCCTACATGCAATTCTCTTCTTAGTACCTTCCTTAGGGTTGATAAGATAGGGGAAGCGTATGAGTTGTTACAAAACATGCTTTCCTTTGGTCTACGTCCCTCTTTGCAGACATACACGTTGCTCTTGAGTTGTTGCACAGATGGTCGGTCAAAACTTGATATGAGTTACTGTGGCCAGCTAATGGCAAGCACGGGTCATCCTGCACACATGTTTCTCCTCAAGATGCCATCTGCAAGTCCTGATGGGCAAAACGTGCGTAATCATGTGAACAGCTTCTTAGATCTGATGCACAGCGAGGACAGAGAGAGCAAGCGAGGACTTGTGGACGCGGTGGTTGACTTCTTACACAAGTCAGGGCAAAGAGAAGAGGCGGGATCTGTGTGGGAAGTTGCAGCACAGAAGAACGTTTTTCCTGATGCAGTAAGGGAGAAAAGCAGCAGCTACTGGCTTATCAATCTCCATGTTATGTCGGAAGGAACTGCAGTAACAGCCTTGTCCAGGACTCTTGCTTGGTTCCGTAAACAGATGCTAGTATCCGGATCTTGTCCTTCTAGGATTGATATAGTGACTGGTTGGGGAAGACGTAGTAGAGTGACTGGTACATCAATGGTGAGACAAGCAGTTGAAGAGCTGCTCAACATGTTTGGTTCACCGTTTTACACAGAGAGTGGGAACTCAGGTTGTTTTGTTGGGTGTGGTGAGTCTCTCAACAGGTGGTTGCTTCAGTCTTATGTTGAGAGGATGCATTTGATTTGATGTGAGTGTTTGTTTTAGCTTTATTTTATTTATTTGTTTTCTTTTAGCTGATTGTTTTAGCGTGTGTCATAAGGTAAAGGTTAGGGTAACAATTTGACTTTCTCTCTAGTCTCATTTGTACTCTACCCTTTTAATTGTAATCTTTCCTCTTGCAATAATTTATCTAAGATTCTGTTTTAAGTGTGATGGAGACGTTAAGAAAAGTTGAATAAGCAAATAAGACTTTAATCATACACACTTTTGTCTGCATTATTCCTTGTCCGCCATTTATAGTTAAATCTTATTGTCGTGTACTAACAATTTTTATTATTTTATCTGACTTATTAAAACATTATTATATTTGTAATGTTATTTGCATCATTTTTGCCACCTATTACACTAGTTCCTCAAATTTTTATTATTACTTTATCTTATTAAAACATTATTTTATTTGTATTGTTTTATTTGCATCATACGACACCTATTTACACAATGAAAATAAAATCAAATATTCGTGGATGTCAGTTTGCGCCAAGAGGTAGAAAACGATTCTAGTTTTTATTTGTTTTTTGTTTTATTCTCCGGCTTCAAACACACGGCGGAACATGGCGGTGGCGAGTCTAAGAACGAAATGGATGGCGATGACAGCGAGCATATGGATCCAGTGCACATTAGGAGGCTCTTACACCTTCGGAATCTACTCAGCGATCTTGAAATCGTCTCAATCATACGACCAATCAACTCTTGACACAGTCTCTGTCTTCAAAGACATTGGTGGTAACGTTGGTGTTTTATCTGGACTTTTGTACACTGCCACCACTTTTAATCGACGTGGCCGTGACGGTAGGGAAGGTAGAGGAGGTCCTTGGGTGGTGATCTTGATCGGTTCGGTTTTGTCTTTCACCGGTTATTTTCTTATTTGGGCTTCTGTTACCGGTTTGATTAGGAAACCGCCGGTTCCGGTTATGTGTTTGTTTATGTTGATAGCTGCTCAGTCTTTAACGTTTCTTAATACGGCGAATGTTGTGAGCTCCCTTGAGAATTTTGCTGATTATGGTGGCACTGCCGTTGGTATTATGAAGGTAATTAAAGTCCTTTTATCAAATTTTTGTTGTTAGAGTTTATTAGCTACTGTTTAGGCCCATTTTTAGTTATTTTAAGCTAGACAAAAGACATTCGTAAAAATATTCGAATGGATCTTGTCGGTGATATTTTAGTATTTGTCTGAATTTGACCAAACCCAAACATGAACCCAAAACTCTGAAAAATTCTATAGAGATTAAAGAATTATCTGAAGTTTCTAACTAGTATTTAAAATGAATTATTTTTAGTTGAACATGATCTGATTTGAAATGAGATCTAAGAGCTGCAACGGGTCTTTAAGCGGGAATCATCACGGAAACATAATTAAATAATCAATGGACTTCACAAAAAGTTAAAGATTTGATCTTTAAAATCTCTAAAAAATAACTCTTTCTTAGTGAATCTTTTAACTATTTGTGGAGTCTCCACGACACACGTGGTAATCCGCGATTAATTGGTATTTTTTTTAATTTAACAAAATAACAATTAAAAAAATTAAAAAATATTTTTTTACGGGATAACACGGTTGGAGATGTTCTAAAAGGCTGAATCCGAAAACTCAAAAATGCGAACGAGTACTTGAACGCACGTGCCTGTTTTGAACCTTGAGCTTATGCGTTGGACTTGTTCTTTGTAGGGTTTTGTTGGTCTAAGTGGAGCAATGTTAATACAACTCTATGAAACAATATGCCCTGGAGATCCAAAGAGTTTCATTCTTCTACTTGCAATAGTACCTTCACTTCTCTCTGTATTAGTGATGCCACTAGTCAGGATATACGAGACTACCACGGTCGATGAGAAGAAGCATTTAGATGGTTTATCAACTTTGTCTCTTATCATCGCAGCTTACCTTACGATAACTATCACCGTGAAGAGCACTCTTAGTTTACCATCATGGGCCAACACCATCACGCTTGCAATTCTACTCATTCTCCTCGCCTCGCCTCTACTAATTGCGGTAAGAGCACGCCGAGACAATATCGAGAAGCCATGTTATTCTCCTCTTATAGACAATCTAGAAGCAACAACCTCTGGTGAGAGCTTGGTGGTGGTTGAAGATAAAAGCTTAAATCTGTTACAAGCCATGCGTAATGTAGACTTTTGGTTACTTTTTCTTGCTATGGTATGTGGGATGGGATCAGGAATTTCGACTATAAACAACATTAGACAAATAGGTGAGTCTCTTCGTTACTCTAGCGTTGAGATAAACGCATTGCTGTCTTTGTGGAACATATGGAACTTTATTGGTCGGTTTGGAGCTGGTTATGTTTCGGATGCGTTACTACATAGAAAAGGATGGCCACGTCCGTTGCTAATGGCTACAACTCTCGGAGCCATGACCATAGGGCATCTAATCATAGCCTCTGGCTTTGAAGGAAACCTATACCCCGGTTCGGTTATCGTAGGGATATGTTATGGCTCACAATGGTCTTTAATGCCGACGATAACGTCAGAGTTGTTCGGGGTTAAGCATATGGGAACAATCTATAACACTATTTCTATAGCTAGTCCTATGGGTTCGTATATCTTCTCAGTGAGATTGATTGGTTATATCTATGATAAGACCATTATTGGAGAAGGTAACACGTGTTATGGTCCTCATTGTTTTCGGTTGTCCTTTGTGATTATTGCATCTGTGGCTTTCCTCGGGTTTCTTGTCTCATGTGTGTTGGTGTTCCGGACAAAGAAACTGTATCAACATATCTTTGAGAAGAGGTACTTGCATCATTGATAAGAGTTGTGAATATCATTTATTCAAGTACATAATGTTGTACAGTGCTATTTGTGTTTGTATTACTTGTAATGATTGTTGAGTATATATTGTGTAAATAAAAGTACATATATGTATTTATTTGTGAAGTTTTTTCTGTTTTTTTTCATGTAGAATTATGTGTTAGTTAAATGAATGTAAGCCCTGAATTAGTCCATGATGAAGTTTAGTTGTTGTGTGACATAAATGAAGCATCAATGTAAGGACAAATGTCAAGATCTTACTTTATCTCATTGGACCTAATTAAAAAGGTCATTAATGATCATCCTTGCCACTGAGAGATCATTTGCTTTACATGTTATTAATCATGCAGCCTTGTAATGAGGTACTTAAACTGTCAATTGTCATGTTAATCGTATCTAGTTAAATTTCCCAAATAAATATATAGTTAGTTTTGTAACTGAGAGTTACTTTTACTTTCAAGTATTAATTTACTAAGATTTAACGACTACCCATTATGTTTCATTTTAATTGTCGTTTTAAATTTGTACACACAAATTAAAAAATAATTAATTTTATATATTTTCTACAAACACATTTTCATTGAAATTATAAAATAACACTTATTTAAAAAGGAAAAATTTTACTCTAAAACGACATTTAATTTGAAACGAAAAGAGTATAATACTCGTGGTTTTTATATCACTTGTAAAAATTACAAATTATGTAATTCAAAAATATTTTCCTACCTTTTTAAAGTTTTTTTTTTAATTCAAGAAATGCTCTAATTATTTCTGGTCAAATTTGCAATAAAAAAAAAAAAGGGAAATTGCCAGAAATAACACTTTCAAGATACCACTTTTCAACTTTACACTAACCAACTTTACCACTAAAATTTTAATACTCAAAATACTATTAGAATTTAGGGTTTTGGGGTTTTGGATTTAGGATTGATAGTTTAGGGTTTAGTGTTGATTTCTTAGGGTTTAGGGTTTAATTTTTAGGGTTTAGAGTTTAAGTTTAAGGTTTAGAATTGATATTTTAGGGTTTAGGGTTGATTTTTAGGGTTTAGGGTTTACTTTTTAGGGTCTAGAGTTTAGAATTGATGTTTTAGGGTTTAGGGTTAATATTTTATTTAATATTTATTTTATGTATATATATAAAGAATAATGATATAAGAGTCTTTTATCCTTTAATAAAATGTGTATTTTTGAAAATGTTCATTTGTTGATGGTAAATATGAAAAGTGGTACCACCAAAGTAGTGGTATAATTGAAATTCTCCCAAAAAAAAATTGTAAAACTACATAATAGAAGCCACATCATCATTCTAAAATCCTTTTTTCTCCTTGTCTTAATAAAAAAAAACCTTTATATAAATAATCTCTCTCTCGAGAGAGAGAGAGCCCTAGCATTGTTTACCCCTATTTCTCCTCTCCTCTTGTGTTTTGTTTTTCACTCGCTGAGTCGTTTTCTCTCCAATCCGATCAACTCAGAGAGAGGAACCTATTTGACCCCAATTATTTACCCTCATCTTTTATTTCATTGTCTCCTTTCTTCCTCTTCTCTCCACACCCCCCAAGAAACGACAACGTTTCCATCAAACACCCCAGTCAGACGCTTCCCTTCGTCGTCCTTCCCTTAAAACCGATTTTGGAACTTTAGATTTCAAATTTAAAAAATCAAAAACCCTAATTTCGATCTCTCGATGGCTTCCCCCTCCTCCGACGCCGACGATGCGTCATCTCCGGCCACGGAAACCGAAATTCCCGCGGAGGAGACTGCGACGCTCGGGAGAAGGACGAGGCCGTCGCGCGCTTGCACTGTTCGCGCGCAGCAGAGGCTTCAGGAGCAGCAAGAGGCGGAGAGGAAGCTCAGGTTGCCGAAGAAGGAGAATAAACGGGAGAATCATCGACGACGGAAGGAAGAGGTTGAGGAGGAGGAGGAAGACGATCACGAGGACGAGGAGGAGGAGGAGGACGGAGATGGAGATGATGATGTTAAGAGGCAATGCGTTAAAAGCAAGATCGTTACTTCTCTTGTTCAGCCACCGGAGGCTTCGCAGATGCCGAGGTGGAATCTTAGGTCTATGTGGGAGCTTGCTTCTGTGCTCAATTTCTTGCATGTGAGCTCTCTCTCTTATTCTCTTCTATTCAGTTATGAGTTTTTGTGTGTGTGTTTTCCTTACACTCAACAAAGTTTGTTCCTTTTTTGGATTGGTGAAGGTATTTAGGCCGCTTTTGAAGATCAATGCGGAGTTTTCAGCGGAGGAGTTTGAGACGGCTTTGCTGAATCCTAACGATACTTTGAGTGACATTCATATTCCTCTCTTAAAGGTTGCTGCTTTTTGTCTTTCCTTTATTGATGTTTTCCCTAAGTCTTGTTGGTTTGTTTTTGGTTTCTGTCATTGTTAACTTCAATGTACTTTGGGGAGTTTGTCTCATTGACATAAACGGAACTTCGTTGTCACACAAGCGTGCTTTTGTGTCCTCTCTTAACCGAGTGTGGGCTCTTATTAGTAATACAATTAATGATGGAAAACCTTTTTGTTAGCGTATTGGATGATTAGATACGGTTTAATGTTTTTTGGCTAGATTCATTCGTAGACACCTTATAGGCTTGTGCTACCTAGTAGAGGATCACTAATTTATCTGAAACGCTTTCTTGAGTTTTTTTTATGGGTTTCCTGTTTGAAGTCCTTGATCATTGTGTTGAATGATGTTATGATTTGTAATTTTGTGCATAGCTCATGTAGATTCTTTTTTTTGTGTGTGGATGATTTGGAATTGAATGTACTCTTTACTACCATAAATGTCGAAAATGCAGTTCTCTGTGAGCAATATACTAATAATCTCTTTTCAATTATGCAGGCCATTCCTCCTGTAACTCGAATGGCTCTCACTCGTGATACCTGGGTCACTGTCTTGTGCAGGAAAATAAGAGATTGCTGGCATTGGGTAATGATTGCTAAACTGCTTTGATCTGATATTGGAAGTTCCATTTTTTTTTTTTTGGAATCATACCATGTTCTGAAATGACCTTAACCTACTTGCTTAGGTTGCAGAAGGGGATCTTCCTATTGTTGCCTCGCAAGGGTAAGTTGTTATAGTTTTCTGAATCTCATGGTAACTGATTAGGAAGCATTTATGAGCTTCTGGTCTTAATCTTGTAGGCGAGAGATTGAAGCGTACAAATCTCTTGATCCGGCCATTCGTGTGGTGATTTTGAAAGCTTTATGTGATATTCGTGTTGAGGTATTGTTGCTGCTGTATGTTAATCTGTTTGCGATTGATGATAAGTGTGTTATGTTTTACTCCATAAAAGTACTCTTTATGATGTCCTCTATTAAGCTCTGGAGCTCGCTGATGCGCTGCTAATGAAACCAGATCTTTATAACACTTACAGTTTCGATGGGTTTTGTGAATTTCCACAGCAAGATGATATTAAGAGCTACATTGACAACTCTATTAAAACTGGTGTTCATCTGTCAACTTTTCGCAAAGACCGCGTTGGGGGTGATTCACATGGAGTTAATTTTTGGTATGTGGTAAATGCAAGACATAAATGGGACTCCCTTGTTTGCATATTTCTGATAGAATCTGTTTGTTTATTATATAAGGTATGAGGATGATTCCTTAATTGGTCATCGTTTATATCGGGAAATAAGGAAGGCAGAGATGGTTAAGGTCAAAACGAAGGGTTCTAAGATTCTTCCTAACGTAACATACCATTGGGAAACCGTTGCCACAAATTTCGATGAATTCCAAGATGTTTCTGTAAGTCTCTAGTCACTACTATATCAATTATTCCGAATTGCTCAGGATACATCCATATGGCTATTTTCTCGCAATGAAATATGGTTGCTTCGCTCTGATGTGATTGTGATGATTAGATAGTGTGATGGCTAGTGCTATCTATGCACTCAAATTAATCTTGTTTACTGGAGTTTTCCAGATGCTAAACATGGGAATAATACTCTATAATATGTAGAAAAGTATATCTCGGGAATCAGTTATTTTCGGAAAATGGATGTAACTTTCTCCCAAAGATTGCTACTCAATACAACGTGGTCCATGTCTTTTTAGTAGTTGTAAATATCGTCGATCTCTTTGGTGATTGTGAGTGATTTGAGTTAAATATCATTGCATGCTAGAACTGGCTTAAAGATCTGTAGGGGCAATGTTGCTGTAGTTGATAGTAGGGGCTTAACAAGGAGGACATAAACTACTTTATATTGTGGATTCGTTTCAGTTCTTTAGTGCCTTCTTCCATGGACTGGAGACCCTATGCTATTCTTGAAACTTCTATTGCGGACTGATATTTCTTTTGTTCTGACTGTCAATTGATGCTTTACCTCTCTGAAGGACTACAGTATTATAATAGACGTTAGGTATAACTTTCTATGTGTTTACTGCTGATTGAGATGCTGTGTGTCTTTTCAGGAAAAACTTAATTCAAGTAGTAGTAGAATTGAAGTTTCTCTGGGAAAGAAGTTAACGAGAGATATGCTTCCTGAGATAGAAAAAGAACACACGGTAAAAATTTACTCTCTACTACTTAATTCACGTTTGTGGCGGAATATTCTTACAATCGCATTTATAATTTTTTTTCTGTGTGTCAGAGGAAAGAGAAATTGTTGAAAAAGCAACATAGACAGGCTCTTCTCCTTGATAACTACTTGGTTGCTGACGGTCTTGGTGGTGGCCGTTCTCTCCGTGATCGGAAGCCAGTTAGATACACTTTTGGTAACATTTTGACTTTTTTGGGAATTCATGATTCCCCGTGCTTGGATTTGTTTTTCCATTTTTGCCTGATTAGATGATATCCAGCTTGTTTCTACTGGGTTGAAGAGCCTTACTAATCGTTTAATATAATTGCAGATGATTATGATAGGTCTATAAACGAAGCTATCAAAATAACAACGTACGTCTTGAGTTTCACTTGCATTGAACCATCTCTCTTGTTGGTTTTCTTTAACATGTTATTGCCTCTTACATTCTACTTGTTTTGATGATACCATCTCAGGAAGAATCATCCATCACAAGAACCGTTTTTGCACAGAAGAGAATCATCTAGATTGGACTCTCTTATGAATGGCAGATCAACAAGTTCAAGTCACCCTACTGACCCTGTGAACGATACAGTATCTGGTAGCTCCTCTGATTTTGCTGATGGTGATGAGTTCGATGAGCAGAGAGATGAATCGTTGGACAGAAGGCAAGACGCATTGAATTTTTCTATTCCCATTTTGAAAATTTTATTGGAACTAACTGAGTACAATGTCGTGACAGTAACAGGCGCAGACAACGGCCCCAGCGGTATTCAGCAACGGACTTTGTTGAAACTGTTTCAGACAATCATGTAGAGTCTGGAAGCGATGATGACATTGTTGGGGAAGCAGTTTATGATGACGAATATCTGAGGAAGCGTAAACAGAAGAATTATTTTAGTGGTTCTGAGGGAGAGGGAGAGGAAGAGAAAGGAGATGAAGAGTACAAATGGGATGAAGACAATGCTGAGTACGAGGAAGAAGAAGAAGAAGAAGAGGAAGATTCTCCAAGTGCTAGCGAAGAAGATAGTGATGAACCCCGAAGGGTTAGGAAAATGCCACGGAGAGAAACCAAGTTAAAATCAAGGTCAAATGGTTTCCGACCAGGCTTGAGGCGTAGTAAAAGAGCCACAAGAATCGATTACCAACAATATGAGCTCTCGGAATCAGACAATGAAGCAGCAGGAGCAGCAAAACGTAAGCGATTGGTTGAGCCAGAGCCAGATGAAGATGAAGATTCTGATGAATCAGGGAATGGAGATTTCACAATGGGAAGTGATGACTCTGAAGAAAATGCAGATGACCTAGGAACAAACTCTGCTGAAGAAGAAGTAGAAGAAAAAGAAGAGCCCAGAGAGGTCAATGATAATACCGGGACCACAAATGGTACAGAGTATAATCAAATGAACAATTCGAATGGCACAGACCAAGAAGAAGTTGAGGGTGTATCAGGCAAAAGGCATTACCTCGACCTCAACGAGCTTGCTCCTGTATCCGGTTTTGATGATGGTCCAAGTACAGTATTGAAGGACGATGATAAGACAGACAATTCATAGACAAAGACTCTCTGTTTATTTCTGGCATAAACACCTTCCAGAGAGAAGTTAAAAGAGATACTCCATCTGCTGTTTCTGCATTCAGTCATATCTGCCTTGTTGTTTAAAAGTTAATTTCGGCTGAGATAAGTGAAGTGGAGAATGATGGAGAGGCCTAAGAAGAGATATGTGTACTAGATTAGGTTAGTTATTTTTTTCTTACTCTGAAAGAGAAACAATGAAGAGGTGAAGCAGAGATTCCTAAGAACGGTTTAATGTTATGGGATTATTGTTAGTGTACAATTATCTTTTTGGATTTTTAACCGAAAAACCTCAAATTAAGTTTATTTAATGTATTAAACCTTCTGTCTACAGTTTACATCAAAATGACTACTAATACTGGTAAATTCTCCACTTCACTAATAAATTAAAAAATCCAAAAATAAAAAAATAATACCTTTATCTAAAAAATAGTAATTTAAATTTGTAACTTTAGCTTTTTAATTTTTTATGCAAAAAATATAAGTATGATTTGTTTTTACAATCCACACTTATATGTAGAAATTGAAAATATCTAATAAAAATTATGTATTTACCATTAATAAAGATATAAAAAATCCAAAAATAAAAATATGTAAAACTTTAAAATAGAATAACATTATCTAAGGATTAGTAACTTAAATTTTCAAATGTTACTTACTAGTTTTAGATAATTAGTTTTACTTTAATGCCGACCAAAAGATCCATTACTACGAATCAATTTATACATATACAATGTTGATTTTAAAACAAATCCAACTCATCAATTTGCATAAATTTTTTAAATGCTAATTTAAAAAATTTAAGTTACTAATTTTTAAATAATGTTATTCTATTTTAAATTTTACATATTTTTATTTTTGGATTTTTATATCTTCAATGATAAATACATAATTTTTATTATATAAAGTGCTGATTTTAAAAACAAATCATACTCATATTTTTGCATAAAATTTTCAAATGTTGAAGTTGCAAATTAAGTTACTAGTTTTTAAATAAAGGTATTATATCTTTATTTTTTCATTTGTTGGATTTTTAAAAATTTTATTGGTAAAACACCTCAATTATGTTTAGTTAATGTAAAAATCCCTAAAACAATCGGTACTAGTGGTCATTTGACCTATACTGTAAACAGAAAATTTAATCTATTAAATAAAGTTAGTTTGAGAGTTTTTCCTATTAAATATTATAGTAGAGAAGAAAAAAGATAGATAAATGAACCTTATTAATGTTTAGTTTCGGATTATTCATACATACAGTATTATTACACCTTATTGTATCCGATTATTGCTATTGAATCACTTGAGAAATATCGTTTTCAGAAAACATAAATCAAAAGATTTAAACAGCAAACTTGGACTTGAGATTGTTCACAGTTGCATCATCAGTCCTAAACGTTTTCGTTAAAACGGCGTTTGGAATCTCAGGCACTGAACCAAACAAAGTATTAGGCAGAACCACTACTCCTGGAAGCTGACTGTTAAAAGCGGTTATCAAACGCGCTTTGCCTTTACCAACGTTCCACTGGAAATGAACCAAACCTCTAGGGACAACAAACATCTCTCCAACGTTAATAACTTTCGAGAAAAAAGTGTTGTTCGTTGTCAAGAACCCTACAAAGACCGAACCTTCGATCACAACTCCTGCTTCGGTTGCACGAGGGTGCGAGTGAGGAGGGTTCACACCTCCTGGAGCGAGCTCAACGTTGTTCATTGATATTCCTAAAGTGTTTAGACCAGGAAACGTTAAGACGTTGGCGGGAGCAACGGTGGCACCGTTAGGGTTTGAGGTGTTTAGAGGACCGCGTAAGCCGGAGAAGAAGAAGTCAGATGCTGAGACTGATGATTTGCATGGGAAGCCATTGATGGAAGGAGAAGCTCTGAGATCGCCAACGCAAAAGTCTTGTAAAGGGTCAGGGTCAGATGAGAATGATGGGATCACGAAGAGACAGAGCGCTAGAAGGAAAGAACTGAAAAGAGAAGCCATTGCTATTGAGTATTGAGAATGATGGAAACAGAGCATCCTCTGTTTTGTATATATAGTGGTTATTCTTGGTCATTGGTAAAAAATCTCTTTTGACTTGTTCTCTTTTAAAGTCTGTTTTACTCTGCTTTCTAAATGTTTTTTAATTGATTGTGTTGTGAGAATCTTTCAAATTAAATGGCTAAACTGTCTTTGTCTTCTGGCTTAGTCTTAAAATACATTATGATTTCAAGATTTGAGCTAATGTCTTTAGTTTAAAGAGGAAAAGTTCATAGAAGTTTTAGTACTCAAATGAAATTCATTGGCTGAAAATGAATTAGCTGGTAAGAATCTAAACAATTTATGTTTAATCAACCTTTTGGCCTGGTCAAGTCTCTAAGGTTTGTTCAAGTGACATTTTCATTAGGACAAAAACATTTTTAAAATAGTAAAATTAAATAACCGGCATCAGGGTTAAAGCTTCAGTGAGCCTTCTAAGAAAGATTCAACCAATTAAAGTAAGAAACAAGAAAGGCAGAGAAAAGCTTTGCTGTAATATATAATTTCAGTATACAACAGATTTGATACAAAGATGTTGTTTTGTATTTCTTCTAATGGTAGACGAAGAAATAAGTAAACAAGATTTCATGATTCTGATGGCATTTCAATGAAACTACGAAGCATATGCAGATTCTGAGATATCTGTAACAGAATTGCTTCACCTTCACTAACATCTAAAACTTCTGAAAGTTGCTGCAACAATTCACCTTTTGATTCAATAGCATTTAGTCTCTCTGTAATCTCTGTAATCTCCTTTACTAACACAGCTTTTCTGCTTCCATCTTCTGTAACAAAAACATACAAGATTCAACCTCAAGACTTTTGTAAAAAAGAAACATATAACCTAATGAATCTCTTACCTCTTTCTTCCTCTATGATCCCACCATTGTTGGCTTTAGGCTCCTCAGCTGATGAATCTTCCTTGTGTTCCAAGTCTTGTTCAGAATTTGAAGAACAAACCGACAAATCCAATACCGGTTTAGCTTCATCAAGAAACTCATCAGCTTCTTCTTCTCTCAACAATCCATATCTCACTCTATAAGCATCAATTTCAGCTTCAAGCTCTTTCATATCCTCTTCTCTTTTAACCAACAAACCGTTCATAGATTGCAAAGCTTCCTGATCATATTCCGCTTGCTCATCCATCATTCTCTGATACTGCAATGCCTCCATTTGAACCGCAGCTTTCTCTGCTTGAAGCCTTGTGATCATAGCCATCGCGTTGTTTGCCGCAACAGCTGAAGCACTCCTCTCTTCATCTAACTCCATATACAAATCCATCAATGACTTGCGGTCCAATCTAACCTGCCTCTTCAAATGATGAAGTATTGAATCTCCATCCAACACTTCACTCTCTGCCCCATTATTATCAATCAAAGACTTCTTCATAGACCTAACAGACCATCTTGGACTGTTCATAGCAGAATCAAAGAATCTATTGTTCCCTCCTTTTACAAAACTTGGTGTTCTATCATCAACCGTGTCTCCCAAGGCACCTTTGGTGTTACCAGAATCTTCCTCCTCTGGCAATTCTAAGTATTTAATGTTAGATATGTCCAAAGATCTTTGGTTAAATGAAACTCTAGGAGAAGGACTAGGACCAGCAAAGAAAGATTGATTGCTATTATTCTTCGGTTTCTCGGTTTTTATCTTCAAGAACTCTCCACAACAAGAACAATGTTGCTGTTGCTGAAACCTGTTGTTAGTTCTTTGAAAACTTTCGTCTTTCTTCGAACCCGCAACCGGAAACGCTAGCTGAACCTCACGTTCATCGATAAGAAGCTCAAGATCCTTATGCAAGATACCAATAAGAGACTTGTAAGTATCAACATCTGATTCTTTCTCGGTTGCGAAAGAGAGGAGACATCCTTCACACATATGTTTGATCTCAGAGAGTTTCTTGTGGACATGACAATAAGCTAAAGAAGAGATGTTCTTCTTGTGGGAGTCGCAGATGGAGTCGTTGTAATAGAAGTCAGGGTTTGTTTTGACAAGAACATGGTCAAGTCTTGTGCAGAGGAGACAAGGAGTTCTGAGGTTGAAGAACTTGGAGAATTGGTTGGAGCAGAAAGCGAGGAGACCGTCTATGAAGAGGAGGATGATGATGATCCATTCAAGGATAGCGTAGATGATGAAGTGTGGGAATGTTCCAAGTTCTTCTTCTATGAAGTTTTTGAAGGAGCGGTTAGACATTGTTGTAGAAGGTAGGATCAATCACAGAGACAAATGAAGAGGAGCAAGAATAGAGAAGATGATCTTAAGAGGCCACGCATGAAGATTGAGATGGTGGCAGAAGAAAAAGAAAAGACAAAACAGAGGTTTATGACATTTATTATTTAGTCTTCTATTTTTGGAAAGAGAAAAGGATTTTGAATTTTTAAGGTTGAAGACCAAAAAATACCTGAAATAACGGTTAATCGCAGATAATGAAAATTTGGTAAATTTAGAGAGTTTGGATAAAATAGAGAGATCCATCAATGGATTCTTAGATGTTTATCTCTAATCATCCGTTTAAAGCACAGATAAGAATTAACTACACCTAATTATCATCATCTAGGGAAATAAAAGATAAAATCCTTAAAAAGGTCAAAGTGGCTCATGAAACTGGCAACATTACATCATCATGACATTAACGGTAATGTACCACATGAACTAGCTCCAAACTTTGTGTCCATGAACGGGAGCCACTACATGAACTAGCTCCATTTTTTACAAGGTAATTAGTTATACTGCTTTATTTTATTTTTGGAAAAGGATCTATGTCTCACTACTACAATTGAATTTGATATCCGTATTTGAAGGATAAGAAGAAAAGTTGGAGTATTAATGACGAATTTACCGAATCAAAACAAAATATTATTAATAGTATGAATGACACTTCCTTCTATCAATGTGGCAAATGCTTCCAAGCATACGAAGCTTCAGTGAAACATAATAATGTTGATATTTATAGAAATACCTTAAGATATTATACTTTTTTTTGTCAACACCTTAAGATATTATACAATCTGCCAATTTGTATAACGTCACAATACTAAATTTGAAATCCTACAAATAACACAAATGACGGTGTAAAGTATGTGTTTAGCCTTGATGAATTATAAAAATAAAAAATAGTTTTGGATTCCTACTTCGCAGTTCACAGTTTTTAAGTTTAGATTTTCTCGAATAGAATATGGTTTTTGTAGCCACTTTGATATTACACTTATGTTATTAGTGACACATTTTTAGATGATTGGAATCAAACTAAAAAAATTAAGAACTGCCCCTTTCTGTTAACAAAAACACAAAGATGTTTGATGTCTCAACACTGTCTTTGTATTGACCCAAAACAAAACTGAATGACCAAAAACAGAGATGTGGTATATTAACAGACAGTGTTAGCTAAGATCTTGGCTTATATAGTTATATATATATATATATATAGATTTCAAAGGAGAGATGAAAGGTTTTCAGATTCTGATTTCATCCGTTTTGAAGATGGAAAGTCCTTGACAGAAGAATAATCATGACTTGATGATGATGACGGTGATGGTGTATCAATGCCTTCTGCAAGCTTTCTCTTGTTAGAATGGCTTATAGTTTTACAGTCTTCTGCCTCATTTCTCATTATTAGTTCTTTTATTCGCTTTACATCAGCTAGTTTCACGGGTTTTAACAGAAAATCCTCTGCTCCTTCTTTCAGACATCTGAAAGAAAAGAACAAGATAATCCGCATAGTTTAGATCACAGTATAGACCAAAAAATGATCAACTTTGTATTATTTACACATTTACAGAATCACTTACTGTTCTATACGAGGTAAGATGTTCTCAGATGACATAATCACAACTGGTATTTCTCTGAAAGCAGAAGATTCCTACACATATCAATGCAATTTGTATGAGTATTAGAGAAGATTTATTAAAAGATTTTCTCAGATTGATAAAATCAAAACATATTATTATTACCTTAATCTTCTTGAGAAGATCATATCCTGTTAGTCCTGGCATTGAGTAATCTGTCACTATCAAATTCACCTTCAAATCCTGTTATAAGAAATATCACACATAATTAACGAAAATCAGATCTTACTAGCAAAACAAACTGATAAATAAATAAATAAAGTCTTATTATTCCATAGTTAGAGTATTTATCTATAACTAAGCAGATTTGTAAAGAGAATTACATTAAGGCCAGAAGCTCCCTTGTCTCCATCTAATCCAAGATACTGCAAAGCCCTAGTCCCACTCTCCACAGTAGTCACTGAAATAATAAAAACCACAAAACATTAGATTGAAGATTATTTAGACACTCAGAGAAAGGACAACATAAAGATAGTTAGATTAAATTGATATTGGTATGTACCTTTACAGGCAGAGATTCTTAGCAATCTCTCAATGACTTTACGATCCACAATACTATCATCAACAGCTAGAACATGTAACTCCGGCGAAGTAACTGACAAATCTCCACTGGCGGGAATCTCCATCCTCATGACCTCACCAACAGCCATTGCTAACTTAGAAAAGAGATGGAAGATTGGTTCTAATAAAACGAAGAGGAAGCTTTGGATTAAAGGGAAAGAAAAAAATCTTAAAATCAATGTGATGTGATGGAGTAAGAAGAAGAAAGAAAAGTTGGTTAGGTGACATAAATATAAAGAGGGTGGGGTTTGAGTAGAGAGATTCGGAAGATCGGATTTTGCTGGTGAGATCTTTGAAGAGGAAACAAAATCTTACATTGGGTCAAGTGTGATGTTGTGTGTTGGGACTTGTCAGAGGAAAAAAAATAGTAGTAAATGTTTTTGTAATAATAATATGTTTTGTGTCTGAAGGTCAAAATCTTTGGGCACCGAATCTTTTTTAAGATTTCGAACATCTTTGTTTGGTCTGTTTCTTTCTATCAGACAGCGACTACTCGCTCATGACGTGGAACTTTCCTTCTTTTAGTAACTATCTCGATTTTTCGTTATAGACTAGTCAGACTAAAATAATCACCGATTATCCTTTTTAATCTATTTCATTTTATTTTTAGCCAAATTTAGACCAATTGATTTAGCTAATTTTATCATACAGTCGCAAAACAATGTATATTATTTTTAAAATTTGAAATAATCATTTATAGAGATAAACTCTATATTTGTTTTTACCAAAAAACTCTAAATTTGGATAGTATTATATTTTATAAAAATTAGTGATGCTCTATTAAAACCGAATCCAATTAATGATGCCATAACCTTAAGACTTTAGTATTTTATTATATATTCAAATATTACGAGGTTAACTTAAGTTACTCTTGAAATAATTATTTTTCGACAAAAGGGACATTAATTTATTGTTGACATCGTTTTCAGTTTAGTTTCCTTTATTAAATTATTTTGTGTAAGTTGACAAGAAAAAAAAATTGTGTAAAATGCACTCTGTTTAGTGGACCATTATGTGATTTGTGAATCTCGATTGCTTTCTGGACAAAATCTTGACTGAAAATTAAATATGGAAAAAGTATTGGGAAGATCCTTTATGTCTCTATTTCATTTTCAACATCTTCTAAGTTCTAACCAATAGCGAGATGATAGGCAATACAAAGTTACAAACAAAAGATTTTAGTTCGAATTAGTTAGTCATGCAATATAGACTATGTCGATATAAATAGCAAATATACAAAAAATTAAACTACATAAGTATAAACGTATATTACAGACTATAAATAAGCGTCTACCTGTTTCAAAAAAAAAAAAAAATAGCGTCTACCTAAAATTCATAAATAAAAATTGAATAAGTCAATAAGGCTACAACAACATAGATTATACTCCCTCTGTTTCAATATAAGTGTCACTCTACAACTATGCACACGGATTAAGGAAACAATTAATTTTACATATTTCCTATATAAAAACACAATTACCCACACACCTAACCATATTTTAACCAATAGAAAAACAAATTACATAATAAAATTAATAAATTTTGCATTGAAAACCGAAAACGACACTTATTTTATAACACAAAAATTTCTCTACAACGATACTTAATATAAAACGGAGGGAGTATGATAACTTAACGATAAATAACCAACATTTACATGGGGGATCGGGGTGCTAAACTCTAATGTATACTCCTTCCATTTCAAAAATATGAATATTCTAAAAATAATATTTATTTCAAAATAATAAATTTTTTTACATTTAGAATATATAATTTAATAAAAATTTATATATTTCAAAAAATAATTATATTTCTTAAAATTTTATTAATTAGAAAATATAGAGATTTGTTATCTATAATAAATGATGTATCGGTAATCAAAATTTTATAGTTTTTTAATATATGTGAAAAAACTAAACGTTTAGTTTTTTTAAACGGAGGGAATATGTGACTAAGGTAAATCATGATGATTTTAAATATAATAACTATCATGTTTCTTTAGAAAATAACACTCAAGTTGTGTTCTTTTTTTTTTTTTTTTTGCAAATAAGGAAATCCAGTGTACCTAATTAACTCCCAATTATTTTTTTTGAAAAAAATTAACTCCCAATATATAAATATTTAGTGCAACTACTCTTTTAAAGATCAAGGGTAGCAAACTATTACGACGCCCTTATTTTATTTCTTCGTTATCACTTACTTATCACTTTGCAACAAAAGAAATTTCTTTCTTTCATTGTTTTCATTTTAGTTATTAGCTGACCGTCAATTTGTGAAGCCTTTTTGACCAAATAAAGATAGAAAATATCTTCAAAAGTTATGGAAGAGATGATCCTTTATATTTACTTAAAATCTTCTAGTTAATTGCGAGAAACACCTTCTAGCCAATTGTGAGAAGACTTAGTCAACATAAAATAAAAGATTTGGTTTCATAAAATAAGAATCGTCATGCAATTTTGTCCATATCGATTTGATAGGTATCTGAAAAAAGAAATTCCAATACGGTGGCCTTCACTTTTTTTTTTGGTTGAAAGTAAGATGGTTTTCACACCTAATAGCTCCGAAAACAGAATTGTTTATAAAAACAAGTCAATTAAAAGTTGTGGAAAAAGAAAAGTAAAGTATTGTGATGTTTTCCGCACGTTAATCATTTATTTCTTTATTTACACTGGTGTAAAAACATAAGTGAAAAAACTGGAAAGAAAGAAAAACCATCAAATATGTTTCACATTTTCGTACTTTAAAAAAGTTGGTTCGATTCCAAATAAAATATCACTTGCAATGTATAATATATAGAACAAATCTTACTTTCAAAGGTAGTTTTATTTCCTCTAGATTTTGATGTCATTTTTTTTGAACAAACCTTCATTAACTTAAAATAAGAAACTCATACAGAGTTAGAGAGGTTCAACAGGGCTGGCTTAGCTAAACTATCAGCATTGTTAAGCATTGGTAGATGATGAAAAGAGATAGATGGAAAGAAAGAACATAGTATCATGTCAAGCTATTATTACTACAGTTTTTTATATGGAACAAATCTGACCGAACCACCGAAGTCTGTGTAGTAAGTCTTTTGTAAGTCAATAATCTGATTAGTGGTTAGTCTCTCTCATATAGTTAAACTGTTAGTTCTCAAGGTAAATTTACACATCATGAAAGAGTGGACGATGGATATATGATAATCCTTCTGTTAAGGTATAGAGCTAGGTTCGACAACGTTTCTTTACCAGTTTAACTCCTAAACTTGATACGTTTCACTTGTATCTTGAGAACTTAACTAGTGACGTGAGATCTATCAAACAATAAGCAAACAACACAAGCAAATTGTTTACCCAGTCTTCGTTTCCTACTGACTGGGGAGAGAACTAAACTCTCATGCCTTCACTATCATATCGATGAGATACAATAGCTAACCCGATCTAAACCGATCGTTCCTTTTGCAGCTATTACAAGCACTTATACAGAGTATCGTTCGGAGAAGAATACCACAGCGATTGCGACGAGGACGACTCACTATCAGTCTCTGAATCCACCGACGACGAGGACCCGCAACCGTGAACCGGAGAAAGAACGGCGATCTCAAGAGCTGTGAACACTACCGGATCTCTCTATCTTGATCGATCAGCTTTCTCCTTCTCTGTGATAAGCTTCTCCCTTCTGTTTCTCTGAGACTTTCTTGTAACCTCTTTCTTCTGCAACTCCTTTCTCTCTCTTATATCGAAAGAGACGATGTAACGGTCATAACGACTTTAACAACCTCGAAACGATGAGTTTCGATTAATGAATGCCTTTGGGCCTTTTATCTCTAAAGCCCAATCTGAAAGTGTCACTTGTAAGAGCCCAATGCCAGCCCAGTGACCAAAACGACACAACTCCACAAATCTCCACCTTGTCGTTTAGGTTAACTCCACTCAGCCGCAAACACCAAAACCTCTGCGATTTCAACAAAACAGTAACAATGTCGGAATCTCCAAACCACAGTCACACCGGATCAGCAAGCCACTGCGAGTCAAATGAAGAACCTTTACCAGCCCTCCTTCTGAACCCAAACAGCCCTGAACCACCGAAAATCCAAAGTCCTGAACTTCTGATTTACCCCGACGAAACCACAAGATCTCCGACTCTTACCCTTCCTGTAGACTTCAAACCCCCTGAATCTGTTGCTCGCACCCAAAACCTCAATCCAGACGTTTCAAATCCGACTCTTCCGCTGCCAGACGAATCTCAAACCTCAAACTCAGCACTCGAACTCTGTAAGTCACAATCTCCCATAGAGTAGACAAAATACACTTACCGACGAGAACTAACGCTTGAAATCCACAGATAACAACCACCTCAACCTCTTCGGAAACCAACCAGTAACCACCGAGTAAGTCTTCGAACTTAGTTGAGAAAACCATTAGATTATTGTGTTGTTTTTGACCAAGAACAAAATCACTAACCCTTTTGCTCTCTTTTTCTTATACTCCTTCTGATGAGATGACCAAACAACAGGACCATCTCGGAGTATGCACTTGCACGATCAGGCGACGACCCCCAGCGTTACGAGGCACTTCTCGAACGCATTTCCAGGTAACGTCTTTGTCAACATGTCTGCTGGATTTAGGCTAGTGTGTATCTTTAGAACTTTCACTAACCCGAAATCAATAATATCCCTGATAAAATGAATCTTCCTAGCTATATGCTTAGTACGATCATGATGTACCGCATTTTTAGCTAGGCAAATTGCACTCTGAGAATCACAATGAAGTTTAAAACTTTCTGAATTAAACCCCAACTCTTCACAAAATTCTCTCAGCCACAAACCTTCCTTAGTAGCCTCTGATAATGCCATGTACTCAGCCTCTGTTGTAGATAAAGCTACAACATGTTGAAGTGATGATCTCCAACTCACAGTATTCCCTCCAACCTTGAACACATACCCTGTGACTGATCTTCGCTTGTCGAGGTCAGTAGAATAGTCTGAATCACTGAAACCTTCAATACCAAAATCTCCTGATTTTGTGAATGTTAAGCAAATCTCTTTAGCTCCTTGCAAATACCTTAGTATCCACTTCACAGCTTCCCAGTGCTCTCTACTCGGCTTTGACATAAACCTGCTAACCAACCCAACTGCGAAAGCAAGATCTGGCCTAGAACCCACCATAGCATACATGAGACTTCCAACTGCACTTGAATATGGAATTGAACTCACTTCTTTTTCTTCCAACAACCACTCTTTCTCAGTCAAACTCCTTAGCTTAAACTGAGAGTTTGTGGGTGTTATAACCGGTTTACAAAACTCCATACCAAACGTTTTTAACACCTGACCAATGTACCTGCCCTGCGTTAGCTTAAGAACTCCTTTCTGCCTATCTCGAATAATGTCCATACCAAGAATCCTTGAAGCCGAACCAAGATCTTTCATTTCAAATTCTGAACTCAAACTCTTCTTTAGAACTTGAATATCCTTCTTACTCTTAGCAGCAATCAACATGTCATCAACATATAAGAGTAGATAAACACTTTCTCCATTCTTAGCAGTCTTGACATACACGCAAGGATCCTTAATACACCTAGAAAACCCCAGTGTCTTAATGAAAGCATCAAACCTTAGATTCCACTGTCGAGGCGACTGCTTTAGACCATAAAGAGATTTCCGAAGTAAACAAACCTTTCCTTCATCTCCTTTCTTGACAAAACCTTCAGGTTGTTCCATGTAGATAGTCTCATCTAGATTGCCATGTAGAAATGCAGTTTTTACATCCATCTGTTCCAATTCTGCATCAACATTAACCACATACGACAGAATTATCCGTATAGAAACATGTTTTACCACCGGAGCAAAAATCTCGTTGTAGTCAACACCCTCTACTTGAGTAAACCCTTTAGCAACTAAACGTGACTTGAACCTTGGTTCCTCAACCCCTGGAATCCCTTCCTTTAGTTTGAGAATCCACTTACAACCAACAACCCGTTGTCTAGGACGCCTATCCACTATGTCCCAAGTGTGATTCTTGTCCAAAGAAGCCTTTTCCTCTTTCATAGATGCATTCCACTTATCCCAGTTCTTACTTCTCCTTGCTTCTGCTACAGTCTTAGGCTCTTCAATATTCAAATCATCAGCACACGACAAAGCATAAGCAACAAAATCCCCACTCTCAAATATCGCTGGAGGTTTAGAAACCCTTCTAACACGATCCCTAGCAAGTAAATAATCACTCAGATTTTCCTCCTTGTTTGACAATTTATCTTCTGAGTCTTCATCACTATCTTCTGAATCTGATTCTTCCTTTGTACCTGAACCAGCTCCACCTTGACCTGCATTTCCTGAGTTAGATGTAGAACCAACCTCAAACTTAGAACTTCCTTGAGTAGGACCTTGAACCAAATCATCCTTGAAGGATACTCGCTTTCCCTTAGGCTCAAACTCAACCTCTTTACCTTTATCCCTCATATACAGAACATTCTCGTTGAAGACCACATTTCTGCTTATTGTAGACTTCCCCTCTTCAGCTAACCATACTCTGTATCCCTTAGTTCCCTGAGGATAACCCATGAAAATACCTTTCAAAGCTCTTGGACTCATCTTATCCTGAACCGTATGAACATATGCGACACAACCAAACCTCTTGAGATGACTGAACTCCACCTTAATCCCAGACCATACTTCTTCTGGAATCTTAAACTCAATAGACGAATTAGGAGTCCTGTTTATCAAATACACAGCCGTTGAAGCAGCCTCTGCCCAAAACTTCTTTTCCAATCCTGACTCAGCCAACATACAACGTATCTTATCCGCGATAGTTCTGTTCATCCTCTCTGCAACCCCATTCTGCTGCGGAGTATACGTACACGTACGATGCCTTTTAATCCCAGCTTCCTTACACATTGAATCCATCTGATTGTTGCAAAACTCTAGACCATTGTCAGTGCGCAGACACCTGATCTTCTTTCCTGTCTGAGTTTCTACCAGCTTTTTCCATTCAGATATATTCTCAAATGTTTCATCTTTAGATCGTAGGAACCTGATCCAAACCTTCTTTGAGAAGTCGTCAATCAATGTTAAGAAATACTTGCACCCTGACAAACTTTCTGTATTCGAAACTGATCCCCATAGATCACTGTGAACATACGCCAGAATCTCTGTTGAAGTATGTTTTGCAGTAGGAAATGGTAACTTATGGGCCTTACCAAGAACACATTCTTCACAGAAGTCCAAAGTATGAACTTCTTTCTCCTGTAGATAACCTCCTTTGACCAAAAGGTTCATGTTCTTTAAGCTCATGTGCCCCAACCTCGAGTGCCACAAGTTCGTTAGATTCTCCTCAGCTCTAGCAACGTTTACTTCCGGCTTAGCAACGGATCCATCAAGATAGTAGAGCCCATCCTTATACTTTCCTGAAATTACATTCTTTCCATCCTTTGAAAACACAACCTTAAATCCCTCTCCTATATACTTGCAACCCTTCTTCTCGAGTTGACCGTAGGATATAAGGTTTCTACCCATAGTAGGCATATACCGTACTTCTGTTAACACCACTGTAGACTTATCCGGATTGACAACTTTTAGTTTTCCAACTCCTTTCACTTCACTAACAGTGTTATTACCCATCAGTACTCTGCCACCTTCCACTTCTTGAAAGTCAAACAAAACTTCTCGATTAGGTGTGATGTGAAAAGTACACCCCGAGTCAAGTACCCACTCTTCTTTAGTGTCCTGAAGACTAGCTGTCAGTATCATAGGAAATTCCTTGTTTTGAGCAACATTAGCCGTATTAGATGGCTTCTGTTCTTTCCTTTCAGGACATTCCCTCTTGAAATGACCTTCTTTGCCACAAACCCAACACTCTCGAGTTCGCTGCTGACCTTTACCTTTAGACTTAGAGCGATAGTCTTTGCTCTTAGACCTGAACCTCCCTTGGTTTCCTGACCTCTTTTCACTTC
Source organism: Eruca vesicaria subsp. sativa (assembly GCA_932364175.1). Taxonomy (NCBI): domain Eukaryota; kingdom Viridiplantae; phylum Streptophyta; class Magnoliopsida; order Brassicales; family Brassicaceae; genus Eruca; species Eruca vesicaria. Next base: position 1,055,081 of record CAKOAT010508487.1, read on the forward strand.
TTCCTCTAGTAACAACAAGGCCTTCTGCATTTGACTTAGGACGTTTGCTCAGTCCCTTCTCTTTGAGTTCTGCTTCTTTTGCATATGCAGAGGTAGTAACTTCCTTAACCGTTAAAGTTTCCTTGCCATTTCCGTACTTTAGAGTATGTACCAGAGAGTCATATTGAGGAGGTAGACTCGTTAGAATCTGGATGGCTTGATCTTCATCTGAAACTTCAATGCTTAGACTTGCAAGATCATCAACTAACTTTAAGAACACGTCGAGATTCTCCTCAATACTTTTACTTTCATCCATCTTGTAACTTGCAAACCTTTGCTTGAGATAGATGCGGTTTGGTAAGGTCTTTGTCTGATAGTCATTCTCAAGAGCCTTCCACACTCCTTTAGCCGTTGTTTCCCTCATGACCTTCCTGAGAACAATATTAGTAAGACTCGAGCAAATCAAGTTCTTTGCTCTAGTGTCCTTCTCTTTAGCCAAAGGATCTTCCTTCTTGACTTCCTTTTCATCCTCCTTTTCGTCATCATCATCCACATCGAGTTCCTCCTTAGGTACAACAGATTCTTCAGCTAAGATGTGTCCCAGCCCTTGCAGCTCAAGCTGCATTAACATCTTAAACTTCCACATACCGAAATCACCAGTACCATCAAACTTTTCCATCTTAAACTTGCCATGAACAGACTCCATAGCAACCACACACAGATCACACACACTGCACTCAAAGCAACTTCACAGACTTAAGTCACACAACCAGAACCACTCCTCTACCACTGAACAACGCCAAGTTCTCTTAACCGAGAACCTGGCTCTGATACCACTTGTTAAGGTATAGAGCTAGGTTCGACAACGTTTCTTTACCAGTTTAACTCCTAAACTTGATACGTTTCACTTGTATCTTGAGAACTTAACTAGTGACGTGAGATCTATCAAACAATAAGCAAACAACACAAGCAAATTGTTTACCCAGTCTTCGTTTCCTACTGACTGGGGAGAGAACTAAACTCTCATGCCTTCACTATCATATCGATGAGATACAATAGCTAACCCGATCTAAACCGATCGTTTCTTTTGCAGCTATTACAAGCACTTATACAGAGTATCGTTCGGAGAAGAATACCACAGCGATTGCGACGAGGACGACTCACTATCAGTCTCTGAATCCACCGACGACGAGGACCCGCAACCGTGAACCGGAGAAAGAACGGCGATCTCAAGAGCTGTGAACACTACCGGATCTCTCTATCTTGATCGATCAGCTTTCTCCTCCTCTGTGATAAGCTTCTCCCTTCTGTTTCTCTGAGACTTTCTTGTAACCTCTTTCTTCTGCAACTCCTTTCTCTCTCTTATATCGAAAGAGACGATGTAACGGTCATAACGACTTTAACAACCTCGAAACGATGAGTTTCGATTAATGAATGCCTTTGGGCCTTTTATCTCTAAAGCCCAATCTGAAAGTGTCACTTGTAAGAGCCCAATGCCAGCCCAGTGACCAAAACGACACAACTCCACACCTTCACTGAGGCAGAGATCTGTACCATCCCTATGGCTCTTTGCAAGTGTAGAGAGTCACTTTCTTCGTGCTCAAGCAACTATCAAGTCCCCTAGATGCGAAAAATCACCACTCCAGAGCCTTTCGGCAACTAAGACCATCCCTATTAAAAGTTTTAGAGTAAAGTTCACACAAATTTCAAAAAAAAAAAATTATTATAATCCTTGCAAAGTGAACCTGTGCTGCGTGAATGCTCCCCAGGAAAACGGATTCAACACTGTTTCGTGGGTCTCACGACACGTGACGATCCACGATTGGTTGATTTATTATTATTATTTTTTTTAGAAAAAAAATCAAACGAAAAAAATAATATTAATAACTTGGGAAATCGAATCCCATCGAAATCGCTGTTGGAGATGCTCTAAGTCACAAGAATGTTGTCAAGACTCAAAATCACTCATTGGAGATCTGTTTAGTACCAAATACAGACCGTCATTTTATAATCTACACGTAAAAATTAAAATCTCCTGGAACTTCAAAACATACCTAATTTGTGCTTCTGGTCTCTATGCAATTCACGTCACAACGTGCATTAGGGCAACATTATTGGTGGTCCCGAAGCTGAGTCCCTTAGCAGAAAAGTCTTTTAACTTTTTTAACATAAGGGATTTCACGAATATCCCTTAGCGTTTTTAGTTAAAACCTAAGGGTCTCAGCTTCGGACCACCAATAATGTTTCCCTTATATTATATTTTCCCTAACTTCTTTTTTTTTTTTTTTTGCCATCTATTATTCCTAACTTCATCCAGTTTGGTTAGACCAATTCAAGGAAAGCATACTTTGAAAAGAAATTTTTTAAAAATATTTTATTTGAAAAAAAGATAAAATTAGAGAGCTATTCCGTTAGACAATTAGGCGAAACAAACCCTAAATTAAGACAAAACGTAGCGCGCAAGACAAAAACAAAAAACCTCTCTGTTTCTTGTCGGAATCCAAAAATAAGCCAGAGAGCAAAACGAAAAAAAAAAACAGAGCTTCTCAATCTGTCAAGATGAACCAGAACTACAGAAAGATTGAGATTAACGTTCCTAAAACGTCTTCTCCCGTTTTGTCTCTTATCATCGAGAAAAAAACTGTCTCTCTACCCTTTCCACCACCCGCCGTGATAGAGATAGAGAGACACGGCGGAGTTGGAGTGTGTGGAGAAAAAAGAAGAAGAAGTGATAACAAAGGATTTTGAAAACCAATTCATCGATGTTATTCTCTAAAAGCTGCTTAACCACATATGAAAAAGATTCCTTCTTCTCCACGTTTTATGATCACGCGCCACCGTGTCGGAGACTCTCCGTTTTCTGATGCAACTTTATGTCTCCATCGCTCATTTCCTCACGTGGGTTGTACTTTTATCATCGACGGTGGTGGCTTCGAAACCTCTCCTCTTCTGTCAAAAACCTAAACACCAACAACTTGTAAACCCTAGACGCCACCACGTTGACTTCCTCCTCCGAGCAATGTCTTCCGTCAACGAACTCATAACCGAACACAACCTCTACGTAGAGTCTTCCTTCACCAACGTATCTCCACCTATATACGTTTTCCTACAATGCCGCCAAGACCTCTCCGTCTCAGACTGTAGCCACTGTTTCAACGACAGCAAACTCGAGCTCGAGAGGACATGTTCCAGCTCTAACTCCGGTCGTGTACTCAATGACAACTGCTTTTTACGGTTCGATAAAAGAGACTTCTCAGAAGAGTTCGTTGATCCAAGATTCGACAGAATCAAATGCAAGAAAACAGGACCAGTGGTTGATAAATTCTGGATAGATGTTGACGAAGCTTTTGTGAATGCGACTCTTAAAGCTGTGAAACACGGAGGCTTTGGTGCAGCTTCGGTGAGTAGCTTCGGTGGGAGTCCCGGGGTTTACGCTTTGGCTCAGTGTTGGCAAAGACTTGATGGTAACTCGTGTAGAGATTGTTTGGTTAATGCTAGGTCGAGCTTGAGAGCTTGTGAAGGTTATGAAGCTAGAGCTTTCTTTACAGGGTGTTACTTGAAGTATTCTACACATAAGTTTTATGACGATGCTGCTGAACTTAAACCAGACGATGGTATGTAACATTTTTAGTTATGAGTGTTGAGATCATTACAATTAAACTTGTTTTGTTTTTGTTTTTCTTGTCCAGATGAAGGAAGCTTTATAATTTCATCGTACTTACCAGATTTGAGTGAGCAAGATGTTATGAAACTAGCAGTTGCTGCTGTCTCCTTGTCGATGCTTACTTCTCTTGGTGCCTTTATTAGTTACAAAAAGTTTTCAAGGGAAAGAAAAGGTATTTGAGCTAATATATGAGTTTTTTTTTTAATTAACCTGTGGCAAACCGGATAAAACATTAGTTTTGTGTCCTCAAATGTTTTTGAAAAATTTATATGTACACACGCTCTAAAAAAAAATTTTTAGACCCCAAAATCTATGAACAAAAATTAGATAAAATTGTTAAGAAATCGCGTTAGACCCCCTAATTTTCAAGACTGGCCCTAATCTGGGGTTATCCTGGACCTATGAGGTTTAGTGGAAATGTTTCTGAATTGTGGTATTTTTTTTTTGGTCTAGCTCAAATACCATCGTGTTCTAACTTCAAATACGAGGTGCTTGAGAAGGCGACAGAGTCTTTCCACGACTCGCTGAAACTAGGACAAGGAGGAGCAGGTTCTGTATACAAAGGGTTTCTTCCTGATGGCAGAGTTGTTGCAGTCAAAAAGCTCTTCTTCAACACTCGTGAATGGGCGGATCAGTTCTTCAACGAAGTGAATTTGATTAGTGGAGTTCAACATAAGAACCTTGTGAGACTACTTGGTTGCAGCATCGAAGGTCCAAAGAGTCTTCTTGTCTATGAATATGTTCACAATAGAAGCCTTGACCAAATCCTCTTCAGTAAGTCACAAACATCTCTTTTAAACAAACGATTAAACATGTGAACTAACTTTGTTTTGGTGTTGCAGTGAAGAATACAGTCCACATATTGAGCTGGAAGCAAAGGTTTAACATCATTATAGGAATATCAGAAGGTTTAGAATACCTTCACAGAGGTTCTGAAGTGAAAATTATCCATAGAGACATCAAAACAAGCAACATTCTCCTTGATCAAGACTTGAGTCCCAAAATAGCTGACTTTGGACTCGCACGTTCATTAGGCACTGACAAAACTCAAACCAATACTGGAATCGCTGGAACATTGTGAGTGTGTGAACCTCTCAACCAAGGCAAGTTTCAAAAAAAAAAATAGAGTATAGAATTTTTGATGTTGTTTTTATGGAACTGTAGGGGTTATTTGGCTCCTGAGTATCTCATCAAAGGCCAACTAACAGAGAAAGCTGACGTTTATGCATTTGGAGTTCTTATTATTGAGATAGCAACAGGGAAGAAAAACAATGCATTTTCGCAAGAAACTAGCTCGGTTTTACACAAAGTAAGTAAGCTTTGTTTCCTTGTTTAAGTCGGTATACAAACTAGACCGAATCTTAAATTTAAGGGGCCAAAACATTTTTAGATAAATTTTAATAAAATTTAAAATCGACAATTTGGTGGCTACACGACTAATGTGTAATATTAATAAAAAATTTGAAAAAATACATTTATGAACAAAACAAATATTTCATCCGGCTATGTCTAAAACCGGTCATGTATATAATACACACTCACAATCATATTAAAGCTTTGTGTTCTTATTGGATAGGTATGGGAACATTTTAAAGCAGACACTCTAAGTAGCTCGGTGGATCCTCGGTTAAAAGGGAAGTTCACAGAGGAAGAGGCGTTGAAGATTCTTGAGATCGGTTTGCTGTGTGTTCAGTCTTCAGTAGAATTGAGACCTTCGATGTCTGAGATAGTCTACATGTTAAAGAACAAAGATTGTAAATTTGATTCTCCAAAACAGCCTCCGTTCTTGAGTGCCAGTGTTCTAATGGCAGATGAGGAGATTAGAGACTAGAGTCTGGTAGCGTCATTTTCTTAGGATTTGTAAATGTTCTTGCGTTGTGATTATAAAATGCTCAACAAACAATGATATTTAAGTTGAATGGCTCATCTTCTTCGTTGCATAATCATAATCTCGTAATACTACACAAAACGAAGGCTCTGAGTAATATCTCTTAAAAGGAGTGGTAATTGGTAAGGAACTAATTAAGGAGTACTGCTTATTCTGTAACCAGTCGTTAGGGTGGTACATGTAAATAATACAAAGCAATTTCGAGAAACATAACAAGCCAATGAAATTGATGGTATAACCGTATAGGTCGTCCCTCAACCAAAAAAACTTACAACATGGTGCATAAGCATTTATTTGCAAGAAAAAAAGATAACTGTATGTAAAAAGAAACATTCAAAATAGTGTCGAATGTAAACTACAAAGTTAGTATACATAACTTTCCCCAAAGCAAATTATTACATACTCGTGTATATATATGCGTAATTTAGTATAGATAAATAGAAAGTGAATTCAAAAGAGAAAAAATTGTAGAAAAACCCAAGCAAACTGTCAGTGTTTTTGCAAAATTAATCTTCACATTGAAAATGCAGGCCAATGCATTATTCCCAATGTAATTCGTGTGTATTGATGATTTTTCACGTAAAACTTATAAATTAAAACTTATGCATGAACCTACTAGTGTATTTTTCAGTTTTAAAATGTACTCCATCCGTTTTAATTTAGTTGTCATTCTAGGTTTTTACACAGATTAAGAAATTAATTAATTTTACATATTTTCACAATAAAAACACAATTACCTATACACCTAACCACTTTTCAACCAATAAAAAATAGAATGATTTTTAAAATCAATAAATTTTGCATTGAAATTATAAAACGACACTTATTTTGAAAGTAAAATTTTACTCTAAAATGACATTTAATCTGAAACGGAGGGAGTATGTATTAACAAGAAGAATTATGTATGAATTGGTGTATGAAATCGCTTATGAAATGTATGAGGTTCATATGATCACAATATATTGTTTATAAGATTTTAGAATAATTATAACCAACTACACTTATACGTTTGTCCAAACGAAGATGTAATATTTCTCCCCGGCAAATCTAATATATTTCATCCATTTCACTTTAGTTGTCATTTTAGGTTTTTATACATAGAATAATAAAACATTTAATTTTATATATTTTCAAGATAAAAATACAATTATCTATACACCTAATCACTTTTTCAACCAACAGAAAAATATTATATCATATAAAACTAATAAATTTTGTCTCGAAACTCTAAAACGACATTTATTTTAAAATATTTTTTTTTCTCTAGAGTGACAACTAATCCGGAACGGAAGAAGTATATCATATTGTTACCTGTTGTATGAATCAAATGTGCTTTTGACTAAGACTTATGCACATACACAAATGTACATGTTGTGACAAGATAAAAGAAAGTGTAGCATTAGATGGAAACATTGCTCTAAACATGCATCAAAACCTGCTATTCTTAAATACCATGAAGATATTAACCTCAATTTTGTTTACTTCTCTTCTTCTATTCAGGACCAGTTCAGCATTTTATGGGGTTTTAGGACAAAAACAAATTTTAAATTTTCAAATTTACTCAAATTTAATAAGTATTTTTTTTTTGTCATAAAAATTAGATCTCTTAGCTATTAAGGGGATGATTGGTAGTTGCTGTAGATGCTGTCCACAGCCCTATTTATTTCTACAACACTAAATTAAAAGCAATCAAGCTTTAATTTTTTTTTAAAAATCACAGCTCTTGAAATGATCTACAGCTATACAAGTGCTCTGCAGAGCCAAATATCCGAAGCAATTTTTAGTGCTTTATCTACAGCAATAAAATCTAAAGCCACAGCAAAAAATCTACAGATTTTTTTCTACAGCAAAAACTTTAAAGCTACAGCCATTACCAATCGGACCCTAAGTCACGAAAACACAGATGTTGACACCGTGTGTCTCTTACTTTATTAGTATTTATCTAAATTTTCATTAATTTCATTTTGTATCATGAAATATATAAATAGTTTATATTTTAATTTTTCTTAGTTAATAATATTCCCTCCATTTTCAATTTTCTATATAAAATATATTATAAGTTAATGTTATATGATCAATTGATTTAATATCTCTATCTTATTATTAATTTAACTATAGTTAGGTAAATAATTAATGATGTTTTTGATTAGAAAATATACAAATTAAATATATGTGCATAATTCTAAAATATCATATAATAAAAAATAGAGGAGGTAATAAACTATAAATTTAAAATATAATATAATTTATGAAATTAGTATTAATTTAATTTATTGGAAATTTTAGTCACAAAATTTATTTGAATAATTTTGTGTTTTTTGGTCAACATAATTTTAAATATTTTTAGGTGTAAGAGTTGAAAAAAATAAGCTGTATCTATTTTTCCCCCATTCAACAGCTTCCCCTAGAAGTCACAAACCCTTCCC